>CM023859.1:9719915-10232415 GCA_013389735.1 Phaseolus lunatus | reverse complement strand
AACGGTGTTAATTGTTAATGATGTGGTACTCACATGTGGCATAGAGGCTTTTGCACCCAACTTCTTCTCCATTTATTCATCTACATTCCTCACTCACTCTTCTAAAACATCTCCCTCTTTTCCTTCACTTTATTTATTCTCTTCTCCCTTTTAATGTTTCAAAGGAAAATCTCTTTCATCTCTGAAGATGGTAGTGGAGTTGTTAATGGTGGGTGCAGGTATCACTACTGCTGCGTCACCATGCTCACCCAAACAAGTCAAACTTTTCGAAAGATCCCAATACCTCACCCATACCCATGCTCAACTTGGCTCCTATGTGCATAAACTCCCTCACCAAACCAATAATATCTTCAACATCATTTAACGTTGTCCAAATAGGTTGTACTTATGGCCATCTGACACAGGATATTGTTGGTCAAAGCAACAAGCTCACGACTGAAATTCGTGTCCCCGCCTTCAGAGGAACTCTCCAAGAGAGACTTCAAGAGCTTCTCTATCTCCTGCTGGCGAATGTGCCGGAAGCACCCAACGTACGTGGTGGAGAGAAGTTGGGTAACACAAAGTTTTTTGATGAAGCACCAATAAAGGCCATATGGGATAGTGATGAAAGCAGAGCCTTTGTACGAGTAGTTGTCTGAGGATCCAAATTGGGGTCGGTAATAGAATTTGAGGTCATGTGTTTTCATCACTTCTTTGGTGACTTAGGCATTGGAAACAACTACGCATGTTGAGGCACCTTAATGGAGCTGAATGAGAGGGCCATAACGGCGAGCCAGAGCTTGGAATGATTTTGGTATGACAGACCCACGAGGAGGAGATGATCGATGATGGGAAGTGAGATGGTGGAGTTGGTGGAGGTCGAACACTACCATTGTTGGTTCACAAATGCCAAGGGACTTCAAAAGTGGAGTGAAAAGAAGAAAAGCTAAAGGAGGAGGAGAAGAAATAACCCAAAAGGGTAGCACTAGCAGCATCCATAGATCAGTTTTGGGTTACACTATTTGCTTCTGCCATGCATTATATAAGTAGTTTGGGATTAAATAAATGTAAGACTATTTTACACCGTACATAATACTAGCTATATTTTATCTTTTCAAATATGAAATCAAATTTATTAATGTAATTTTATATTTAGAATGACACCACTAATAACAATATTTCAACAATTTGATTAAGACTAAGGTAGTCAAACCAAAAGAGACATCAAATAGTCCCAAACCTTCTCAATTATTGAAAGTGGTCCTATGTGAATAGTAAATTATATATATATATATATATATATATATATATATATATATATATTTATAATATTTGTACTATATAAATTATACTGAATATTACATTATTTATATTTTTAATCGCATTAAAATTTCTCAAAACTTACACTTAAATTTAAAGTTCTTTTTAATGTAGATTTACTTACAAATTTTTATATTAATTTAATATCTCATTTTAATAACACAGTGTATATTTTAAATTATATTAAAATACAAATTATTTAATAAATTTATTATTATGTTTCAATATTAACCAAATTTTATATGGATAAAATTTATTTTTACATAAAATTAATCGATAAGGTAACATTTTATAAAAGATATAGGTTGCTCTCCTTTTCACTTGCATTGTCACTAAAGGTCTCCGTGCTTAGTAGGTCTTTTTGAGCATGACATTTTCTAGAGAATAGAATAGTTATAGATGGTCATTTATGCACTTTTTTATGGCTGATAGAATCATGATCTGTCTGTAAGATACTGTTTAGCATGTATTCATGAAACCCTTTTGTAAATTCCCAATCTGACACAATACCATTGTTTTCTTGTTGTTGAATTGATAGTTTGGTTATGCATGCAGTCCTTGAAAAGCTAAAAAAGCAGTAAATTCAACCTTTAAATATCCTTTTGTTTCGTTCATTTTTGTTCCAACACATGGATTTCACCTTGAAGAAGCACCACTAGCACCATGCAATAGCTAGCACACCTATAAGAGCCAATATTGACAATATTGTTGTGGCTACTCTTATGCAATATGTAGTACACATTAGCTTCATTTTTTCTATTTTTGTTCTCTCTACTCACAACATGGGTTCTTCTACAGTACAATTACTTCTTATCTTGGGGCTTCTGGCTACTTCATGCATAGCACAAGTCCCAGGTGGTGCACCCACACAGCGTCCCACCACCGCTCGCAGCAACACCAGTACCTGCACCCACTGTACCACAACTCCACCACCATCTTTAGGGATGAGAGAGATATTCCTTTAGGAGGAAGAAGAGAATAAACAAAGGGAAGGAAGAGGGGGAGAAGTTTTAGAAGAGGGGGAGAAGTTTTAAAAGAGTGAGTGAGAAATGTACGTGTATTAATGGTGAAGAAGAAGTTGGTGAAGAAGGTGAGGTGAGGTGGATCGTGTAGAAGAAGTTGGGTGAAAGAGGTGAGGTGAGGGAAGGGCACAAAAACTACGAAAAAGGTGGAGAGACCCAATACTTTAGCCTCAACCTATGATGCGCCATGTATGCAGATCCATACCATTGTGTGTGCCACGTCATCAACAGTTAATGCCGTTGGCGAAAATTTAACGGAAGGGACCAAATTAAACCTTTTAAAAAACCTTGGGATCAAATTGATTTTTTTAAAAACCACCATATTAAATTGAATATTGACCCCAAATGTATGAATGAAAAAGATAATTATACCATTAATCTACTATAAATATGAACTCTTCAATCTAAAATGTAACTAGTTGATGAGAACAAAAAACAAGTATTCAATTAAAGAAGAAATTAGAAGAATTATCAAGAAGAAATGTGAAAGAAAATAGATATGTAATAATATAGAAGAAAACCTTTTGCGTGAAGAAAATAAGGAGACATAGAGTTATAATTCCTATAAAAAATTATTCTAGGTCAGAATAGGAATAAGAAGGTGTGCTATTTGTAAAACAATGAATGACTAAAAGTACAACCATGGGGGGTGTGAATTGGTTGAAAAGTGACTTTTATAATTTTAAAGATTTTTTAAAACCAATAACAAAAATAATTCAAGATAATAAGAGCAAGATGAAAAAGAAAGACACACAACTTAATCTATACCCAATTAATCCAAGCAACCTTAGTTGTATTTTTTATTAAAATATTGAATTATCCAATTACAAGTGTTCTTATTACAAAACATTCCTTCAACACCCTTCAAGAAGCTTTAGATAAGATAATGAAAACACTCAATTATCTGCAGTTCACACACCAAACACCGATGTAAGATTAACAAATCAAAATTCAAGAAAAATAGACAAATATCACTTGGAATGTCACAAATTTACAATTGAAGAACCCATGATAAACCCTTCTTAATGAATCTTGAGCAATCCTTTTTCAAACAAGTTATAATTTACAAAAGTACTCTCATAATATCTCTTTAGAATATAACAAAGCTATTCAATTGTATTATTGGATGAGAGAGAGCTTCCTTTTTAAAAGAAATTTGAGATAAATTATCAAAATAATAAATTATTGTTGATGATTATCGATTATTATGTTCCTTCATCAAAATTTGAGAAACCAAATTTTGAAAACACATAATCGATTATTTTCAAATACCGTGAAAACATTTTTAAAATGAAATAATCAATTATTTCTTAACAAATGATTATTTGTGATATCAGTAAAATAATTTTGGCTCATCTACACGTAAATGATTATAAACTTATCATAACATATTAAATGTTCTTGAAAAATGGAAAAACAATTTTAAATCAAGTTTTCGCTCAACAACATCTTATAAAGTAGATTATTCTTTACAATTGGATCATACTACTAATAATCATTGGAGATAGGAGATCAAGTTGCAGGCATCATCAAAACCATCATACTTTGCCAACAATAACATTTTAGTTGGTAGTTCAAGTCCCACATTTGTAAATAAGGATTGAATGGTCATGGTCAAGAGTTAGAAATAGGAAGCTATATGAGCTTGTAAAACTTACCCATTAAATATAAATCAAATATGAGTTTTGAAAAGCTTTTTATGTTTATATTGTGAGAGTGTTGTTTTCTTAGTTGAGTTTTCCTAAGTGAACTTTCATTTACTTGCCATCTTAGAGGTACCAAAAAATGTGCCAAAAGACCCTCAATAGTCTTAGCCAACCTCCATAGATTGTGCTTATTTAGTAAGGTAATCACCACCGTATCTTATCTTTTTCTATTTACTTTTCTTATGTTTACTATCTTTCACTGTCAATTTCCATTCCATATCTTATATCTTGTATGTGTTCTTGTATAGCTCTCCTCTCGTGTTTTTCCACCCCTCAAAGTTTGCCAAAACTACCTAAAATTACAGAGCACATTTCAACCAAACTCTCCCACACTTCTACCTTCAAAGTTCAACCTAGAAGCCAATCAAGAAACACTAAAGTTTCTCCAAGAACACTTGCAGCTGCCTCCAATTCAACCATATATTTTGGCCACCTAGAACTTTCTATAATTCAAACCAAGCCTCCCTAGACTTAGTGTTACTTGTTGTAAACCAAACCCTACCATCAGAACATCAAAACTTCAAGAAACACCAACCAAGAACCTTATTCTTGTGAAATTATGATTCCACCCACCCTCCTTTAGAAATCCTCCAATATCCTTTTTAAAGAACCCATTAAGAACCCTTCCAAGATATCTTAGTCATCAACCCAAGCCTATTGTACACCAATTACACCATAACCTAGTAAAAACAACCAAGATACAAGCAAAAGACACCTAATCTTGAAAGTTTAGTTTATCTTGAATATTTTTCACTTGTAATTTGTTTTCGACAATTCTTGACAACCTTTTGTTTGTCTTTTTCAATTCTTTATTACAATTGATCTTTCCGATTATATAATTCATAACAACAATAAATAAAATAGTTTTTCATTATGATTTCTTAATTTAGAAGACTTTTGAATTGCATAATTAAAAAATAACTCAAAAATCAATGCAACTTCATTATTACTTGAATTTGTTGAAATTAAAGCAAAAAATGCTTACATGAAGAAGCTAGCTAACATGAACCTCCAGAAAACCTTTATATCCAACTGATTAAATGGATAGCAAAATGGAGCTTTTGGAGGTTGAAGAAGATATAAGTAAGAAAGGAAAAATAGATATTTTAAAATATTTGGGGTATAAGAGGAAAATATTGGGGTGCAGGAAGTAAAATCCATATGTGAAAACAAATCTGGGTGGAGAGTGTTCGGCTTATGGCCTTTATTGGTTTAGATTTGGACAATTGCTTCTCTTTGTGGTTTCCATACTGTCATCATTTTTTAAGAAATGTATACTTTTCAATGGTAAAAAATGCCAAGAAACTCGTATTTTTTATTTTATTTTTATTTTATATAAATTTTACAGAGATTTTTTTAACTATACTCTAATATGACTGTTTCTTCCTGCACCTCCATATCTTCTTCTGGCACCTCCATACACAATATGAAAATACATTTTTATCCTTCTTGTGCCACCCCCATAGAGTAGCTTCCGGATTATGTAATCCGAAAATGCATTTGAAAAAAGACTTCCGGATTACATAATCCGGAAGCTGAAAAAGATTTCCAGATTATGTAATCCGGAAAGCAATAATGTATCTGAAAAAAGGCTTCCGGATTATGTAATCCGAAAATGCATTTGAAAAAAGACTTCCGGATTACATAATCCGGAAGCTTTTTCAGCTTCCGGATTATGTAATCCAGAAAGTAATCATGTATCTGAAAAAAGGCTTCCGGATTATGTAATCCGGTAGCCAATTACAAATTTAAAAAATGACTTCCGGATTACGCAATCCGAAATAATACTGAGGGGCATTTTTGGAAATTAAAAAATCTATGGAGGTGGGAGAAGAAAGTATGGAGGTGCAGGAAGAAACAGTCCTCTAATATTCATGTTTTACTCTAAAAGTGATGGAAGAGGCCCAAGCTCAAGTTCAAGCCCAAGCCCAAACCCATGTTTAAGTCCAAAACCAAGCTCAAGCCCACAAAATAGAAGATATGGGCCAACTACAAGGGCTATGACAAGAAGAATACAAGAGGATTGGGACACTGCTACTGATGGCAGAGAGACTTTCATCTACATGATAAAGATGTCATAAGCTTAGTATAGAAGTAGAATTTAATTTTCTTGTCAAAATTAAAATAGGAAAATAATTGTAATTTTCTTATAATTAATTTTGGTACCTAAAACACCAACCTAGGTTAATTTAGGATTTCTAAAACCACTAAATTAACCAAGGCCGGTTGGAAAGCCCATAGAGGGAGTGAGCTTGCAACGCTACTCACACCCCTCCCATGTGCTTTCATTTAGGCGCCACTTTTGGTGAAAATATCATCTGAATTTCCCTCCACTTTCATTTGAATCTTCAGCCCTCTAACACTATAAATAAGAGGACTTGCTTCATGTATTTTCAAGATTAATATACTTAGTGAATTGTTGCCAAGTTTGAGCCAATTTCACTTCTTGCCCACAAACCTCTCAAGGTTAGGCTATTGATCTTCAATTCTCACCTTACCAAAGAGAGATGGTCTCACCACTCTCATTCCCTACCTAGCATGCACCTCCAAGGTCACCACACCTCTTAGGAGGACCTTGTCCATTTTCAATCCATTGCTTCCGCTCACCAACAATTTCTCCAAGCATGAAGGCACTCTTCCATAAAAAGAATTGCTTCTTTTATAATATTTTTTTCTTAAGGTGAAGAAACTAGATGTGTCACATAAGATCTCTCCAATGAAATTTTTTTAAGATTTGATTTGTTCACGTCGAAGAACTCGTTAAAAAAATACTACGGGAAGCGCTCTTGCATCTCCTTAATTTATTCTTGTGCCCCATTAGAGTGGAATGACAAAAATATCTTTTAAAATCCTTAGATTTTTTTTAAAAATCTAATCTAAATTGAATTAAAAAAATTTTAATTACACTTTTCAAAAGTCTCTTTTAGAACGAGAATTCTAGAATGCATATAAAAATTGTTTTTTAGTTATTTCATACATCTTATCATAAGATTTATTACTAAGAAGCAACATTTTAAAACAATTTAAAATGTAAAATTGTTTGATATGAAAATATAAAATTTAAAACCCTAAGGAAAATGCTAAGAAAATCAAGAGGGGAATGATTATCTTTTTGTTCACTTCTTATATATACATATATTTAAAGATATAAGTTTTCTTAAAAAAACTTGTCCGGAAGCAAATGCTAAACCTGACTTTAAGATATTAAAAAGAAAAAAAAACTTAAATGGGTTTTACTCTAAAATAATTGTTTCTTTATAATAAATTCTCTTTTTAAGACACTTCATTTATCAATTTCTTTCATGTCTTTTTTTTCACAACCATGTATGTGATTATGAGACGTTGCTGTTTGGCCCTTTTGTGAAGAAATAAAAGTGGAAGTAAGAGGAATTTGTGACTTGAAATTCATAAATTTGGAGTTGGAAGAGAATAAAGTTGTATGAAAAGTGAACAGTGCAAGAGGAAGGTTTTAAATTTCAATATATTTCACTACCTTACTAGGATCTATTCCAAATAAATCGATGGTAGAATGAAGAGTAGTGACTTGTTCAATGGCGACATCAAAACCATAACAAAACGAAAGAGATATTTTGTTCTTGAGGCTCTCTTCAACAGCACCCCATTCCATTCCCTTGGCGGTCAACTCTTCAATAGCTTTCGTTTCACTTTCTTCTGATAAAGAAAGTTCATCACTTTGTTACTTAAATTACCTACCCGTTTGCTGAAGCTTAAGATGATTCACCTTTGATTCCAAATCTTTGATCTTTTGCTCTTTTTTGCTCTCCGCTTCCGAGCTTTCTTGAGTCTTAAAACTCATTAAAGATACAATCTGAAGTTGTTTGCTCCTCCTCTTCGGAATCCAGCAGAGTACCACTTGGGGCGATCTTGCTAGCTCCCACAGCCTTGCTCGAACCCACAGTGGTAGCTTTACTCAAGATAACAAGCTTGTTTAGGTCAGCGACCTTGCTTGCTTCGGCACCTCCAACAACGGCTTGGGAGCTCTCAGTTCTCGGGCACGTCAGATCATTTCCTTCCAAAGAATCGCCATTTGTTTATATGAGAAAAGCAAAAAAAACATAAGAAACATAAGAAAAGATACAGCAAGCAAGTAGGAATCACATGGGGTGGGGAGGGGGATATACCAATGTACGCTTTTAAATCCATGGCTCGGAGTTCATTCCGTAAAAGCTTAGCAGTGGTAAATGTAACGCTCCTCTTCTCTAACATCTCACATATCTTTTGCTCCTCTCTCGTTCTTCGGCATCCAAATTTTCTAAATGGTACCAACTTATAATGAGGGGTTTGGATCCAATATAAGGAGTATCCCTCTGTTCCCGCCGGTGGACTCAAACGTGGATGGGCTCCGCGCTCCTCCCGCGTCCGCGTCTGTTCCTCCGGTTGGCTTCCCTTCAAACGAAGCAAACGGTTCCTGCAAACACAGAGGGGCGCCCTAGCGGCCGGTGTAGCTCCAGCGCTCAAGTCAGTTTGGGCAAGGAAACACCGAAAACTCTCTTTGTGTAATTTTTGGGTTACGTATTGCGTACCTGGTTCAGTGTTTCTCCGCCACTCATATACCTTCGAGGTCTACTGGCTACATCTAGGCCTCACTTGAGTACCTCTGCACTGTCATCACCCACTCTCTGCGCCATCTTGTATGCAAGTTTCCTCTACTTGAGTGGAAAGTCTGGCAGGATGGCTACGTGGGCACCTCTACACGCACTCAATCTCTGGGAACACCTTCACGGTCCACGTGTCATGCATGCAAACCCACTGGGAAACTCTACCCTTAGTGGGTTCTCGTCCCCACAGGATTCTGTACCTAACTGTGTCTCCACCACCTCATGCATGGTCGTTCCGTGACTAAGGCCGCTCCCTGGCTCTGGGTACCGATGACCGATGTGTCCCCCTGTTGGTGATCTCTCATCGCCCTTGTTCTTGGTGATCGACCCTTCTGAGGGCTCATCGATCTCTCAGCCCTTGGCTTACGTCTGAGGTCTGGCCACTACAATTCCCTTGCGGAGTAACTTAGCGCGTTATTCACATCGCCGTGGCCGACGTCACTCGACACACACCGATGACCGAGGTATCTCTCATCCTGACCGATGGCCGATGTCTCATCCTGGCCGATGATCGATGTGTCACCCTGACCGATGACCGTTGGCGCTTCTTTACGTTGTCGTGCTCTCCTTATGGAATCATGCGAGGTCCTTGGGTAACGTTCTCGCTGGGAGCCTGGGTCCCAGTTTAACACGTGTTGGCAAGGAACCACCGACGACTGATCGCTCTGCATGCACCGATGATTGATCGGTGCTTCATAACTTCTCGCGCTCTGCTTCCAGGCGCTCATGTAGGAACTGATCTGCTGGTGGTGGTCACTAGGTAACTGACCACCGATCGCCGTTCTTGAACGATCTCCACCCTGGTTCATCTACTATCTCATGCCACGCGTCACTCTGTGACTGGCCGACGTGGTCATCTGCTCCTGACGTCATCGACTACCGATGACCGACCGGATCACCCTCCAAACTACTAGGCTCTTGTGATGATGATTGGATTTTATAAATCGACCCTTAAATTTTTTTTATAAGAAGATTGCAAGAGGATAAACAAACCCCTAACATTATTCAGAGACGCCTATAGTTTTCAGATGGAACTTCTAAACTCAAAAAAATAGAGGGAGGCACCAAGAGTTAGGATGAAGTTGGGTCTGGACTATGTTGAGAATCCTAAGGACCCCATCATAAATTCATCCAAAGGATGGGTGATATGAAGGTCGGTAAAAAAACAAGTATAAACATAAAAAGTCTTGGGAACCATTTTCCCGATTTTGACAAAAACACTCAGAAGGACTGCAGCTATCGACTGCAACCACATCTTACAGTGAGTCGGGTTTTAGCATAGTAACTGTATTGATAAAATTGTCAACAACAAAAGAACCCTGAAACTAGGTAATCTACGCAACCACGCGAGGATCAACCCACTCATACCCTGGGTTACGAGGCGGTCGACTAGCAAGGTCAGCCTCCTGATTGGAACCAACCAATTCACCCCTAACCTCACTCAAAATAGCAAGAATTTCCCCAGAGGACATAGAAGAAGATGGAGAAGGCAGAGGCTTGGAAGAAGACATGACTAACCTTTAGAATAAAGTGAAAAACACCTCACCAAAGTTCGACAATCGAAATATCACTCAGTATTCGAAGCCGAAGATGATGGTAGAGGCCTCAGCTCAGGACCAACCACTAGAGCTATGGCAAGGAGAATACAAGAAGATTGAGACTCTGCTATTGATGGCAGAGACATTTTCTTGCTTAAAAGTAAAGTATAATTTTGGCATGTATTTTGGCCTTGGGTATATTAGGGTTAAGGTTAGGTTTCTAAAACCTACCTAGGGTATAATTGGGCTTAATTACAACCTACATTAGCCCTAGGCCAATCATTATACCTAATTAGGTCACATGGTGCACACCTTGCTCATGCTTGCCTTGTGACTTAATTTAGGGGCCTAATTCAAACCTTTTTGCATTTGAATTTTCTCACCAATTTGCTTGTAGGTTGGCTGACTCTCTCACCTATAAATTGAGGTGTTTGGCTCATATTTTAGTAGATCAAATATATGAGTGTTATGCTGCCAAATTGCAAGCCTAAGCACTCTCTTGTCTAGCCTCTCTAGGATAGACACCTTTGGTCTCTTGTCTCATTTCTTCAATGGCTGAACCAATCACTCTCCCCAAACTTCACGACAACTTCAAGGAATCCATGGCTCCAATGGAGCTCTCCTTTACTCATCACTTCCATTATCGCCAACTCCAACCAATCTCCAAGAAAAATCCAACCGAATGAAGAGGATGTTATCATTTGGTATCTAGAGCTTTGGTTCTCAAAAGCTAAGTGTCTTCTTCTCCTATTGTTTGTTCCTATTTTCGTGTTGTTCATTGATTTTCTTGAGTGTCTTGAATTGTTTCAATTCCATTTTATTACTGTCTAATGATGTTTGTTTCTATTTCTATTTGGTTCAAATGTTTAATTGTTTTTGAAACATTAGTATGAATTTTTAGGATTTCCATTAAGTAAATCATGGTGCTTTTTCATTTTGTTTGAGTTTTATTTCAATTTTATTGGTGCACGTTGTGTTAATTTGAATCATTTTAATTTTGAAATCAAGTTCAAGTAATGTATAGTCATGTTCTTCCAAAATTGTCACCAAATTCGTGTAGTACTTGTTTTAACTGATTTGGTTGTTTGTTTTAATTTGAGTCTTAATTCTAATATGAATTAAAGCTTTGGTGCATTTTAATTTATATTTGAGTTCTATACTTGTTGTTAGTTCCATACAAGTTTCGATTTCATCCAATTCTATTGTCTCTTGAATTTTGAAATCTATTTTTGAATTCAATTAGGTTTCATTTGTTATCCAGAATTTGCTGAAAATGTTTATAATTTAAGCTTTTGATTAAAAAAAATAATATGAAACTCTAGAATTAAGTACTTTGACGTGTTGAGAAAAACTGAAAAAAATAATTACATCAAAATTCAAAAGAAAAAATATGACAAATAAAAACTAACAAAGTGTAAAATAGTTGTTTCTAGAAATTTGAATTGAGCAACGAGTTTAAACAAATTATTGCAACTAATTGATGCACTGTTTTTGTGAAATTCCAACACCAATATTCATTTTATTAATTGAAATTTCGGTGGTTAAAATTTCAAAGGTTGAATCCAAATATATATTTCAACATAAATATAGCTAGCTAATGAAATTTTCTTACTAAAATTTTGTAGTGCTTTTTGGAATCAATGATTACTATCAACCTATGCCTAGGAGAACTAGAAGAGAAAGCCCACAAACTGAAACTAGGGTTGACTTACCTTATTTTTATGGAAAGGAAAAGGTCAAAGTAAATCCAGATTGGGAAATGAAAGTAGTGTTGAACCAAGTGGTGTTCAATGTTTTGAAGAATCCAAATCCTTTGAAGGATGTTGAAGCCTCTGCTTTGCTTGTTGCTGTTGTGCTGGTTTATAGTTTTGTTCTGGGGTAGTTTTATGTTGTAATCCACCCTTAGATTAAATCTCAAAGCAATTAGCATCTCAATCTTTAACAAAGCAAAGAGTTTTTTAAGCTAAGTTGAAACAACCGATTGTTCTGTCGAAACAACCTATTGTTTACACTTAGGTGTTTTGAGAAAGTTTGAAAACTGTTTTCAAATAGTGAAATCTGTTAATTAACAAAACAACTGATTGATTCAAGGAAACAATCGATTGTTTGTTTTGGAACCATAACAGAATAACTATTTTCTTTGACTGAGCTTTAAATGATTTGAAACAGAATACGCTCCAATCATTAAATGCTTTGACCAATGTTTTTAAAGCAGTTAAGAGTTTGTTAAGATTTGATAACAAACTATATCTTTATATAAATTCAGAAAAACTGTTTTTAAGAAAGAGAGATCTTTTGAAAAAGTTTTTCTAAGAGAGTTTTTCAAAGTGCTGAGATTGCTTAAGAGTTTTGTGATTGATCAAGGTGCTGGGATAGGATTCTACTTGTATTGATTTCAGATATTCATCTGTAACAAGTGTAATCTTTGTAAACTGCTGAAACATTTCGTCTGTGTGTTTTTGCTGAGATTGGCTGTGTGTTCTTGAGGTGTTCAAGATCAACAATCTTAGTGTTGGCCAAGGAGAGTGTGTTTCTTAAGGTTTTCAAGGTCATTCTCTTGGTTGTTGTGTAAGTGATCAAGGTGTGATTGCTTAGTGGATTTCCTCAAGGTTTCTGAGAAGACTGGATGTAGCTCTGGGTTGGAGTGAACCAGTATAAACATCTGTGTACAATCTCTCTATCCTTATCTCTTTAAATTCAGTTTGTTTGTTGTTTGCTGATATAAACAACCAATTGTTTCGAAGAAACAACCAATTGTTTTTTCTAGTGTTACAGTTTTGCTTGCTGTTTTGGCTAACTGAATTGCTGAATCAATTGGTTTCTTAAATAAATTCATTCTAGCTCTGAAAAGTTTGCGAAAACCCCTTTAAACAATTTACCCCCCTCTAGTTTAAAGCCATCTTTTCTAACAATTGGCATCAAGAGCTTGGTTCTTGAAAGTCATTCAAGTTGATCCTAAAATCTTTTTAAATGGCTGATAGACTACCATATGGGGAAGGTGTATCAATAAACAGACCACCCTTGTTTTGTGGTTTGAATTACCAGTTTTGGAAAGTTAGAATGAAAATATTTATGGAATCTCTTGACAAAGGAATTTGGGATGCAATTGAAAATGGTCCTTTTATCTCAAAGTTTGAAAAAGATGGTTCTGTCATTGAGAAGCCATGGTCTCAATGGACTGATGCAGAAAGCAAAAAGGCCAAATTCGATTGCATTGCCAAAAATATTATAACCTCTGCTTTAAATTCTGATGAGTTTTTCAGGGTCTCACAATGCAAATCATCAAAAGAAATGTGGGATACTTTGGAAGTCACTCATGAAGGAACAAATGAGGTTAAAAGAGCTAGAAAGCATGCTCTCATCCAAGAGTATGAGATGTTTAGAATGCTTAAAGGTGAAAAAATAGCTGAGGTGCAGAAAAGGTTTACACACATCATCAATCACCTTATGAGCCTAGACAAGACATTTGACAAAGAAGAGCTAAACATCAAGATCTTGAAATGTCTTGATAGAGTATGGCAACCAAAGGTAACTGCTATTTCTGAATCTAAAGATCTAACATCTTTAAGTGTTGCTTCTTTGTTTGGAAAGCTTAGGGAACATGAGCTAGAGATGAATAGACTCAATGTTCAAGAGAGTGAAGATAAGCACACAAGGAGCATAGCCTTGAAAGCATCCAAACATAAGGGAAAGCAAGATTCAAGTGATGATAGTGATGAAGAAAATCTTAGTTTGCTGTCAAGAAAATTCAACAAATTCCTAAAGAAAAACCGCAACAAAGACAACAACAAGGATAGGTATGGAAACAAGAAACCCAATGAATTGAATTCAAATAACTATACTTGTTTTGGTTGTGGTGAGCAAGGTCACATAAAGGCAGATTGTCCCAACAAGAGCAAAGAGAAAAAGACAAGCTACAAGGAGAAGAAAG
This sequence comes from Phaseolus lunatus, assembly GCA_013389735.1. Classification (NCBI taxonomy): domain Eukaryota; kingdom Viridiplantae; phylum Streptophyta; class Magnoliopsida; order Fabales; family Fabaceae; genus Phaseolus; species Phaseolus lunatus. The sequence continues at coordinate 10,218,300 of CM023859.1, read as the reverse complement.
GCAAGACAAAAAGAGCCTACATAGCTTGGGATGAAAATGAGGTGTCATCATCAAGTTCTTCATCAAGTGAAGATAAAAAAGCCAACATATGTTTAGTAGCTGAGGATGATGATGATTCTTGCAGTTCAAGTGAGGTAAGTTCATGTGCTTCCTTAAATGAACAAAATTATAGTGAATTGCTTGAAGCTTTTCAAGAAACACATGATGAAGCTAACAGATTGGTTCTTTCAAACAACCGATTGAAAGATCTTAACAGTGGGCTTGAAAAGAAAGTTAAATCACTTGAAGAGGATCTGAGAAAAGCAAAAAATGATTTTGAAAAATTGGAAAATCATTTCAAAAATACCTCTTGCAAGTGTGATACTCTTCTCATTTGCACAAATTGTGAAAATCTTGAGAAAAAGGTTCATTATCTTGTTGAAACTGTGGACAAGCTTTCAAAAGGGAAGTCAAACTTTGAGAATGTCTTGGCATCTCAAAGCTGTGTTTTTGGAAAGGCTGGTTTAGGCTTCAATCCACAAAACAAGCAAGATAGGTTTTCAAAATCCTTTTTAAGAAAATCACAAAAACAACCGATTGTTAAGACGAAGCAACCGGTTGTTACATGCTTTTACTGCATGAAGAAAGGCCACTCTGTTAGATTCTGAAAAATTAGGAAGTATTATGTTCCTAAAGGTCTTATGAAATGGATTCCTAAGGGATGTGATGTTTCTAACAGCAAAGTAAAGTCAAATGGACCCAATTTTGTAAGGGGACCAAATCTTGCTACTTGAATTAGTTTATGCAGGAAAATTAAAGAGAAAGAGAAGAACTGAGCCATCTGATCAAGCTGCTGAAGAAAAAGGCAGTCATTGAAGCTGAATCAATGCTATGCGAAAGATCAAAACAGTGAAAAGAAGTTTTCTTGATCAACAAGCAATTGGATTATTGAAGAAACAACACAAGGATAAGACTTTCCTTTAATTGTTCTCAATCTTTGTTTCAAAGTCTTTCTTGTGATTAATTATCTTTTAAATCAATGTCATCTGCTTTAATATGTTTCTGTTAATGGCTAAAGTTTCAAAATCAAGTTTTTAACTGCTGTAGAAAAACAACCGATTGTTTTGAGTCTGACAACACTGTGACGAAATTGATTTATTTTTAATTTTTTATCCGTTGCAGATTAATTTCAAAAGGGAGAATTCTGGTCAAAAGATCTGTGTTGAAAGCTGAACATGCTCAGAAAGAAGTTACTGCAATCATAAAGGAATATATTCCAAAATCTTGGAAATTTAAGAGTCTTTATGACTAGTCAAAGATCACATGTGAAGACCATGTGATTTTCAGTTTCTTTTTCTAACATTGTCTGTGTAGAACAGAGTCAAGTTCTCTCTCTCTGAAAATCAAGTACCTATTGAATGAAATTAAATTCAAATCGATTTTCTTATTGCTATAAAATCAAGTGCAGATTTCTTCCACAAGAACAACCAATTGCAACATCTCTTGCAATATCTCTTGCACCATCTCTTGAAAAATCTGGGAAGAGTGCTCTCCTCTGTTTTCGTCTCTACTGTCATGGAATCAACCCCTCCCTCCTCTAAAAGAGTCAAAACCAGGGCTGTAAGGTCTGGAGGAAGCTTAGAAGGCTGGTTTTCTGGAGATAAAGATCTCATTGAGAAGTATAGATATGAGATAAGTATCAAGAAGATAAACAACCCCAAGGTTGTATGCTTTGATTGGCTGAAAAGTCAAAAGCTTGATAATGTGAGAAGGCTGCTCAAGGATCAATCTCTCAGAAAATTCCTAGAGATGAAAGGAAACATCTATCCAGATTTGGTGAAGGTTTTCTACACTAACCTGAAGTTTGAGGGAGATAATCTAGTTTCTCATGTGAAAGGTGTGGAAATGGAAATAACTCATGAGGTTTGGGCTGCTGTTGCTGGGCTTAAGTTCTCTGGCCTGCGAATCAACAAAGGAAACCTTGGTGTGGTGGAGGATTTTAACAAAATCCAGTTCTACAAAAGTTGCTTGAAGAATAATCAATCTCAAGTTAGCACATGCTCAGTTGGAGGTTTGAAGCTTGATGAGAGGTTGCTTGCTCTCATTATAACTTGGATTCTAACTCCAAGGGGGAGTAACCAATCTGTGTTAACTAAAGAAGATCTAGTGTACATCTTCTGCATCATCATGAAAGTCAAGGTCAATTGGATTCATATAATCAAAGAACACATGCAAAAAGCCATGAGGTTAAGTGATTATCATTATCCCTATGCTGTTTTAATATCTAAGTTTCTACTCTTTTTTTAAGTTAATCTTGAAAATGAAACTTCTGAGCTGGTCAAGTCAACTCAAGAGTTGAACAATGGATCACTCAACAAGATGGGCTTTACAAAAGTAGGTGGAAAATGGATAAGTAAGGATGGTGATCATGGTGCCTCATCTAGTGGTGCTGCTCATTCTGAACAAGGAGAACCTACTGATTTGGATGTCCAACATGAAGATCCAACTGGAGTTTTTCAAGGTACAGGACCTAGTGCTGATGATGGACATCAAGGAGAAAGAATACAAACCATGTCTCCTTTTGAAAGACTCATGGTGAATAGGCTTGATAGCTTTGCAGAAAATCAAAGGAATCTTGATCTTTGTGTTAGTAATTTCCAAAGGATTGACACCAGGTTTGACAACATGGATGCAAGGTTTATGACTCTGAATGAACAGATTGAAGCTGTCCAGAATCAAATCTTTGATCTTCAGTTTGCTGATGAAGAAGAATGAAGGAAAAACAACCGATTGGTCATCGAAACAATCGATTGTTTTTAGCTGTTATTTTTTTCTGGTTTTAATGTTTCTTTTCTTCTGCTGTTGTTGTTATATTCTGATGTAATGGAAACAATATCGTGTTTTATCTCTTATCTTTGTCTATTTGTGAAGACAAATAGGGGGAGATATGTTGTGTTTCAAGTTTGTTTAAGTTTCTGTTTTCTTTTAGTTGTTAAAAACAGTTTGGGTGATATGTATTTTATCTCTGATATTAATTGTTTTAAAGCTTTAATATGTTTATCTCTATGCTAACAGAATATCAGAAGTTCAATGTTTTGCTCAAAGTTCTATTGCAGGAACTGCTTCAGATTTAATCAGTACAACACAAGCACCAGGGATTTGTCTTCATCAAATAGGGGGAGATGGTTGAACCAAGTGGTGTTCAATGTTTTGAAGAATCCAAATCCTTTGAAGGATGTTGAAGCCTCTGCTTTGCTTGTTGCTGTTGTGCGGGTTTATAGTTTTGTTCTGGGGTAGTTTTATGTTGTAATCCACCCTTAGATTAAATCTCAAAGCAATTAGCATCTTAATCTTTAACAAAGCAAAGAGTTTTTTAAGCTAAGTTGAAACAACCGATTGTTCTGTCGAAACAACCTATTGTTTACACTTATGTGTTTTGAGAAAGTTTGAAAACTGTTTTCAAATAGTGAAATCTGTTAATTAACAAAACAACCGATTGATTCGAGGAAACAATCGATTGTTTGTTTTGGAACCATAACAGAATAACTGTTTTCTTTGACTGAGCTTTAAATGATTTGAAACAGAATACGCTCCAGTCATTAAATGCTTTGACCAATCTTTTTAAAGCAGTTAAAAGTTTGTTAAGATTTGATAACAAACTATATCTTTATATAAATTCAGAAAAACTGTTTTTAAGAAAGAGAGATCTTTTGAAAAAGTTTTTCTAAGAGATTTTTTCAAAGTGCTGAGATTGCTTAAGAGTTTTGTGATTGATCAAGGTGCTGGGATAGGATTCTACTTGTATTGATTTCAGATATTCATCTGTAACAAGTGTAATCTTTGTAAACTGCTGAAACATTTCGTCTGTGTGTTTTTGCTGAGATTGGCTGTGTGTTCTTGAGGTGTTCAAGATTAGCAATCTTAGTGTTGGCCAAGGAGAGTGTGTTTCTTGAGGTTTTCAAGGTCATTCTCTTGGTTGTTGTGTAAGTGATCAAGGTGTGATTGCTTAGTGGATTTCCTCAAGGTTTCTGAGAAGACTGGATGTAGCTCTGGGTTGGAGTGAACCAGTATAAACATCTGTGTACGATCTCTCTATCCTTATCTCTTTAAATTCAGTTTGTTTGTTGTTTGCTGATATAAACAACCAATTGTTTCGAAGAAACAACCGATTGTTTTTTCTAGTGTTACAGTTTTGCTTGCTGTTTTGGCTAACTGAATTGTTGAATCAATTGGTTTCTTAAATAAATTCATTCTAGCTCTGAAAGCGAAAACCCCTTTAAACAATTCACCCCCCCTCTAGTTTAAAGCCATCTTTTCTAACAAGTAGAACAATCTTTTGCTTGCCATCATGTAAGTGAGGAAAGGATAGTACCCCATGTAAGGACCTAGAAAATTTTATTGGAATGAAAGTGATATATTTTAAGTAAATTCTAAGTATGTTTTTATTTAAAATATAAAAGAAGGAAAGTGTAGCTTAGAAGTCTACGAGATTGCCGTTGTTGAAGACGGAGGCGATCTCCGACTTCTCTAGTACATAATCGCCTGTCGCCTAGAGTACACATGATCGCCAATCGCCTATGGTGTACATGATCGCCGAAAGTGCACTTAGTATGTGGTCAAGATACTGGATCAACCATAGTGGGTTCCAAAAACCACGCGTATCAAGGTGTGGGTTAAGCCTTAGATACGCTGTGCATGCGAAACTCTATGCTTGAGCATAAGAAATCGTCCTTAGGTTGCATGCATGGGCGCACGAGGAGTAGTGCTGATCTATTCTTGGAAATGTGAAGCTACCGACGTCACCAAGCCATGTGGAGGTGATACCTTGGACGTAACATAGTGGGATGAAGAACCTTCAGCAAGGCGTGGCGATGTGTCATAAGTCATCGCCGGGATGAGAGACACGCGGGGATCGCCAGGGCGAGAGACAGACGGTCATCGCCAGGATGAGGGACGCATCAGTCGTCTTCCAGGGAGAGACATCGGTCGTCTTCCAGGGAGAGACATCGGTCGTCTCTCAGGGAGAGACATCGGTCGTCTTCCAGGGAAAGACATCGGCCGTCTTCCAGGGAGAGACATCGGTCGTCTTCCAGGGAGAGACATCGTTCGTCCGCCAGGATGAGGCATCGGTGGATAGTCATCGCGCGAGCAGTCATCGGTGGAAGGTTATCGCGCGATGTCGTGTTTCACACAGATAAGGTGGGACCCAGGCCCCCAGCATGAGACGTCTTGCATGCGCGACACGTAGACAGAAAGGGTGTTTCAGAATAGTTAGCATCAGAGAGTTGGTATGGAAAGTGACCCAGAGTTGGTGCGCAGAGACCCACGTGGTCATACTGTTAGAGGAAATGTATACGCAAGCTTCCCTGCAGAGTGGGTAGTGGCAGCGGCATGCCTGGGAAGGGTGGCTTAAGTTCAAACTTCAGTTTGGATAGGTAGGGTTCGAACGCTGCTTGAGTAGAGAGAAATTGAGTGAGTTGGTCTTAGCTCCCTGTTTCTTCTTCTCCTTCTCCATACGTTCAGACGTCCTAGCGCATCAGTTGGCTATCGGCGACTACCATAGAGCACCTGGGAGGTTCTCTGCAAGTTCTCCAAGCCGGACGCTAAAACAGAGTTAAGGCATCCTTGAATCGCATTGGGTTGGAGCTCTTAGTGAAGTTTACGCTAGTCCAGGTAAGGGAAGCTAGCATTTTCGTTTATAAAAAACTTTAGGCGAGTGGGTTCTGAAGTGAGGGCGACGTGGTCGCCGGTTTCATATTCTTTTTCACGATGCTCTGTTTTTATGTATGGGGCGACGTGATCGCCGGTTTTAAATGTTGATTTCGAACTCCCCTGTTTTAGTGTCGTTTGAAACTGTTTGAGATTGAAATGTGAAATGCATGTGATATTCGAAAATCTGAACCTTGGAATGATTGTTTCTGTGATTGGGATTGTTTAAGAAAAGATTCAAAATATTATATGATGGAATTGTGCTTTTACGTGTTGTATGATGCATTTAATGTTGTGAATGTGGGATCAAGGCATAGTATTTTCAGGAAAGAAAATACCGTGTAAGATTGTGTGTAATGTGCATTGGCTAGGGACTTGTCTAGAAGGAGATATCCTGACTCTGCTGATATAATGGAATCACATAGATGAAGTTATTCAGTTGTGGAGAGTCGAAGGAGGTTCATATGTATGGGTAAGTTGTTTGAAAGATAACTGACTTGACCTGTTATATGAATTAACCCTGTCATACCGGGAGAGTGATGATATTGAGATTATGTATGCGCATGGCTGTGTGGATTTCACAGCGACCCTGTGTGGATTTCCCAGTGGTGTGGTATGACAGGTGCAGATCTCTGAGTCTGAGTCAACGCACGAGTCTTCCGGAAGTAGAGTCATGTGTCTATATGTTATGAGTCAGTGGAAAGTCTGACGTGTGAACCATGAGTATTGAATGTATTGAATAGACACTTGACGAGTTTGTGGAATATGGGGATATTGATAGTTGAAATTGATATAGATTATGAATGGTGTGAAGATTTATGCTTTCTATTGATATAAAGTTTCATATTTAGAGTTTAAAAAAAAAAAAAACATCTAGCTTACCCTTTGTTTTGTATCGTGGTTGTTTTTCTTAAACCTGTGATGATCGTGTATATTTGCACGGGAGCAGATGAGGTTGCAGGTAGTAGAGCTCCTCAGTGAGCACTTTCTGGAGGAGGAGATCGCCGGTTTTGAATGTTGTGGTTTTATTTTATTTTGAAAACTCCTGTATGGAGATGTATTAAAACTTCCTCAAAAAGGGATATTATTTTGAGGCACATTTGTACTAATGGATGAATTATATTATGTATATATCTATGTTCAATTTTGATATTATTGTTTAACCTTTATTTTATTATATAAATATGACCAATATTTTGAGGGGCCTTACAACCCCTAGCAACTTTAAGCTTTTAATTAAATGCTTTGTATTGGTGGACTACCCTAGATAGAGAAAGAGACATCTCCATAAGGACCCTCCCATTACTTATTAGAAGGACCTTAGGGGAGCCTTGAGACATCACTATATTCCTTCATACTACAATAGGGAGTTGATGGACAAACTACAAAGATTCCAACAAAAAAACATGAATGTAGAGGAGTATAGGTAGAATATGGATTTGTATATGATGAGAGCATCCATTAGGGAGGAAGAAACCACCACCATCTCTAGGGTTTTAAGTGGTCTCAGGCTTGAGATAAGAGATAAAGAAGAACTTTTGCCCTGTAGGGATATGAATGACTTGGTCCAACTTTGCATAAAAGTTGAACGAAAAAATTCGAGAAAAGGGTCAAGTCAGAAGGAAAGTTCTTACTCTAACTCTTATCCCAAGAAGAAGTACAAGAAAGAAAGGAAGGAGAGTTATCCTAAGGAGAAACCCAAACTAGAAACTCCCAAGAGCCTAAAGAGAGGAAAAGATGTGCAAACCCCACACACTAACACTAGAGAGATTCAATGCTTTAAATGTCTTGGTAGAGGTCATATAACATCTTAATGTCCCAATAGGAGAACCATGATCTTAAGGGGAAAAGATGAGTATAGTAGCCAAGAGGATGAATCTAGTGAAGAGGAAAAACAAAAGAGTGAGGGAGCATATCCATGTGAGGGGGAATTATTGATGATTAGGAGAACCCTCAATAATCAATCTATTGTGAAACATGAAACACAAAAAGATAATACCTTTCATACAAGATGTAAAATTTTAGAAAAAACTTGTTCTCTCATTGTGGATAGTGGTTCTTGCAGCATTTGTTGTAGCATCAGGTTGGTTGAAAAGCTTGATCTACAAGTTATACCCCACTCCAAACCCTATAAGTTGGAATGGTTGAATGAAGAGGGGGACTTAACTGTAGATAAACAAGTAAAAATAAGTCTTTATATGGGTAACTATAAAGATAATGTTTTATGTGATGTAGTACCCATGGAATCCTATCATATCTTATTGGGAAGGCCATTGCAATTTGATAAGAAAACTACTCATAATGGCTTTACCAACGAGATAAATTTTACTCACAAAGAGAACAAGTTTGTACTTTATCCTTTCACACCTTCACAAGTGATAAAAGACCAAGTACAAATGAAAATAAAAAGAGAGAATGAAAAAAAAAAAGTCTCAAAAATCAAAGGATAGTCCTTAAGGGTCCTTCTCATGAGGTCATTCAGATAGAAAAAAAAATTGAAGAAAAAGGAAGTTAAAAAATTCTTCTATTTGAAACACCTTCAGGCTTCCTTCTTTGTAAAGGAGCACTTACATGCATTGCTACACTTTCAGAACCCATTGTTCTACCTCCTAGAGTCAAAAGTATTATAAAAGAATTTGATGATGTGTTCCCCAAGGAAGGACCAATTGGACTTCCACCTTTCAAGGGCATAGAACATCAAATAAATTTAGTGTCTGGAGCTAGTCTACCAAATAGACCGACATACATAACTAATCCTAAAGAGACTAAGGAGATAGAATCCCAGGTTCAAGAATTGTTGGAGTAGGGTTGGGTCCAAAAAAGCCTAAGGTCTTAAAAGCCTAAGTTCAGGAATTGATGATATGCTTGATGAATTCCATGGGTCCACTATATTTTCTAAGATTTATCTCAAAAGTGGTTATCACCTAATTAGAATCAAAGAGGGTGATGAGTGGAAAACTACTTTTAAGACCAAATTTGGACTATATGAGTGGTAAGTGATGCATTTTGGTCTCACTAATGCACCTAGCACATGAGGCTTATGAATCATGTTCTTAGAGATTGTATAGGTAAATATGTAGTAGTTTACTTTGATAATATTTTAGTTTATAGTCAAATTTTAGAGTCTCATATAGTACATCTTAGGGAAATGTTGTTAGTTCTTAGAAGTAATAATTTGTTTGCTAACGTAGAGAAGTGTACTTTTTGTGTTGATAGTGTAGTTTTCTAGGGTTTATGGTAAACAAAAATGGGTTTCATGTTAACTCCGAGAAAATCAAAGCCATCTAAGAGTGGCCAACACCACAGAATGTAGGAGATGTTAGGAGCTTTCATGGGTTAGCAAGCTTTTATAGACGCTTTGTTCCCAACTTCTCTAGTCTAGCTTCACCCCTCAATGAGTTAGTGAAGAAAGACACTCCATTCTATTGGAATGAGAATCATGAGCAAACCTTTCAAAGGTTGAAAGCTCAATTCACCAATGCACCCATTTTCTTGCTTAAAAGTGTAGTAGGATTTTGGCTTTGTATTTTGGCCTTGAGTAGATTAGGGTTAGGGTTAGGTTTCTAAAACCTACCTGGGTATAATTGGGCTTAATTACATCCCACATTAAATCCTAGGTCGATCATTAGACCTAATTAAGTCACATGGTGCACACCTTGCTCATGCTTGCCCTGTGACTTGATTTAGGCACCTAATTCAAACCTTTTTGCATTTGAACTTTTTCACCAATTTGCTTGTAGTTTGGTTGGCCCTCTCACCTATAAATTGAGGTGCTTGGATCATGTTTTAGTAGATCAAATATATGAGTGTTATGCTGCCAAATTGCAAGCCTAAGCACTATCTTGTCTATCTTATCTAGGATAGACACCTTTGGTCTCTTGTCTCATTTTTCCAAGTGATTTGGCCAAATCAACTACTCTCCCCACACCTCACGGCAACTCCAAGGAATCCATGGCTCCAATGGAGATCTCCTTGACTCATCACTTCCATTAGTTTTCGCCAACTCCAACCAATCTCCAAGAAAAATTGAATTGGATGAAGAGGATGCTATTAGGAGAGAATAAGCAAAGCGTAAGAAAGTTTCAAATGAACCACTATTTATAGAGGTCCTCCATGAGAGCGAAATGTCATCCTCCTCTCAATCGTTGGATCTACTCTAATCCAATGAGTTTAAATGATTGAGCTCAAAATGTCACGACCAGCTGAACCATTAGATCTCCCAGATCGGAAATTAGGTTAAGCTTAAATGAAACATTGAGAAATGTACGTCCAATCACCACTGACAATGCAACCATTAATGGTCAAAACTGTTACTTTCAACCTCGAGACACCAAACAATCACCTCTAGACTCTTCTGGAAGGTTTTCCCTCGAGCCTAGAGGGCAAGTGTATCGGTTAAGACCAACCAAACCACGTCACCCGATATCGAAGGTCACTCACATAGAATCAATGCACCAAGATAAAATAAGGAGTTATGCGACAAATCAAGTAATGCCATTTTAACAAAGATATACATTAAATATGTCTCATAAATGAGATAACACATTATAAACACTATAAATAAACATAATTATACAAGAATAAGGTACACTTTTATCAATATATTACACACTTTCATACAGAGCACTTATTTGATCATCGGAGAACCTTTTGCAAGACCACTCTCAACCAAGGACTAAGGAAGGAATACGAGAAGGGAAGCAAAGGAAAAGCGGCCAAATGACGAGTACGATTATTCAATCGGTAACATGTACTATCTAGGTCTTATACAAATACAGGTCAAGATAACTTAAATTAAATATATATATATATATATATATATATATATATATATGAAAAAACTCTTTTACTATTATTTATAGTCAATTTTTTTAAAAAAAAATTATATATATATATATATATATATATATATTTGTATTATCAATTCAATTTTACAAATTAAACTAACTCTCTTACACATGAAGAAAAATTGAGCAATTTGTTTATATTTGTTCTTGTGTAGGTTGGGAAGGTCTCATATCAAACTCTTGGGTGCACACTGAATCTTGATTTTCAAGTCTCGTTAGAAGTAGGGGTATCTGCAGAAAAGTTTTTTTACGCTCAAGTTATGTCTCGGTATTTGATGGTTAGGGTGATAAATATTATTAAATGTGTACCTTTTCTTGATCATTATCCGTGTATTTATAAGGTCATGTAGACCTTCGTATTAGTAAACCTAAATTAAGATGAATAGTTAATCCTGATATATATTACTCAAACACTTTGTACACCTTAATTATGTTAATTTGCCTTCTTAAATAATTATTTGAACCTGATAGTTAAGATGTGCTTGATTATTATTTCCGAGTTGATTTCAATAGTGGGTTCCATGACTATGGGAGCCATGTATAATACAATATTATATCTCAAAAGTCTTAACCGCTTCTTTTTGTAAAAAAAAATACGATATTTTAATTTTTTTTTAAAAGAAAGTATATTGATGAATTTTTAACATGAGCAGGAGAGTTCGTTTAATTTGTAAAATTAATTGATTATGAAAAAAAAATAATAAAGGGGTTGATTTTATTGGTAATTCTTTTGAAAATAAATAATGGTAAGAAAAAGTTGTTGTTGATATTTGAAGCATCACTAAATATTTAAGTTATTTTGAATAGAGATATATATATTCAACAAATATTGATGAGAAAATTAAAGATATATAACGTGGAAATCGTGATATTAGGTAATTTCGCTTAATTAGCCTAAAAGTGCTTTATACACTATTAATAAGATATCAAATATGAATACCCAAAAGTTCTTAATTGTTCTTAGAAAAGGTCGGGACTCTATAGAACAATTTCTTTGATTTTGGTTTCGGTTGTTAAATAGGGTGGTCTTCCGATGTGTACGATGGATAGAGGGGGACTGGAGTATCTGTAAAAGCACTTCAAAGAACAAGTCAGTCCGAGAGCTATATGCAGGTAAAGTAGGGAATGAATAATTTATCTTGGTTGATATGCCTCTTCTACTATTTATACTGTTTTGGATGGGCTGTGATTGTTATGGGCCTACGTTTGGGTCCAGCTGGAGGCCCAACTACACCTTTAATCATGATTTGCGCTTTAACCTGGTTTACTTACATCTAATCACGTGGTTTGACTTTATACAGTTCTTGTCAGCTACTCAGCCTTCCGACTATCCGGTAGTACACATGCCCCCCAGGCTCGAGTGAAGTCGGTTGAAACGTAATGCAGAGTCTAAAAGAATTGTTGTAGGTCTCCCCAGGTGGACAAACCGAGTGGTTGGTAGTCCTGTCGTGTGAGTTTTCAGAGTTGCTGGAGGTCGAGTATGGTTACTTGTAATCGAGGCGCGTGGACATGTCAGGGTGAGAGAAGGGAATTGGGTGCGATTTGTGCCGTTCGTTGGGCGTTGATCTAACGGTAGATATGGGCTGTGACGGTTTGCATTCTCGCCTTCTTTTGTCTGCAAATAGGAGTGCTGGTGGGCTCCGCTCTCCTCGCGTTAACTGTGAACTAGCTCTGAGAGTCTGAGAGTCGAGTGATCTATCCTTGCAATCTTTATATACCAATTGAAGAGTTTTTGGAGGTAACAATGTCTTCTCTTTCGGTTACCACCTTATTTTTGTCTATGTTTGTGGGTCCAAGTAAAGGGAGGCCATTGGTCGAACATGTCTCTTCTAGTGATACTGAGAGTACCGAAGGTTCTTCTCAGCCTGTCGGTCCTCTAAGTTAGGAAAGTGCAGAGCCAGCAATATCCTTGTTGTTGAATGGATATGAGGGGGAGGAAACCCGGGAGGCCGAGTATGTATGGGTACATAATAATGTTCGTGAGGTTTTTTCTAACTTCACATAGGTCTCCTTGCTCCAAGACTTTGTAGTTAGCGTAGATATCGTGTTAGAGGGTGTGCCTAATGGTGTTTTCGCTCTGCGTAAGTGTCGGGAGATCAAAATTGTTTGCTTGGGTAGAGGGAAAGGGCGTAAGGATTTTTTCTATTTTTATTCTTGTTTGATTTCGGATATTCATGTCCACTTTTCTCTTGATGCTTTTACCATGGAGGTGTTGCGTATCTTAAACGTAGTACCTACACAACTGCATCTGAATAGCTAGGCAGCGATCCAAGCTTTTCGGTTGCTGTGTGAGGTGTTAACTCTTAAGGCAACCACCAAGTCTTTTTTACACTTTTTTGGCAATAGGTCGGGTGATCGAATAGGCTAGTTATCTTTGGTTGGTCAATCTAAAAATAACTTCTTTGCTTCTTATACAACATCCTATAAGAACTTCAAGGTAAGATTCTTTAAGGTTGTCTTTAAGGAGGAAGGGTGACAGTTTTTCTTTGATGGTGAGACTCCTAAGTTTCCCTTTTATTGGACGAAGGATCTAGCGCGCTTCAATGTATGGTCGAGGTCCCTGATGACCGATGACGACCTGGAATTGTTATCGGTGTTAGACCAACTTCCTCGCAAGATTCCAACTCGGTCCCTCGTCCGTGTCTACTTATCTGCTGATAGATGTGTTGATGTTGACAGTATGTGATTTTACTCATCTTAGCACTTGCTTTACTATGATTAACTTAATCCTTTTATCTTGTGTAGATATAATGGCGAGTTCGGTACCACCAGGTGGGAAGAAGGATTACTTCTGAGAGCTTCGCCTTAAGAGGCAAGCTCAAAAGGCTAAGAGGGGTGACACTCTAAGGGATTCTACCACTTCAGTAATGGAAGTTGTCATCCTTATAACTAATGTGCTAGGACCAGAGGCACAACTTCCTCCCATCAATCTGAAGAAAAGGAAAGAAGATCATGGAAGGGATCGAGGCAAGACTTCTCGGCATCATGGAAATCATTCTTCGTCTGGGAAATCTCCTAAGAGAGGCCTCACTGCTGGGGGTCGAGTTCAAGTGACCCAGATTTCCTGGCTTTAAGTGGCTGAGAAGGTCACAATTAAACTGAATCCTTATTAGCAGGAGGCCTACCTTTCAGCACATCCTTCCCAAGTGCATGACGCGTTCATGGAGTTATGCTCTCGCACCTTGGTTCTCGACAAACAGATGGCATCAGAAATAATGAAATGAGACAAGAATGTCGTTGAGTTGGAAGCCCTTCGAGGCAATTTAGAGAAGTCGGTTGTCAACTTGCAATTCACCTTGAGCCATCCTCTCGGCTCATAATCAAAACTTCGAGCCTGAGGTTAGGAAATGGAGGGAGAGGTGTGACTTGACCAAGAAGATGGGGAGAGAGGTTGCCTAAAGGGCGAACGAGGAGATCCAGGGGCTTAAGGAGAGTCTTTTGGATATGGCCCTGACCAACCATCGAATAGAAGAAAAGTTGGAGAAAGTGTGAAAGGAGTTGGAGGTTGCCAAGGACAGTGTTCTAGAAGAGCAACTAAATGGCTTCAACAAGGCTCTCCAACAAGCAGCCTTCTTCTACAACATTTCTTTAGATGAAGGGAAGTTTGATGTTGATAAAGACTTCTTCGAGGGCAAGCTTAAGTCAATGGACAAGATACCGGGCTCCCAGCATGCGGCCACATCGGCTCTTCAGAAAGCTTCTAATGTCGAGAATCTAGATTCAGATAGTTAGGTCTTCTTTTTTCTTTTTTGGGTTGGGCACACATGTTGGATATGCTTGTAAATGTGTGACCCCTTTTTGGTGTAAGCTTACGATCTAACGGTTTCTGAATAGAATGAATTTATTTTGTGCTTTCGATTCCAAGTTTAGTTATTGTTTTTACCTATTTTTCGGTCGAGAAGCTGTTTAACGGTTTCTCGACAAGGGTTCATTGCGAATTCCTTAACGCGCTCTCAGTAGGGATTCACTTTGGTGAATTCTTCCTGGGCCGAGAGGTTCTTTAAAGCGCTCTCGATAGGGATTCACTTTGATGAATTCTTCCTTGGCCAAGAGGTGTATTTTTTGAGATCATGTGAGGTATCAATCTTCTATGTAGTCGATAAGTCTAGTTTCATTGAATTATGATGCCTCATTAAAACCTTCTTCAATCAAAAACCTTTTTCTAGGAAAAAATATTGAAGGTAGGAAAGAGTACACCTGTGATATATATCAGCTGAAATACATTTTCAAGTGGCTTGCATTCCACGTTCAGGGTACTTGTCAGCCATTCAACTATTGCAAGCGATACGTGCCATTTTGGAGGCTTTATTTGACTTTGAAGGGTCCTTCCCAGTTTGCATTGAATTTTGCTTCTGCTGGGCTTTTTTGGGCTTCTCCTTTCATCCTCCAAACCAAGTCCCTTACCCGGAATACCCTCAACTTGGTCTTTACATTGTACCTTGTAAGGACCTGTAAAATTAAATTGGAATAAAAGGGTATAATTTAAATGAATTCTAAGTATGTTTTCATTTGAAATAAAAAGGAAGGAAAGTGTAGCTTATAAGACTATAAGATCGCCTGGTCAGTACATAATCGCCGGTCGCCTACTACACATGATCGCCAGGGCGCGCGAGAGGCATGCGGGCATCGCCAGGGCGCGAGGCATGTGGACGTCACCAGGGCGCGCGAGAGGCATGCGGGCATCGCCAGGGCGCGAGGCATGTGGACGTCACCAGGGCACGAGAGGCATGCGGGCGTCGTCGGGGCGCGAGGCATGCAGGCATCGCCGGGTCGCGAGAGGTCATCGGTGGAGAGTCTTCGCGTGAGAGGTCATCGGTGGATAGTCTTCGCGCGAGAGGTCATCGGTGGATAGTCTTCGCGCGAGAGGTCATCGGTGGATAGTTTTCACGCCAGCGGTCATCGGTGGAAGGTTATCGCGCGATGTCGAGCTTCACACAGAGAAAGTGGGACCCAGACTCCCAGCATGAAACGTCCTGCACGCGCGCCACGTAGACAAAAAGGGTGTTTCAGAGTGGTGACATCAGAATGTTGGCATGCGCAGGAGACACTCGCGGTCGTACTGTTCAGGGCAGTGGTTGGCATGCACAAGAGACAACAATGGTCGTACTGTTCAGGGCAGTGGTTGTCAGGCTTTCCTGCAGAAGGGGTGGCAGCAGCAGCATACGTGGACAGGTAGGCTTGGATTCAAAAGCCACTGCGGGAAGGCAAAGAGCGTTACAGACTCAAGAGTGTTAGAGTGAGTGCAAACTCCCTCCCTCCCTTTTTCTCTCCTTTGCGTTGCGACTCAGGCAACCTCAAGCATCAGTGCGACGAGCGACATTTGCCCTTAGAGCACCTGGGAGTTTCTCTGCAAGTTCTACAAACCAGGCGCTGAAAACAGAGCTAAGACATCCTTTAAGCTCGGTGGATTTTGGAGCTCTTGGTGTTTTGCACAAGTCCAGGTAAGGGAAGCTAGCCTTCATTTTCAATACAAGCCATAGATTAGCTGTTTCTGAAGTAAGGGCGACGTGGTCGCCAGTTTCCTGTTTCTTTTCGCAATGCTCTGTTCTATGTGGTTGGGCGACGTGGTCGCCGGTTTTAAATACGGATTTCGAACTCCCCTGTTTTTGGTATTGTTTGAAGCTGTTTGAGATTTAAATGTGAAATACATGTGATATTCGAAAATCTGAACCTTTGAAATGACTGTTGCTGTGGTTGGAATCATTCTTTTGAGTGGTATGATGTGTGGAATGTCGTGAATGTGGATCAAGACATAGTATTTTCAGGAAAGGAAATACCGTGTTGAGATTTGGTTGTGAAGTGTATTGATCTGTGAGTATCCTGTGAATGAGGCGATCCTGACTCTGCTGAGGTAATGGAATCATATAGAGGAAGTTACTCAGTTGGTGAGAGTCGAAGGAGGTTCATATGAATGGGTGAGTCGTGTGAAAAAGAACGAGCTCGGCCTGTCTTATGGATTTACCCTGTCATACTGTGAGAGTGATGAATTGAGATCGTGATTGTGTTGATGCGAATGGCTGTGGAAACATTCCAGCCAATGAAGTATGACAGGTGCATGTCTCTGGATGCTAGGTTCAACGCACGAGTCTTCCGGAAGTGGTGTCAAGTGTCTTGTGTGATGAGTCAGTGAAGTCTGACGTGAGAAATGAGAAACTTTGAATTGATAGACACTTGATATATGTTGTGATTTTAATGACCTTCGAGGAATCGTGCAATATGTGTTTAATTGATGGTTTACATGGGTATCTTGAATTCGTTTTACCTTGATTTTAAAGTTCATATCTAACTCTTTTTAAATGTCTAGCTTACCCTGTGTTTCTTTTGTGTCGTGTTTGGCCTTTTCTTAAACCTGTAATGATCGTGTATAATTTACACGGGAGCAGATGATGTTGCAGAAAGTAGAGCTCCTTAGTGAATTGTCGCTGGAAGGAGATCGCCTGTTTTCTATATCTGTTGGGCGATCACCCCTTTTACTGCTTTCTGATAGGAGATCGCCTTTATGATAGGAGATCGCCCTTCTGTCAGGAGATCGCCTATCTTTCCATTGTATTGTATTTTGTTTACGTTTTAATGGAAAAGTGATCGTATTTGTATTAAACTCCCTGTGAGGAGAAACTTTATTTACATATATAAAATTTTGTTCACTTCAATCTATTTGTTACCTTTATTTTCATTATATAAACATGAATAGTATTTTGGCGGGATGTTACATTAATGGTATCAGAGCAGTTCGTCCTTAGGATGACCTGAGGGCTGTGGATCCATTGTGTTTCTTCTGCTCATAAAATTTATTTGAGTTTTAAATAACAACTATAGTGAAAGGTTTTCAAACGTTTTTGTATTGAAATTTTGTGTGTGCTTTAGTGAATGTATGCCTTAACTAAAAATCTTAGTATTAAGAATGAGAGGATCTTGATAAAGTAGTGAGGGTGCACACTCATAACTGGATCGAGATGATTCTCAATCTTAATTCCAATGGTTTGATGTTTAGCATACATTGAATTCTAGTGTGATTTATTTCATTTTATTGAGTGTTCTTGTAATTGACTGAAAGTGGTTGTTTGGATTGATGGATTGTATACCAGTAGCTGTTCTGGTGTTTTGTTTGAAGTTATAAGTATTATGATTCTGTTGATGAGCTCAAATTCTAAATGACTTTGAGATGTTGACCTTTATAAGGTCTAGATGTTACCTCCTAAATGAATCGATTTCTTATCGATCTCATTCTTATAGTTGGGGGGGGGGGATATAGAAACCAATAGTTTCCTAATCTTCTACAGAGAAGAATGGCTCCTAGACAGCCTACCCCTCCCAAACCTTCTGCTGAAATGGGCCAGATCGCCAAGGCCATTGGGATGATGGCGAGTGCCATCCAGCAGCAGAATACGGCGATGTCTCAGAATCACCAAGCTACGCTGCAGCATTAGGAGACCGCCAGACCGGCTGCAACAGCCCCCAACGTCGGTCAGCCTCAGGAGCAGATGGGACTGACCGAGTTCATGAGGCACAACCCACCCAAGTTCAGTGGGAATGCTACCCCTGATCAAGCAGATCAGTGGGTCAGGGAGTTGGGGAAAATCTTCAGGGCGACCTCCTGCCCTGAAGATAAGAAGTTGGTATTCGCCCCATATATTCTGTCTGGAGAAGCTGAGCTCTGGTGGATGGGAACTCAGCAGATGATGGAGGCCCGAGAGGAAGTGTTGGATTGGGAGAGCTTCAGGGTGAGGTTCCTGGAGAAATACTTCCCAGACAGCGCAAGGTTTGCGAGGGAAGCTGAGTTCCTCAAGTTGGAGCAGGGGGATATGTCTGTGAACACCTATGCTGCTCAGTTTGAGTACCTCGCCCGATTTTATACCCAGGCGACCTCCGAGGCCTGGAGGTGTAGGAAGTTTGAAGAGGGGCTGAAGCATGAGCTGAAGAGGACCAGGCAGCAGGGAGAGTGCTTACCATGACAGGAGTAGAGGTGCCTCAGTCAGGTAACTTGGTAGAAGGTGCTTCATGACCCTAGCTCGGTTGGGAGTGAAGAATGAAGAGGACGTAAGTAGGATACCTGTGGTGAAAGATTTCATGGATGTAATTCCAGAAGAAATATCTGGATTACCTCCTAAGAGGGAAGTGGGATTCTCTATTGATTTTGGTACCCGGGGCTGGACCAGTGTCAATGGCACCTTACAGGATGGCTCCAGCCGAGTTGGTAGAGTTTACCTATAATAACAGTGATCATGCCAGCATTGGGATGGCAACGTATGAAGCTTTGTATGGAAGGAAATGCAGAACTCCATTGTGCTGGTACCAGGAGGGCGAAGCAGTATTGGTTGGACCAGAGTTGATTCAGCAGACAACCGAGAAGGTGAAACAAATACAAGGCAGAATGAGAGCTTCTCAACGTAGGCAGAAATCCTATGCAGATCAGAGGAGAAAGCCTTTGGAGTTTGCTGTTGGAGACCATGTATTCATGAGACTAACACCAACCAAGGGTGTAGGACGGGCGATCAGATCAAAGAAGTTGTCCCCTAAGTTCGTGGGACCATATCAGACCTTAAGGAGGATTGGTCCAGTGGCCTATGAGATCGCCCTACCTCCCCATTTAGCGATTCTGCACAATGTCTTTCACGTATCACAGCTGAGGAAGTACATGGCAGACCCTAGTCATGTGCTGGGAGTGGACGATGTGCAGATCAGGGATGACTTGTCCTTTGAAGCGAAACCAGTCAGGATTGACGATCGTCAAAGTAAACAGCTCAGAGGCAAGACCATCAACATGGTGAAAGTGGTATGGGATGAGCGATCGGGTGATTCAACTTGGGAGTTAGAAGAACCCATGAGAGAAGCCTATCCATATCTCTTTTCCTTGTAATTCAATTTTCGAGGACGAAAATTTTTCTTGTTGGGGAGAATGTAAGGACCTGTAAAATTAAATTGGAATAAAAGGGTATAATTTAAATGAATTCTAAGTATGTTTTCATTTGAAATAAAAAGGAAGGAAAGTGTAGCTTATAAGACTATAAGATCGCCTGGTCAGTACATAATCGCCGGTCGCCTACTACACATGATCGCCAGGGCGCGCGAGAGGCATGCGGGCATCGCCAGGGCGCGAGGCATGTGGACGTCACCAGGGCGCGCGAGAGGCATGCGAGCATCGCCAGGGCGCGAGGCATGTGGACGTCACTAGGGCGCGAGAGGCATGCGGGCGTCGTCGGGGCGCGAGGCATGCAGGCATCGCCGGGTCGCGAGAGGTCATCGGTGGAGAGTCTTCGCGCGAGAGGTCATCGGTGGATAGTCTTCGCGCGAGAGGTCATCGGTGGATAGTCTTCGCGCGAGAGGTCATCGGTGGATAGTTTTCACGCCAGCGGTCATCGGTGGAAGGTTATCGCGCGATGTCGAGCTTCACACAGAGAAAGTGGGACCCAGACTCCCAGCATGAAACGTCCTGCACGCGCGCCACGTAGACAAAAAGGGTGTTTCAGAGTGGTGACATCAGAATGTTGGCATGCGGAGGAGACACTCGCGGTCGTACTGTTCAGGGCAGTGGTTGGCATGCACCAGAGACAACAGTGGTCGTACTGTTCAGGGCAGTGGTTGGCATGCACAAGAGACAACAATGGTCGTACTGTTCAGGGCAGTGGTTGTCAGGCTTTCCTGCAGAAGGGGTGGCAGCAGCAGCATACGTGGACAGGTAGGCTTGGATTCAAAAGCCACTGCGGGAAGGCAAAGAGCGTTACAGACTCAAGAGTGTTAGAGTGAGTGCAAACTCCCTCCCTCCCTTTTTCTCTCCTTTGCGTTGCGACTCAGGCAACCTCAAGCATCAGTGCGACAAGCGACATTTGCCCTTAGAGCACCTGGGAGTTTCTCTGCAAGTTCTACAAACTAGGCGCTGAAAACAGAGCTAAGGCATCCTTTAAGCTCGGTGGATTTTGGAGCTCTTGGTGTTTTGCGCAAGTCCAGGTAAGGGAAGCTAGCCTTCATTTTCAATACAAGCCATAGATTAGCTGTTTCTGAAGTAAGGGCGACGTGGTCGCCAGTTTCCTGTTTCTTTTCGCAATGCTCTGTTCTATGTGGTTGGGCGACGTGGTCGCCGGTTTTAAATACGGATTTCGAACTCCCCTGTTTTTGGTATTGTTTGAAGCTGTTTGAGATTTAAATGTGAAATACATGTGATATTCGAAAATCTGAACCTTTGAAATGACTGTTGCTGTGGTTGGAATCATTCTTTTGAGTGGTATGATGTATGGAATGTCGTGAATGTGGATCAAGACATAGTATTTTCAGGAAAGGAAATACCGTGTTGAGATTTGGTTGTGAAGTGTATTGATCTGTGAGTATCCTGTGAATGAGGCGATCCTGACTCTGCTGAGGTAATGGAATCATATAGAGGAAGTTACTCAGTTGGTGAGAGTCGAAGGAGGTTCATATGAATGGGTGAGTCGTGTGAAAAAGAACGAGCTCGGCCTGTCTTATGGATTTACCCTGTCATACTGTGAGAGTGATGAATTGAGATCGTGATTGTGTTGATGCGCATGGCTGTGGAAACATTCCAGCCAATGAAGTATGACAGGTGCATGTCTCTGGATGCTAGGTTCAACGCACGAGTCTTCCGGAAGTGGTGTCAAGTGTCTTGTGTGATGAGTCAGTGAAGTCTGACGTGAGAAATGAGAAACTTTGAATTGATAGACACTTGATATATGTTGTGATTTTAATGACCTTCGAGGAATCGTGCAATATGTGTTTAATTGATGGTTTACGTGGGTATCTTGAATTCGTTTTACCTTGATTTTAAAGTTCATATCTAACTCTTTTTAAATGTCTAGCTTACCCTGTGTTTCTTTTGTGTCGTGTTTGGCCTTTTCTTAAACCTGTAATGATCGTGTATAATTTACACGGGAGCAGATGATGTTGCAGGAAGTAGAGCTCCTTAGTGAATTGTCGCTGGAAGGAGATCGCCTGTTTTCTATATCTGTTGGGCGATCACCCCTATTACTGCTTTCTGATAGGAGATCGCCTTTATGATAGGAGATCGCCCTTCTGTCAGGAGATCGCCTATCTTTCCATTGTATTGTATTTTGTTTACGTTTTAATGGAAAAGTGATCGTATTTGTATTAAACTCCCTGTGAGGAGAAACTTTATTTACATATATAAAATTTTGTTCACTTCAATCTATTTGTTACCTTTATTTTCATTATATAAACATGAATAGTATTTTGGCGGGATGTTACATACCTCCTCGTCGCCCTTTGTTTGCAAGCATTCTCTCATATCTTGGCCTTACCTCGTAGTTCTTGAAGTAAATCTAGCCCAGTCCTTAGATAGTTTATTTTGAGATTGTTAAGTTCTCGTTGAATAGTTGGCTCTCCAATTTCTACTGGTAACATGACATCTGTGTCGTAGGTAACGTTGTATGGGGTTTCACTAGTAGCTGAGTGTGGAGTACACCGGTAGGGCCTAGAGAATTTCAACGAGCTCCTCAATCCATCTGCCTTTGGCTCCACCTAATCTTTTCCTCAACTCGTTTAGGATGATCTTGTTTGTGGACTCTTCTTGGCCGTTAGTTTGTGGGTGTTCCATTGAATTGGTTTTGTGCCTTATGCCTAGACCTTCGTAGAATTCTCCAAGTTTCCGATCTATGAATTGTCTTCCATTATCTGTGACAATGGTATGTGGGATACCAAACCTACAAATGATGTTTTTCCACACAAAGTTTTGAACCTGTCAAGCCGTGATGCTTGCGAGGGGTTCTGCTTCTATCCACTTTGTGAAATAGTCTACTGCTACCAGCAAGAACTTTCTCTATCCAGTCGCAGGTAGGAATGGGCCCACTATATGCATTCCCTACAAGGCAAAGGGCCAAGGGGAATTGATGTTGTGTAATTTGTTAGAATGGAGGTGAATGAGTGGGTCGTGCTCTTGGCAGCTTATACATTTCTTGACGAAGTCGTCACAATCAGCTCTCAAGGTGGGCCAATAATACCCGACCCTTAAGACTTGAGTTGCCATCATTCGCGCTCCGGAGTGTAGACCTCATGCTCCTTGGTGTAATTCTTTCAAGATGTACTCGACTTCTGCTTTGGAGACACATTTGAGTAGTGCAGTGGAGAACCGTCTTTTATACAAGTCTTTGCCTATTATAATAAAACTGAAGGCTTTCTTCATCATGGATGGGTCCTGGGTTTTCTTCCCCTCCTCTCGGTCTTTGATTAATTACGCTTTTCATATCGATAATTTAGTTTGCTTCCCCTTGTTTCATGGCCATGCATTCCTCATTGGGAATTGACGACATTGGTAAATTTTGTTGGATGATGGTGGCATGTCGACCTTTCATCCTGGCAGTAGCTAGCTTTGACAGGGTGTCGGCCCTAAGGTTGTCTTGTTGTTTTACGTGGTTGACCGTGACACTTTCGAATTGTGCAATGATATTGACCACCTTGTGATAGTATTTTAGGAGCAAAAATTCTTTAACATGGTAATATCCGATGTGTCCGACCATGAGTTGTGAATCTGTTTTGCATTCTACCTTTCGGGCTCCCATGTCTTTAGCTAGGAGCAGCCCAACTATGAGTGCTTCATACTCTACTTAGTTGTTTGACGTTCGAAACCCAAAACATAAAGATTGTTCAACCCTTATCTTTCCTGACCCTTTGAGGACAATAGCTCTTCCTCCGTTCTTACTTGAAGATCAGTCAACATATAGGGTCCATGCCGCTTTTGGTTCCGGGTGATGTTTTAATTCTGAGGTAAAGTATGCTAAACACTGTGACTTGATGGGTCTGCGTGGTTCATATGTGATGCCAAACTCAGACAGTTCGACTGACCAGCCGATCATCCTCCCTACCAACTCTGGTTTTTGCAATATTTTACTAATTGGGCAGTCAGTCCTTACTTTGATCTCGTGGCTTTGGAAATATGGTCGGAGTCTCCTAGAAGTGTAAACAAGGGCTAGAGTCACCTTCTCGATTTCTTGATATCGGGTTTTGACGTTTTGCAGTACTCGACTTATGAAATAGATAGGTTTCTGTTTCGTTTTGCCTTGCACGATGGTTGCACTCATGACTTCTGACGAAGTGGCTAGGTAAAATAATAAAGGCTTCCTCGAGATAGGTTTGCTCAAAATGGGTGGCTGTGCTAGTGTCCGTTTCACGACTTGGAATGCTTCCTCACATGTTTCATTCCACAAGAACTTCTTAGTTTTTTTCATGAGCTTCAAAATTGGCCTAATCTTATCTGCCAACGTAGGCATGAATCTGGACAATGATGTTAACCTTCCTACCAGCCACTGAACTTCTTTCAAGTTATTCGGGCTTCTCATGGTCTCCAAGACCTAACATTTGTTTGGGTTGGCCTCGATCCCACGTCTTGTAAGCATGAAGCCCAGAAACTTGTCTCCTTCAACTCCAAACACACCTTTTTCGGGGTTCAAATGCATGCCATACTATCTTATCTACTAGAAGACTTCAGCTAAGTCGTTTACATGTTGCTCGACACTATCGAATTTCACAATCATGTCATCGACATATACTTCCATAGTTTTTACGATTTGCTCCTTGAACATTTGGTCCATCAACCTTTGATAAGTTGCCCCTGCATTCTTCAAACCAAAAGGCATGACTTCATAGCAGAAGTTGGCTCTCTCGGTGATGAATGTTGTCTTCTCTCAGTCTGCCAGGCTCATGCGTATTTGGTTGTATCCGGAGTATGCGTCAAGAAAGCTCAACACTTTGTGGTCGGCTGCCCATCTACAAGTCGGTCTATGATGGGCAATGGGTAGGCATCCTTAGGACAGTCTTTATTCAGATGGGTGTAGTCAGTGTGCATCCGCCATTTCCCATTGTTCTTTTGTACTAAGACTATATTTGCCAACCAAGTGGTGTAGTGCACTTCTCGAATGAAGCCGAGGTCTAAGAGTTTTCGAGTTTCCTCCTCAGCTATGAGTCTTCTCTCCCTCCCTAACTTTCTTTTCTTTTGAGCTATCGGTCTAACCTCCTTGCAAATTGATAATTTCTAAGAGATGATATGGGGTCTATTCCCGACATGTCGGTTGTCGTCCATGCGAACAGGTCCGAGTTGTTCGCTAAAATTGCTACGATCATATCTTTTTCATCCGCCTTAAGGGTTGAGCCAAGGTATGTGTTTTGTTCTGCTTGACCCATCTGCCACAACATTTTTTCTTCTTTTGGTTCTACATGGGGTTCGTCGTTTGGTCTGGGGTCAAGGTCATCACTCGTTGTTACCTGATGGACCTCGGGCCCTCTGTTAGGCGGCGGTGGAGGAATTTTTAGGCTTGCAACATAGCATTCCCTGGCCATTTTCAGATCGGAGTGAAGGGTGACGATTTCTCGACCTCGACTCGGATTATCCGCTAGGAATTTCATGGCTAAGTGAGGGGTTGAGACTATGGCCCCCAATTTGTTGAGCGAGGGTCTTTCCATCAGGATGTTATAGGACGTCTCGATAGAAGGTATTTGATTCTGATAGTTTTACAACTTTGGTTTCCTTCACCGAATTTGGTGTCGAGGTTGATGTATCCCCGTGTGTTAACCCTTTCTCCAGCAAAACCAATGATCTGCTCATCGTACTGTATGACATCGTCATGAGATGTGCCCAACTTTTTGAAAGTCTTCCAATACAAGATATCTATTGAACTTCCTTGGTCTTTCAGGGTCTTTATGACTACGAAGTTGGCAATTTCAATGGTGACCACCATGGGGTCGTCGTGCCTCGGATCTGTAGTTCTAAAGTCGACATTTGTGAAAAGCATAGGTGGCAAATCTCTCCTGCCACTTTTGTGGATGGAGTATACGAAACTAATTGCTCGAAGACGCCTCTTCCAAGAAGATGATGTTGTGCCACCTCCCTTGAACCCTCCTGCGATGGTGTTTATCACTCCCTGCACATGCATGTGATCCTGATGGTTCCTTTTTTTGTTTCTTTCTCGGTCGTCGTTGGTGATTTCGTCCACCTAACATCCTTGTTGCTTCTGGGTTCTAGCTCTAGGCTTTTCAGCCTCCTTGGACGAAACATCATAGATGACCGGCTTGTATCAGGTCTTCAATCTTGTCTTTTAGGGCCCAACAATCTTCTGTCGTATGTCCGAAATTACGGTGGTAACGACAGTATTTTGCTTGATCCGTGCTCAGGGGAGTTGTTGTTCTTTTTAGCATCCTCAAAAGATCAATGTTAAAAGCTTCTTCTAAAACCTTTGCTTTGTTAGTTATTAGGGGGGTATAGCGACTGAAGCGTGGCTTAGGAAAGTCTCTCAGTCTTTTGAGTGGTGGTGGCTTACCTTTATCACCCCTCTTCTTGGGTTCTTCAAGTGTTCGAGCTTTAATTTGAAATTCTTTTAACTCCTCCAATTGCATGAATTTGGTTGCCCTTTGGTGTAACTAATCCAATGTTGTGGATGGGTGCATGCATAGGCTATCAGAAAATGGTCTCGGTTTTAGTGTAGTCACCATGTGATGAATGGCTACCTCAGGACTCAGGTTTCGTATGTTCAACGCCACCTTACCAAATCTATCCATAAAGGCTCTCAGGGACTCCGTTTTGCTCCTGCCAAATGTTCACCAAGGCAATAGAAGTGAGATGATGTGGACGACTCGTAGTGAACTGGGCTCTGAATCTCGCCACAAGTGTATCGAAACATTCTATAGATCGAGCGGGTAATCGAGTAAACCAACTTAAGGTTGCGCCTTTAAGAGAAGTGGGGAATACTTGGCACCACAGTGCATCCTCCATTGTGTATAAGCTGACTTGTGTTAGATATGCGTCTACATGTTCATCCGGGTCAGTTGTTCCGTCATACTTGTCCAATGTGGGATTGTTCCAGGTATTCGGCAAAGGTACCTCCAAGATGGCTTCGACAAAGGGACTCCTTCGAGGTACGGTTCCCAAGGTATTCGCCAAGGCAGGCCGGGTAGTTTCCCGATATGAACTCCAGCGTTGACGTTTTCATCAAGGGGAATTTCTCCTGTTGTTCCCGGAGTATCCGGTTCTTCGACGAGCTTCTGTTTCATCTGTGCATTTTTCCTTTTCAACGCTTCTATCTCCTCCTCGTTCTTCCTTTTTAGCCCTTGTATTTCTTCATTTTTCTTTTTCATTGTCTCCATCTCCTTCTGCATCTGCAAGATCAGTGCCATTGGGTCGGGTTGACTAGTTTCCTCTTGATTATTCCGATTGTTTCTTGTCAAATTTCTTATAGTTACCATGTGGATATTTCGTGGGCTTTCTTATGGGTCCCACGATGAGCGTAAAAAATGTTCTTACAAGGTCGGGACTCTGTAGAACAATTCCTTTAATTTTGGTCTTCTCGTCTTCTCGATTGTCAAATAGGGTGGTCTTCCGATGCGTACGATGGGGGGGTGGGGTACCTGCAAAAGCACTCCGATGAGCAAGTCAGTCCGAGAGTCATATGCGGGTAAAGTAGGAAATGAATAGTTTACCTTGGTTGTTGTGCCTCTTCTGCTATTTATATTGTTTTGATGGGCTGTGATTGTTATGGGCTTGCGTTTGGATCCAGCTGGAGGCCCAACTACACCTTTAATCATGATTTGCGCTTTAACTTGGTTTACATACATCTAATCACGTAATTTGGCTTTATACATTTCTTGTCGGCTACTCGACTTTCGGGCTATCCAGTAGTACATTAATCAATTAAGAAAATAAAATAAGTCAAATTTCGTACATAATTTAACATTAATCTTTGTCTATCATGTTATGTATATTGACATTTTAAATGCTCTCTCACGAAATATGTTCATAAACATCTATTAACGTAACTATTTTTCTATAGAAAAGTCTTAATCAACACGAATTTTATTGATTAGAAACCTCCTATAATATAGGTTTGAATAATACAAGCTGTCAAAATCAAATTTTGTCAAAACTACTTTTTTTAAAACAATAATAATTATAAATTATTTCTCATACATTTTATTATTATTGGTGAGAATATATATTGACAATTTATAACTGAGTTATTATTACAAATAATATGAATAATAAAATAGAAACGAATCTGAAGCAACGAAGAATTAGTCACACGTGGTATGACTTTGGGACGAATTCGACGTGTTTTCTTAGGTTATCTTTTCCATCATATTCCTCCTCTTCCATTTTTTTTTCTTTTCATTTTCTTTTTCTCGAACATATTTCCTAATGAAAATTCCCTTCGACGATTACACGAGCCACCTTCTGAAATTTCTACGAAAAACGTTGAATAATAGAAATTCCTGGCTTCAATGTTTTCCCTCGTACAACACATCATTATTTTCCAGATGTTAACCAGATTTTATAGTATTTTTCTGATATTCTAACAAAAATAAATTTATGATCATATTTGTTGTGATGATGATTATCATGAGCATATGTTAGTATTCTTACATATTGGTGATAGTTTTGAGGTTATAAGTGGAAGAGGAAACAAAAACATGGTTATTTTGTTATTTGAATGATTTAATCATGAGAATTTCTTGGAGAAGGAGTTATGAGTTATTTATTTAATATTTAAATATAATTATCTTATTCGTCCAAATAATTATTGAAAAGATCAAAAGCAATAAGATCGATGATGAGTCGACAAGTAAAAAAACATCTTATAAATCAGAATAATCTTCCTACAAATCTGGACCACACCTTGCCAAATCCAGATGACACCCTAAGTAATCAGCTAATACTGATTTATTGAAGATATAAGCTAGATACGACCCATGATTCAAATAGCCCATTACCAAACACTTTAAATAAGTCTTCTATAAATGAGTAAGGTACGCTTTTATCAAATACATCATATACTCTTATATAAAGTACTTACTTGATCGTCGGAAAACCTATTGCAAGTTAGCTCCCGACCGGATACAAAGGAGTAAGTACGCAAAAGGACGAAGGAGGAGCAATCGAAGGATCAAAGACAATTATTACATCTAGTTCCAAATATTATTTAGGCCATTTTAATCTATACAGCTACAAATTCTTTTACCAACGAAAAATGAAGAAAAAAAAGTATTTTATCATAGTAAAAATCAAATTATATATTTTATCATATGTAGAAAACTTTCGTACATTAATTTCTTCTTCTTCGTTTAGTTCATTACATAGATTGTAGTATTTTTCTTAGCAATTTAATTTTTCAGCAATGGTGTATCTACAATGATTTTAATACATCTTTCATTCGTATGTCATGGAATGAAAATCTTAACATATTATTCTATTCTTAAATTTGTTTATAAATATATTTCCGAAAAAACTAATAACATTGTATAAATTACAATTTTCTAGAAGGATATTTTCAAATAAAAAATCCAATAAGAGATCCTATAGATGTATTCACACATATTAAGCATGTAAATATTAAAAAGTGAATTCTACTTAAATTTAAAAAATTAATTTATAAGATTTATACTCATTTGTATATTTGTATTTATTTACATATTATGAAATTTTCTAATTTATTTTTGTTTAATTTGAAAATTTCAAATTAAATAATATTATTTTAACATAATCTCGTTCCTTAATGAAAGGCTAAACTTTATGAAGATCTAGAAACAATCAAAATGAATTTTACTAGAACAACTTAATATCAAACTCACTTTTGTCTTCATTTTCTTAGAAGATCCTTTATTAAACTTCCATTTCATTTAATTTTTCATTTTCAAACTCCCAAATTTTAGAAGTCCAACTTGCTCCGTCAACCAAGAGTCTTTCTACGTCGTGGCCTCTACGCAATTAATATAATACATCACCATTTAAAAGGGCTACATTAACTACACTAAAACACACGCTTATTACCTTCTCAATTTTCAATATTACTCTATCTCCTCCATAAAGTTTTCTAAAAATTGTTAAATTTGTTATTTATCATTATTTTCTTACTCATCGATCCTTAATTTCATTTATACACATAATCTATTCGTTATTGGGTTTATATATGTAACATTCTTAATTTATCTCATAATGTTTAACCATCCAAAAATACAATATTCTCCAACCACTTAATATTAAATAAGAGTGATAGTTTGACAGTCATAAATTAAATACATATACCGTACAATCTATAATAATAGTATATATGTTAATTAAATTTCTTTTATTTTTTAATTTAAAATAGTAATATAAATTGTTGTATTATTAAAATAGTTATTAAGCGGGAGTAATTTATTTGGGTGAGTGTGAAAGGAAAGAACAGCTTCATATAAGAAGCACTAGGGTGCAGTGGGAGGCACAGCAGAATGGAGTATTTCAACAAAGCCGAGGCCGTGAAGCTACGGAGCCACCTCGGGAAGTACCTAGTGGCCGACGACGACCACCAGAAACTGCGTCAGAGCAAAAACGGCTCAACCAAAAATTCAATATGGTTGGTGGAGCTGGTGAAAGGGAAGAGCCACCACGTGCGTCTCAGAAACTCCAACGGCCGTTACCTAACCGCGACGGACGCACCCTTTCTGTTAGGCATGACGGGGAATAAGGTGGTGCAGGGGAGTCTGGGAGAGCGTTGGAATGGGAAATTGGAGTGGGAACCCATAACGGAAGGGTTGCACGTGAAACTGAGAAGCTGGTGCGGGAAGTACCTTAGAGGGAATGGTGGAACGTTACCGTGGAGAAACTCGATCACGCACGATGACCCTTATGCTTCCGCCACTCACGATTGGATCTTGTGGGCTGTGGAGCCTCTGGAGTTTCCCGACAAACTGCTTTCTTTGCCGGAGACTCATTTTCCGTCGTCGTCGGAGTCGGAGGATGAGCTTCGCGGTTCGGAAGAACCGGGTTCGCTCACCTTGCTTTCGTCGCTGTTGCAGGTACGAAATCCATGTTTCTCAGATTAACTATTTTATAGGACTTTAACTTTAATTTAATTTTAATTCATTTACACCTACTTTATATTATGAAAATTCTTTATTTATAGATTCTCAATTTTTTTTTTTATAATCTAAAATTGATCTGTAATAAATTATTTCACTGGTTTAAAAGTAAAAAAACTTTTATTTTTGTGAGTGGTTTGAAAACACTTGTTTATTAGTATCTTTCATGCATTAATATCACATTGAATTGTCTTAGTTGCAACGTGCTTGGATTGAACTCCTATGTCTGTTGTTGAAAACATAAAAAAGAAGAGAAAATAGAATCGTACTGCCATAAATCAAAATGGACATAACTATTTCAAGGAATAAAATATCTCCATTTGTTATACCGTTCATGCAAATAATCTTTTTATGACTTTTATTAAAAACAATACATTTCTCTCTAAAAAAGTTAATTTGATCTCAGTTTTCTTTGAAAAATTCTTCCTTTACTTCTTCAATCACTATTCTAAGAAGACACTGATTAGTGAAAGCTATAACAATTTAACCGTCAAGAGATGACGGATTTGATACATAACACGGTTTTTGTTTAAATAAAATAGAGATGATAGTGGAGAGATTAAATTAGAAATGAGAGAGTTAAGTTATTTTGAAATTAGATTTTTTAATATGCAAGAAATATTAAGTGATATAATTCATTATGTTAGTTAAAGAATACAAGATTACACAAAATTATAAAAGAAAAGTAGAATTATTGTATATCCCATTACTGTTATCTAATTTTGACTACATTTTTAACTGTATTAAGGGTGACAATGCGGGCTCACGCGCCATGCATAGACTTGTCCCACGTTTAACTCGTAAAATGCGGGTTGAATTGACCAGCTCCACGAAAGGAGTATGAGTCAATTTCACTGGTCTGCCCCGCATATGAGGTAACCTGCGGACCTGAGGGCTAGTCTGTATAAAAAAAATATTTTTTTTTTTAAAAATTAAAATTTCATTAATTATAAAAAACTTATTCCTATTATTGAAAAATTAAAATTTTATCCATGTTTCAATTCATTCAATTAAGATAAAAATATAAATTAAAGTATGAGGATTGATAGAAGACTTGATAAAAAATAATTAAAATTTTTCTTTGCATCTATATTTCCTATATATGTATGTTTTTTTTTTAATCAGCATCTTATTTATGTATGTAAATGTATAAAAAAGAGTATCTTATCAAAGTTTTGCTACAAAATATTTTAGTAAAGATGACTAATTTTTTAACTATCCTATTGAAAATCACTTCTTTATATTGTTCTTTTATTAACAAATTTTGAATATAAGACTTTATTTAAAGCTAATTCCATTGTCACTTTTAATACTAACTATTTTAGATTATTAAAATAAAATATTCTTTTTTTTAGTACATTAAATTTAATTTTCTTAAAATAAAATTAAATAAAGGTCATATTGCAATAATAGGTGAATGAGATGATTTTTTTTATTTATGCGGACTAGTGGACCAACCCGTCCTGCCCCGCTACTGGCTTGCACAAGCTGCGGATTATACGGGACGGGCCAAAGAGAATCAGCGAGTTAGATTAGTGAATTCATTCTGCACTTTTTGGTAACGAACTGTGGGCCAACCTGGATGATACACCCCATATTGTCATCCATAAACTGTAGGACTATTTGGTTTAGAGGCCATAGAGAGTGATTACAAAAATAAAATGAATTTTTTGTATTAAAATGGATAACAAAACACTCCATAATTTTTAAAGTGCTATCAAATAATTTTACTAAAAAACATTATTCTATTATTAATACTTTAAGGGTATTGCTTTCAAGAAGCCAAAAGTTTCATTGAAAGGAGACCAGTATAAAAATGAAGACTCAGAAAAGAATATTTAAATTTTCACAAGCATGATATATAAAATAATTAATATAATTAATATCTTTCTTAACAAAAGAAACATATAATTATATTCAACATAAAAGAGGTACTAGCTAGTAAACATGTATACTTACAAGCAAAATAAAGAAGGTAAAAATATAATAGTAACATACTTTCTCAAAAGTAGTAAAACCACATACACTCTGATAAAAAAAATCAGATAAAATTTATTTTAAATTGCCATAAAAAAAAGCATGCCATAAAGTATAATAAAAAAAAACACAGATTACGAACTCATAAGCCAAAGAAAAATAAACAGCTCCTTAAAACCATTACATTAAAAACATTTTTGTACATATTGCTATATCAAAGATAATTTTTATGTTGAAATAAAAATAAAAATAAAAATAATCTAAGTAACAAGAGTAATAAATGGAAAAACGATCAAATCATATCTACAAAATCTTATAAGTGATGCAATTTATTTTGTGTGGTATAAATAAAAATGTCTTTTCATAGCAAATTGGAAATTATTTATTGTATTCTTAAGTAAAGTGAGATTGAGTGATCCAAATTTCACTAATGACAAATAATGTTTGGAGTCAGTGTTTTGTCCTTCTTTTTATGAGGATGCTTTGTCCTTTCTTCAGCATAAATTTTCACATGAAATTAAGACATTTTACGTTCACTTCATTAAAGTTTTAGAGCAATAAAATTCTAACAGCTTTATGGGTTTTCATGAGATGCGAGACCAAGGTGAAGAAAAGAAATAAATAAAAAAGTGGATTTTCTAGGTGACAGACAGAAAAGTGAAGAGAGATAAAATATATGAAAAATTTAAAATTTTTATTCTTCCAAGTGGCTTCTGCAAATCACCGCTGGTTCACGCGGAGCTTCAGCAGAAATGCACCAACGGCGTACTCGTTTTATTACACCTGCCACCCACAATCTGCTCTTCACTGTTACCCAATCTGCATCATTCATTAATAAAAAATACTTTTTTTTTCTTTTCTTAAACAAAATAAACTATAAATCTTTCATCATTCTAAATAATACTATTCAATTTTTATATTTTTTTATAAAATATAATTCTTTATAAAAAAAATTACTGTAAAGAGGAATCATGAATATCCCTTCTAAAAACGGGTCATTTTTTTTTTCAACTATCTATTTTCTTATATATATTGTAAGCCCAAAGCAAGCCCAAGCAAACCAAATTATTTGCATTTCATCTGTGATCCAAAAAAACTCCAATCAGTCAACGACCGTGTTCCTCCGATAGATAGTAGAAAATCGAATTATCCGATTAACCGGTCGACCATTGCTATGCAGAGCACAAGTTCCAACACCATGTTCCGCTCCGGCATGGAGCTCTTCCACCGCGCGAAGGTGGTGCGGCTGCGCAGCCACCACGACAAGTACCTCCTGGCGGACGAGGACGAGGAGTCGGTGACCCAGGACCGAAACGGATCCTCCAGGAACTCCAAGTGGACAGTGGAGCTCATTCCGGAGTTCGACAACCTCTTACGGCTCAAGAGCTGTTACGGCAAGTATTTAACGGCCTCCAACCAGCCGTTGCTACTGGGCGTGACGGGGCGCAAGGTGGTGCAGAGCGTGCCGCGGCGGCTGGATTCCTCCGTGGAGTGGGAGCCCGTGCGGGACGGCGCGCAGGTGAAGCTGAAGACCCGTTACGGGAACTTTCTGAGGGCCAATGGGGGGCTCCCTCCTTGGAGGAACTCCGTGACGCACGATATCCCTCATAGGACCGCCACACAGGATTGGATCTTGTGGGATGTTGATGTGTTGGAGATCCACGTCGAGTCTCCTGCTCCTCCTCCTATTCCTCACTCTGATTCCCTCGATTTCGATTCCTATACTCCCTCTGCTGTTTCCATCAAATCCACTGCTTTCTCCAGACAAGAGGTATGTGTGTATCTATGTACGCAATTTCCTTTTCACACATTTGCAAATTGATGCAGCTGATTCATTGTTCAATGTTAATTATTGCTTGAAATTAACTGGGCTATAAAGAGTTTTTTTTTAGTGTAATTGGATCGTGTTATTGTATAATTGAAAATTGTTAATTGATACTGTATATAGTTTTATAAGTGTACTCTGTTTTAGACTGATATTAATAAAATTGGTACCAATAACATGATGGCAAAGGAACTACTGTTAGTTATGATATGCAAATAGTTGACTTTGCTTCTGAAAGTATCTTGAAATTTGATTTTTAGTGGTGACTATAAAAATTGAATGCATTATATGAAGTGATGAGATTTTAGTTGGACCGAAAATGTGTTTTGTTGAAATGTAAGTTCTAAACACTAAAATCCAATTTTGAGGCACTAAGTCATGGAAAGTGTGATTCATAAATTAGTAGTGTATGAAGGTTAGACTGTTAATGTTTTGTTTGGATGGGTTTGTAGTCGACGGATTCAAATGTGGGTTCGCCACCGAAGTTGGAGGGGAGGACTATATACTACCATGTTGCGGAGGATAATGGGGACGTGGATGATGAGAATGTGCAGGGTTATTCTTTGATTTTCAAAGGGAATGGGGTTGAGCAGTTGACTCGGAAGTTTGTGGAAGAGACGGGGCTTGAGGGAGTTATTGTGTGCACTCGAAGTCCTTTGAATGGAAAACTCTACCCTCTTCGCTTGCAGCTTCCTCCCAACAATGTCACCATGCAGGTTGTTTTGGTTCTTCCCTCGTCTAAAGGTGAGTCTCTCCCATGTCAAATGTTTTTCTTCTCAAGTACTGTACTTGTTTTGTTACACAACTTGATGAACTTGGCTGTGCTTTATGGGAATTCATTAAACTGTTTCTGCTAAAATTTAGGATATAAAAATAGCTAACTGATTCCTAGATTATTGCGCTGAAGTGACATGCCACGGTTGTGGCTGTTTTCTAGATTTATTATTATTTTTGAAGTAGAGCAAAATATTAGACAGTTTTTTGTTCTGAAGTTTAGAAAACATAATTTGCTATTCAAATTTGATTAAACCAGAGTTTTATTAGCTATTCTTTCACTCTCTCTCTTGTTCTCTCTTTCCAGCCAAATTTGTGTGCGCTAACCTATATTGGATCCTATAAAGTATGATGGATATTGAGCAAAACAAAAGAAGTATAAGTTGAAGAATTGAGGATTATGTTGATGGCTTCAGTCATTATGATTCTCTCATGAACTTGAAAATTCTCTATGGTTGTTTATATCAAGTATTCAAGTTGCTGTTCTGCTTTACATATTTTGCTCTACTTCATAGAAAAATCAGCTACTTCTTAAGCACTTGGTTATTGTTTCATTTCAAGGAAAAATTCAGTTATAGTTCCTCAAATTTCATAGAAGTTATTCAACGAATATTAGCATTTGCCATTTTATATTATTTGGTCATGGCTGAGAAGTAAAGAACTTGCATCTGTACCACTCGTATAGCATGTTCACGCAAATTCTAAGAAATCATAACATTCCTGCGATGCTGGTTCGGTTGTTTAAATTGCACATAAGACTTCAATTACACTATTTGGCTTCTTCTTCCTCACGTTTTTAGGTTAGAGTTTTCTTATATGTTATCATGCTGAACTAACTAACATTTGCTTCTTGTTCTGGTGTTTCAGTGGCAAGAGACTTTGAGGAGCAAGGTCTACTATGACAAGCTAGATTATTGTTGGAGTCTTGAATCTACTGAAATGCATGGCCTATTTACGTTGTGATCCAAAGCGTGTTTCAAATTTTATGTGATAACATTTAAGAATTTGTTGCAAAACTTCACCTATTTCAAGTGATTCCATGCATTCATAAGGAAGAATTCGTGGAGGTCCAATTGTACCTTAAAGTTGCCTTGGGAAGGCTCATGTCAGCCATATCCGCTATTAAGTGGTGTCCAATAGTCTGTAGAATGTAGACGATTCTTATGCAAATGGAAGTCTTTGTTGGGCTTCTTATTTATTAGTGCTAGCTTTAATCTTAGTCTATTGATGTGGATTCAGATATTTTGTTGTATCTCTTTTTTTTGGTATTTTTCTGTTTTTCATGTTTTTAAGTTCACTTGTATAGCCAACTTTTCAGAAAAGTATAGGTAAATTAGTTTTGGTCATATATAAATTTCAAGAATTAGTAACATATTTTTTCTCACATATACATTTTGCCTCTGATGTTTGTATATTTTACTGCATGGAATGAAATAAAGATTGGAAAGAGGAACAAGATTAAGTGACCTTTCCAGTTTCACCTGGTAGATCTTTGCTTTGTAAAATCAATATCATATTGACGCGATACGTTTATTATTTGTCAACATGATCCAGTGAGCATTATGCTCTTTGGAATCATATGTTCTGTTCTTGAAATAGGTGAACCACTTCAAAATATATCTCACATAATTTCTAGATAAAAAATTCCAAATGGAGCTAGTACGTGTGATCCATGTAGTCCTGTTACTGAGGCTTTTGCTTTGAATCATTCTTGGAGACGTTACAATTTCCCTGCTGAAAAATAATAATCTAGAAGAAACAGGATGCATACAAGTACTAGTAGTTTAATGAACTAACATGAGGGAATTGATTACGTTTCAGTGGCATCAAATAGAAGTTGTTTGAAGATAGTTGTTAAGCATGTTTGATTTATTCATGTAACATAAGATCATCGTTTTCTTTATTTCTCATTGAACTTCAGGACTCCGGAAAGCGTGTTCTGTAGGAGCGTTTAAAGAATGAATTCAATCCTTCTAGTCCTAGAATGTCATTTGGTAACCTGGGATTTTCAAATATACATATTACCTTGAACACGAGCATGAATCACCAATAATCCATACAAGAACAACTTCCGTCTTTAAAGTGATGAAATCGGGCTCGATCTCTTACAATTATCTCCACATTGTATATCCTGGAGATTAACTTAGTAACCCTGTGGCAATCATTGCACACCCTAAGATTCTTGAACACTCTAACTGCCATGCCTGGTCTTGAGTTCAAGATCCCAAATGCTATGGCAAGTCTCTCACTATGCAATCTTAGAGTTTTCTGTTTACCATCATTAGCCTCATCAACCATTGTTGCTCCTGAGAAGTCGGGTAAATAACCTATTGATTGTAACTTCTCCTCAATTTCATTCACAAACTTGTATATATTTTCACTTTGTGGATGGGTGGTGTCCCCAGAAAAAAATTCATGAACCCCTCCATCTATCTCTATTAAACTACACCCAGGCTCTTTAGTCACACCCTTATCAATCATTAGTTTTCTAAGCAACCCTACATCATTCCACCTACAAGCAGAAGCATATACTTTTGACAAAAGCACGTAAACACCACTACACACACTTCCCTCTGATTCAAAGACTTGCCTTACCATTTCTTCACTTAGCTCAACACTTGCATGTTGCTTGCAACAAGCATCCAAAAG
Source organism: Phaseolus lunatus (assembly GCA_013389735.1). Lineage (NCBI taxonomy): Eukaryota > Viridiplantae > Streptophyta > Magnoliopsida > Fabales > Fabaceae > Phaseolus > Phaseolus lunatus. The sequence continues at coordinate 10,180,695 of CM023859.1, read as the reverse complement.
ACTCCTCCAAATTACAGCATCTGGTTTGATTGGCATTTCTGAGACCACGTTTAGAGCCTCATCAATCCGCCCAGCTCGAGCAAAAAGGTCAACAAGACAACCATAATGCTCCAATCTTGGTTCCACATTGTACTCCTTAGTCATCATGTCAAAATGCACAATACCCTCATCAACCATGCCTCTATGGTTACATGCAGATAAAACACCAACAAAAGTGATTGAATTGGGAACAATTTTCTCAACCTTGACCATTCTGACATAATGGTCCAACGCAGCTTCAGCCTTACCATGCATTGCTAAGCCCATGATAATTGAATTCCATGAATTTACATCTCTTGCAGGCATGCTTTCAAAAACTTGCTTTGCAATTTCCAACTCCCCACATTTGCAATACATATCCACCAAACAAGTGTTGACCAAAACATCATTCACAATATTCTTGTCACACTTTTTCAAAATATAAGCATGTGCCCACAAACCCAAAGACAAAGAACCCAAACCAGCACAAGCACTAAAAACACTCTGCATCGTATACCCATCAGGGTCATGCTCCTTCTGCATCTCTCCAAACATTTTCAAAGCAGTGTCAAACTTTCCATCCTTTGCGTAAGAATCAATCATGATATTCCAGGAAACCTCGTTTCTCTCATTCATTTTATAAAATATTTTCTCTGCCAAGTCCAAAAGACCACATGTCGCATAAAAATGAATCAAACTGTTACAAACGTGTGTATCTAACTCAAACCCATGTTTCAAAGCGTGCGCATGCACTTGTTTTCCCTCACAAAGAGAAAACGTGTAAGCACATGCCTTCAGAACAAAAGGGAACGTGTGGTTATCGGGAACTGCGGTTTCCTCTTCCCCCGTCACCATTGCTTTGTAAAGCTCCATGGCCTTGTGTTTGTGATTGGTGTTGGTGCTTCGCGCGTAGGCTCTTATGAGTGTGTTCCACATGAAGGAATTGGGGTTCGAAAAGTGGTGAAACACACGAGTGGCGTAGTTGAGATCAGCCACAGAGGAGTAAAGAAGAATTCTTGTGTAGAGAAAAAGAGCTTGTGGGTGATTGGTGTGAACTGTGCGTAGCGTATGAGCGTGAATTTGCTTGAGTTGAGGCACGGTGGTGGGTTCGTTCAACAAGTGGATGAGGTGTGTGTGGCTGAAGTGTTGGCTTTGGTTGTTGTTGGTGGCGGTTGTGGAGAAAAGCACAGGAGGGGGGCTTGTGGACATGGTGAAGGACCCAATCATGTATATTACTATGATGAATTTCTTTGGAAAAATTAGTGTAAAGAGATCAACAATGTTTCCATATCAACCCTTATCTTCTTCTTCACTACTTGAAACGGATAAGGTGAAAACTAAGGTAAGAAGAAAGATAATGGTGGCCTTAGTTCAATTTTAATCTAATTATATTGTTTCTACCACTAAATATGCTACGGGTGATGATGAACATTTGATGTCTTCGTGCCATCTGATGAGGTTCAAATAGTGGCACAAGGCCTTCACAATATTATCCTATGGCCAATTATACTCACATGAATAATTGGAGCCAAGACACGTTTTGTAATTGCCTTAATGTTATTTAACATTTTCAACATGTTTAGGATGATTCTAATGTTAGACCAAAACAATATGATCATAAACAATTTGATTATAGTTCATCTTATCCCATGACAATCTAGTTTTCACATGCTGATTAAAAAAAAAATCTAGTTTTCACATAACATAATAAATTTGAGAAGTTTTTTTTATGATTTTGATCATAACAAATAATAAATTTTAATAAACTAATATTTATTGTAAGTTTGTTATTCACATAAAATAATTATACCATTAAAAGAAAACATGTTTGTCACATAAAAGATAAACTCACGAGATATTATGTAATAGATTTTTAAAAATGGTGTGCTATATCATATTGAAATTTTTACGGTGTTGTAGCTGAAGGTATGGTCATGGATGATTTTAAAAACTCGAGAAGTGAGTTTTTTGCACTTTGATTGGTGTCTTGAGCCGTTAGTGTGTATGAGATCGGTCAGAAAGTGTTAAATGATATGTTATGGGGCGGGGTTTTTGGTGATCTTTTCGGTTGGTAGTTTTATACTTATATCTCATGTGTTTAAGTCTTGAGTACGGATTTTTTAAAGAATGATGTTCTAGGTGGTTGGTGTATACGGATTGAGGTATTTCTAAAATATTTCCATTATATTTATTCTTTTTTTGACGATAAAAAAAAAAACACTATGTGATATGGTCTTATAAATCACAAAAAATTAAATCAAAAATACAATTTTTTTATTAATATGAAACTTGAGTTTTTTTTATATTAATAATTAATAGCAAAATTTTTATAATTAATTATACATTAATTTAAAAACTAATTTATAAATTTTATTAATAATCAAAATTATTTTAAATATTAATATTTTTTAATTTATAACATACTATTTAATTTAGTTAATATAATAATTATTTTTTAAAATAATTTCTATTTAATATTTTCTTGTAATAATAGTGAACCAAACCATACCCGAGTACACATATCTGTTTTATTATTTGATTTGATGATTTTCAATTCAAAACCAAAACAAACCTTAAGACAAACACCTCCAAACAAGGTTGGTATAAAACATTGTGAAGAAGATGTAATGTTACTGGATGATAAAAATCTGAAATCTGCATCTATATGCCACGGAAGCCCATCCTACGGTTGCATTGCTCTCTCTGAATCTGCATAACATGCCTCCTTGTAGCCATTAGATCCTCCATGTCTTTTGTATTAATGGTTCGCATCCACTTGTCCTGTTTAAGCTGCAATATACGCTCATAGGTCTCCATAACCTCCTTCCAAACGCTTGAATCATCTGTCTGCATCGCCTTCTCCAATTTCACTTCTCCCAGTTGCTGCAATGTCGTGATCAGCTCTTCCATGTCCCTCAGATCACCCGTTCTCAGTGACTTTTCTAGTTTCTGCTGTGCCATTTCCTTGTACATGCCAATGCGTCTTTCTAGCCCCCCACCTCTCATACACTCCAACTTTTCCAATATATCCCTACCGATTAACTCTACTAGTTCAGACTCCACACTGTGCTCATCAATGTCAACAAAGTAATGCAATTAAAACAATGAAACATCGCATCAAGATCCAGATATTATCAGAAAATTAAAATACTATTTTAGGTTAGTCCTTCTCGTTCAAGCTTCACAACTAAAATAATCATCATAAAAGATTCTTAAAGGATTAAAATAATGGTTGTTTAATCATTTCAAGCTACCCAAAAAACAAGATGTGATGTTTTACCTAGTGGTTGAGCAATCCCACCCAGAGATATTGGCTACTTCAGTGAGTGCAAGCCGCCACGTTTGAACCCTATTGATGTCGGCAAGGAAACGTTTTTGGTGCAATTCAAAAGCATGTGCATAGGTACCAGTTTGATGGCGAACATGGGTTGGGTCAACGTGGTAGAAAACAGGCACTATAATTTGGCCATTGTTCCTCTTACAGTGGGTGATTTTGACGAGCTCATCCAAGCACCAGCGTGAAGAAGCATAGTTTTGGGAGAAAACAACGACGGAGACCTTTGCATCCTGGATTGCCTTAAGAAGTGAGGGTGAAATCTCATCGCCTCGTTCCAAATCGTTGTCAATGTAAGTTTTGACTTGAAGCCTTCTTAATGCAGCGTAAAGATGGCTAGTGAAAGTGTAGCGTGTGTCCTCGCCCCTAAAGCTAAGGAAAACTTGATGCACTTGTTGAGGGGTCTTGGAGACCAAAGAAGAAGGAGGAGGAGGAACAAATGATGCCATATGTTCCATGAGTGTACCTACAGATTATAGAATGATCAAAATCTGTGTTTCAATAAACTATCAACTTATGGTTTATGTATTTAAGCGTGGAATTTGAGTGGATGCTTCCTTTTTTTTTAACTTTCTTTCGTGGCTCCAGTGACAAGAATTGGTGGGCATAGTTGATTCTAAAACAAGGGAGACCCCAAAATAATTCAAAGTTTTACGCTGGAAAGTCAGCTACTTCATCTCCGCGTTCATGAGTTGCCCAATAGTTAAAGTCAACTCAAATTTTCTTCACTTTAGCAAATTTCATTTCGATAAGGATGGAAAAAGAATAATAAAACCGCGTGAGGAGTTGGGCGGAAATCATGCATGCATTTGCAGGACGTTGACTACTATACCGTGTTGGTTTTGCACTATTGTTTCATGTAATATCCCCAGGAGTTTTAGATCTAAGTGGTGCCTTTAAGTGTGGAATTGTGAAGTAAATTTTTCTTGTACCAAGGTTAGAGCATTTTGTTGAGCACAAAGCATGTTTTAGTATGGATTTCATGATTCTCTTTAGTAGATCTGCCTTAATCCGTTACTTTCTTCTATTCACTAATGAAAAAGAGTTTGATTTTATTGAAGGTCAAAGTCTGTGTACAAACCCAAAATTCTGTCTATAACTAACCATTATCAATGGAAATCATCCGTCAAAATTTGACTCGTACAAATCATTATTAACCAATTTTCGTCACTAAATAAATTGCCATCAAAGTTTAACCATGGATAAGATCATGAATAACTACCCATAAGTAAATTAGAAAGAATGCTCCTAAAATATATCCAACACATATGGATGGTAAATAATATGTAGATAAATATGAAAATAAGTTTGTACTTGTATAGATAAAGTGGGTGTAGATAATATTTGAGATTGACTAGAACAATTGTTATAGGTGTCGGTCACTCAGTCGTACCCTTGTACTCCAATGTTTTACTCCTTCAGACTCCAAGACTTCTTCTCCTTAAATCCTTAATGCTCGGTCGGGAGTAAACCTGCAAAAGGTTCTCCAACGATCAAGTAAGTACTATATGCTATGAGAGTCACTAGTGCAAAATGGTAAAACAACTACTGTTTATTAAATGCATTTTTACCTCAGCCGTAGTCCTACAAAACGCGGTGATATTTTTGAAATTATTTTCATTTATGAGTGCGGCTATTTGAAAGAGCCGCATTCATAAATCAAACACTTTGATTTATGAATGCGGCTATTTGTAACAGTCGCATTCATAAATCAAGCGCTTGATTTATGAATGCACCTGTTACAAATAGTTGCACTCATAAATCAAATTTTACCCTAACTTGGAGTGCACCACTTATGCTTTTCATATTTTCTTCCTCTTCTTTGGCATTTGTTGTTCCTCTCCATTCGCGTTCGCTTTTGCATCATTCTCTTGCCACTGTGAGTTCCTTCTTCTTCTTCATTTTTTCTTTTTCGTCTCTCTTTCTCACTCTGTTTTTGGCATTTGCATTGTTTAAGCACAGTTTCATTACCTTGAGCTCCTGTTCGTTGTGCTTTTGTGTGCTCCATCGCCACTGCCACTGTCGTTGTCGTTGCTGCTGCCGCTGCCGCGTTTGTTGTCGTTGCCGCGTTTGTTGTCACTACCGCTCTCCTTCCATTCTTCACCAACGTTACCTTCACGCACAACGTATTTGCATGTGCTTTTGAGAGAAGGGAAAAAATAATAAAATATTGGATTTATAAGTGTAGCTTACAAATGCGGCTAAATAGCCACATTTGTAAATCTTCGATTTAAGACTACATGTTCATCAAGTGGGGCTATATAGCCGCACTTATAAATGTAAAATAGTCGCATTCGTTTGGCTTTTCTGCACCAGTGAGTGTATTGTGAAACTGATTAAAGTGTATCTTACTCCATTGTAAAGGGCTTATTTATAGCATTGAGTCATGGGTCATTTGACTGATGGGCCGAATCTAGCATATATCTACACTAAATCAGTGTTAATCAGGAGATAACCTTGATTTATAGGGAGGTATATTTGGAGAATATTTTTAATAAATCAGTGTTAACTAATTTTTTGGATTATTACCCAGATTTGATTGGATGTGGTCCTGATTCGTAGGAAGTTTTCATAACTATCTTAATTGTCATTTATTACAATTGTGTTTTTAATGTAGTTCCAACCGGTTGGTCAATTGCCGAGGCCGAATGACATAGCTCACTCAGTCCCAACCAGTACAAAACCATTTATGGATAAATCTTTAAAATTACTCACATATGAAAAAGGCTTGAAATCATCTAAAATTTATATATATATATATATATATATATATATATATATATATAAATTGTAATCAAATACTTTGAGATTTCAAAGACTAAAGTATAACTAAATAGAATGAAAGCACTTCGTTGGGATACCTTCCAATAACACTAAAACCAGTTCGAAATATTTTCTTTGCCTCATCCAAGGAAGAAAATAGATGTTTTACTAATGAGTAGCTTTATAAATTATTCTAGATAAGAATACCTTACATAAGAATACCTTACAAGAGAGTAAAAAGCAAAAATATAGATAAGAAGGTGATGTAACTTTTTAAGTTTCTCTTTTTATTCATACACCAAGACTTATTTTTTTTTTCAATAAAGCTTCATGTTAGGCATCCTGTCATTACATAAAAAAGTATTATTAAAAAAGAAAAAAGAAGAGAAGAGAACAAACAAGTATGGAGAAGTAGGCCAACATCCGTACATAAGAAAGAACTACAAATCTAGACCAATTAGAACATAGGTTTTTAACACCTTCTAATAAAGAACCCCAAAGAGAAACTATGGAGCAAACAAAAGAACCAAAACAACACCTAAAGATGAAGATTCCAGAAAAGCAAAGACTCTCATTTCTTATTAGCGGACATCTTAAAAATTTTTCTAGGACGTCCATCTCTCCTAGTATTTTTAACAACATCATCTCCATTATCACTAAGAGGTTGTCCCATATCAGCCTCACCATTCAAATACTTAGCAACAATTTCACATTCTTTCAGGAACAAAGCCACACTTGAAGAGAGGAACATCTACATTAAGCACAATAGACAAAAGAGTAGACTTCTCAATGACAACATCAGGTACTAGAGCAACATCTAGAGGAACATTAGTTAGACTATGAGATGCAACATTTTTGTCCAAAGTCAACTCAACTTGGGTAGTACAATTGATCCTTGCCACTACATTCTCCACACCTGAAAGGGATTCAAAACAATTTTGCAAGGTCAAATCATTAAAGATAGTTTTAGATGGAACACTTTTGTCAGCAATGTAGCAAATCTTATGACTTATGAAAACTCTCCAACAAGGGTATTAGAAAAAGTATCATCATGAGATCCAGACTCAATCCCTATATCATCAATAGAGTTAACAATAACAGATAAATTTGTTCTCGCCGAGACGAGGTCGGTTGAATTCCGAGATGGTACTGGATCGTATCCCTGCAAGCTTTTGAGAATTGACTCCAAGGAAATGAGGGGACTCCACCCACAGAAGATACTCCAATGCTCTAGTCAATAAGAGCATAAAATTTAGTGTATATAGTGAGTATAGTGTAAAATATGAGTTGAGTTCACTCCCTGTGTGTGGTGATATTTTTATAAGCCTTCGTGGGCTTGGATCTTTGACATTGGTTTCTCCAAATTTTAATGTGGCATATCATAGTTTTGTGCCGTAAAATCTTAATATCATGTATAGAAAATCGGAATATTCCATAATTCAAATAATATAATTGGGAGCATTTTGTGATAAAATTTGTGAATTTAATATGATCACGATATATAATTTGGCATATTTCATGATATCTGTATTTTTAATAATTAGAGATATTGTATAATAAATAGAGAGATTTTACATTATTTGTGTGTGGGATTTTGCATTATTTTGTGCATTGATGATTTTGATCAGTGACATATACTTGTTTTAATCATGATAATTTTGCACCTATGCAATTCTTTTTTTCCTAAAAGTATTTTCTTCGATGAATTTGGTTTCTACATTTACAAATTTATTTTTTTCTATCAAAGAAAAAAGAAGTACAAAATCTACTGGATCTTTTGGATCCGGATATTTATTCAATGAGGACTCTTTAATAATAGGAATAATCCCGCAAAATTTGTGTATTCGCCTTGCCAAGGGTCCTTTTCAAGTTTTGGGTTGAACTAAAATAGATCCGACTTGGTTCAAATCGGTATATGCCTGAGTTAGGATCTGAAGGGTGCAAAATTCTTATTGACTTGCTGAACGACAACATCAACAGTAGCAACAACAACAATGTCCTTAACAGATACAATAACATCATAATTTAGATCATTCTCAGCCGATTGTAAAATCGGCTTGTCCCTCATTTCCCTTTTTGGAGAAACTTCTTCCTGTTGGCTATTAGCGATGATAGCTTCCTTGGACTAAGCAACAACATGCTTATATTGAATAACCACATGTTTAGGCAAAACAATTTTACTTGTATTGGTCTCTAGTTGTCTCCTAAATTTAGATAAATCATGACCAATCATTTTGCATGAGGAGCAAAATGGAGGTAACTTTTCATATTCAATATTTGCAATGAAAGCTAAGTCATACCTTTCTACCAAAATTTGATTTGAGAAATTTGATAACATGTCAATATCAACTAAGACCCTAGCAAAAAAATCCTCTAGATTTATTCATTCTGTAATAATTAAGGGTTAGTGGAGTACCAACCCCTATAATAATATACAAAATAGCTTCTGGCTGCCAATATTCCAAAGGGAGACCATGAATCATAACCCAACATTGGATTTTGGTAAGCTTCAAGGAAGTAAGGACGAAATCTTTAGTTCAAGCAAAAACTCTTAGAAACCTCAGATTGAGATTCCAAGACCCCCCGACAAGGGCTCTCCTCATATCCTTAAGGAAATCAAAAGCAAACTCATAAAACCCTTTTTTAAGGGGAATAGCCCTCCACGGGCCCAACGAGTTCCAAGCAATATTAAGTTTTTTTCAAAAATCTAAATGACTTAGAGGTTGCAATGGACCAGAGCCCAGAAGGACTATTTGCCGTTTACTCCTTAAAGATAAAAGATAATGTTCCCAGTTATATTCCAGTTGAGATTTTATTCTCTCTGGAGCAGTTGCATATGTTATACGTAAAAGCATGTAAACGTACTTGAAACAGATTTAATTCTGGGGAACGATATTCAAGTTGGTATCCAGGTGGTTATTTTGTTAAGGTTTGTTGCACTCCAAGGAGATAGAATTCTACGCAGTTGCACTGTTAAGATTACACACACCGTAACAGAATCCTCTCCCATTGAATATTCTCTCACTAGAGATAAGATTCTCGTATGGGAAGTTGGTTACCAGTGGTGACCTAATGATACTCTATAAAAGGGGCTTAAGGTCCTAGGTGAAGGTACACAATTTTGAATACACTTTTTGAATACTGAAGCTATTTGTTTCTTATTCTTTCATAAAGCCCTTACTGACTTGATCGTCGGAGTGTGACTGACCGTAAGGGTGCCCTTTGTCTCAAGAGGAATAACTTCTAAACAACCAAGGAAGGCACAAATTCCAGCGGAGATAGGTAGAGTCAGAACCAGGCATTGGAGTCAACTAGCGGGCAAGTCAGGTTTATCACCTTTAGCTAGAATAATTCTACCATGAAGGTAATTTTTGCATTTTTCTAGACTAGCAAGATAAACATCTTTAGGAATTTGAACTACAATTAACTCACTCTTAATACACGAAGCTGACAATTGCAAGAGAGGAATGGTACAAGCATTATTTAATGCTTGTGCAAAGTTATTCTTTTGTGCTTGAATCGCAAAGAGATATTTGTATTTGAGGATGAACCTTGATCTTTGAGACATTTTCAAGGAATTTGAAATCCAGAACTATTCGTACCCATCTACAAGGTAAAGAGTAACCCAACCATGTAAAACAAAATCCCGCATAATCTTAGCCAAAAATTGCAGATTGTCGTTTGAAGGACCAACAACCACACATACCACGCCTCGCGCTTCAACTGAGAATTGTAGGAAGCATGAACCTTTTGCACACACCCCAACCTTGCGCAGAAGCAGCCACATGACAAGACTATTTTAACATCACTTAAATTACATTCTTTAAGGTAGTGGAATAGAAGGTAAATTTGATTTTCCTTGCTTTCAAAAACTTCAAGCGAAGGATGTTGAGGAATAGTGAAACTTCATAAGAAAGAAATACCTTAATATTATTTATGTTGTAGGATTTCAAACTGTTTCTTCCTGCAGCTCCATAGCTTCTCCTTCCACCTCATAGGTCAAGCGAAAAAATCATTTTGTTCTTAAAAAAATTATATTCCAAATTCTACAATTCGAAAATATATTTTTTCTATTTACACCTCTCAGATTGTAGAATTCAAAAGGTATTTCTGAATATATTATGAAGTTTACAATCTAGAATATATATATATATATATATATATATATATATTAAAATACATTATGGATTACAAAATCCAAAAATATTCTCAGATTCAGAAATACCTTATGGATTCTATAATCTAGACATACCTTTTGGATTTCATAATTCGAAATGTATTTTTTTTTATGAAATTCATTATAGATTATATAATTTGGAAGGTATTTTTATTTAGAATTCTATAATCCAGAATTTTTCCAAATCACTCATTTTGAAATAAAAAAATCAATAAAATAAAAAGTATTCTTAATATTTTAAGAAATAAGGAGTGTGACAAAAAGCAAGAAGTTAAGGAAAAAAAATTCAGGATAGCGTGATAAAAGGTGTCAAAGAATCCTCTAGTTAAAACAAACCCACCAACAAAGCGTTGAGCAACTTTTTTGATAATTATTCAAAGATATAATGTTAATTTGAAGATGATTAATTCAAATAGATTTTATCAAGAAATAAAAATTTTAAATTTGATATCATACTAAGCCATAACACTTTAAAGGTTTTTTAATTTAACTAGGATTACGTTACTATTTTTAATTGAAATATATATAATATAATAAAGTAATAGACAAATTCTAATATAATATGTATTTGAATGGTCTATCGGAAAGTATAAGATTAATGTACTTGTAAAAGAGTCATGTAAAGATATAATTACCCTTGAACCTAAATTTGAAGAAAAAGAACCTTTCTAAATAAATTCGTTTAGCTCCCCGAGTTATGGTTCCTAACTGAAAATATAAAGAAAACAATAAATATATATATATATATATATATAAATTCGTAATTTTAAATACTTTGTCCTAAAAAGTTCTTGAAGCGACAAAAAAGTTATTCTAAATTAAAAAAAAAAAATTTGAAGCGACTATATGTTTTGGGTTAAATATATATATATATATATATATATATATATATATATATATATATATATATATATATTATTAAAATGTGAAATTGATTTTGTTCCTAATTTAAACTTGAAATTTTTTGAATATTTATAATAAGGAAACTATTGAAATGGATCCCTATCTGTTCTTTTGTACATAACAAATAACAAATGAGTTTTGAGCATGAACTGTATTATAATATTATAATATCTACTTTAGTAATGAGTCAACATGAGTTATTTTAACATATTAATCCACATTAAAAATCCATTTGTCACTTAAAAAAATTGACAATGGCACATTCTAATAGTTTTATTAATATAAGTATTCAAAAGATTTAAAATTTGAATTAAAAATGAAAACCAATTTCATGTGAATATACATGAAAAAGATATTTAACTTTATTCTAAATTAAAAATCTTCAATATAGTGAGCGAACCCACATCCTCTCCTTGAAAAGAAATTTACTAGAACTTTTGATCTTCCATTATTTTGATTATCATATATCATGGTGGTTTCAAGAATGGTTATATTGGATAGGACTTTGTACTAATTTAAAAATAAGGAGCGTTATTTTTAAAACTCTAGTTCCTCTCAAAATAGGAATAAACTTTAAGTTTAATTGCTGGAAGAAAAATTTAGGCACCGGAAAAACCATTTATTCCAATGACCCTTGAAAAAAAAAAAGAAGACTCCAAGCTCATTAGTACAATTAAGTTTCAAAGGAAAACCAAAATCTGAAATAAGAAAATCCCTAATTGAACATTATCCTTTTTTTTTGGATTTTGATGAAGCACTAGTACTAGTAATCCATATCTCAAATATGAGGACGAATGTTGCCACAACGTCTAACATATTTAGATGCATTATGAATCAATCCAAATGAATTTCTTGGATTAATGCAAGTCACAAGTGAGTGGAAAATGATGTGGAAAAATAATTATGTCTAACTACCTACTAAAGATAAAAAAGGAAATGATAAGTTAACTAAAAAGGCATAAAGTAAAGATGTTTTATCAAAGAAGAAAGGATCCCATTATCACACCAGATAACATGGCAGGTAATTATAGTAAGGTGGGTCTATACAACTAGAACTTATCTTTTAATAATAAGTCCTTCTATACCAATTTTGAATTTTATTTTGAATTTGTAATTTGTAAGAGTAAAAGTTCAATATTCTAATACTATTTTAATTAAGTGCTTAAATTAATAAGGTATGGAGTTGCATCTCATAAGACAAAGATCATATTATATTAGGACATATTCATTTAGACGATAAAAAGACTTTTGATAAACCACAACGTCTATCAATTGAAAATTGAAGAACAAATGAAAACAAATATTTCACTTCATCTGATATGTGTTAATGAGTGTCAGATATTAACACATATCAGATGAAAAGAACATCATAAATATCAACCAAACCATATGATATAAAAAGTGAAAGAGCATAAGATAATAAGTTAAATACATACTCTAAGTTCACACGCAATCACAAAATATTCCTAAAGCTTCACAAAGATTGTCTCATCTATCCCCAAGACTAATGCTTAGCAAAAACATTCAAACATCTCGAACATGAGTTAAAACTGCAACGACCACCAATTCCTAGCACGACTATTTTCAATTCTGGCCTAACTACTTGACCTGTTTAGTGTGCACTTTTTACATGAGACAACGCAAAAGGTTATGTTACTGAGGGAAGTGTGTACTATTAATCATCTAGGATGTTGCATAAAGAATAAGAGCATTTAAAGTTGCATGGAGTGTATTAAATGTAACGTCATTGAAGCTCGTTAGATGCAAGATAGACATAAAGAAAAACTGAAGTTGTTCAACTTATATAAACAGTCTCTCAACGACTGTCTTCTCCCAACACTTATATAAAGCTTGCCATCAAGAAGAAATAGAGAAGAACAAAGGTTGAACTATATGCCAAAAATGTTGTTCAATTATAGAGAAATCATCAAAGCTTTAGAAAAGGATCCCAGAGTTTAGAGAAGGAACACTGGCAAAATATATGGATCCAAAAGAGCATCAAGAAAAACACTGAGAGTGTTTATCCTACTACCTAGGAGAGTGAGCTTACCATTATATTTTTCAAAAGATGTAATCCCTCCTTAGAGAGAAAACACTTGATATGAACTAAGAGAGAAAGCTTAAACTTATGTATTCATTGTTAGACACAATCCTCCCTATAGATAAACCCAATGAACAGATGATCATTGAAACATCAAACCTTCAGACTCTAGCCAGAAGTGGTTGTTCGGAAAATAATACTCAAAGGATTAGCTAGGATTGACTAAGTGCCCAAAGAATACTCATTGAGCCAAGAATGGATTGGAAAAGAATATTTATTGAGTTAGGAGTGACATTGGAAAGAATAATTGTTGAGACATAAGTGACTTGGGAAAAAATATTCAATTAAGTCTTGAGTAGCTTAAGAAAGAATACTCAAAGGGTTATCCAAGAGTGGCTACGAACCTAAAGAATAGTGTGTATTTCATAGCATTAGTCTACCTAGTTGAACTTGACTTGGTTAGTCAAGAACTGGATGTAGTCTATTGTGACAGACAAACCATTATAAACTGTTGTGTGTGTTTTCTATCCCTTGTCTCCTTTAGTTTGCATGTTATTATCATCTTCACTAACCCAAGAAAGAGAGTTATTATGAGATTATGAACCTAAAGGATTTTATCAAAACTTCTTCTAACTAATATTTTGAAATTGTACTTTTAATGTTTGACTAGACTCACAAAAAGTAATCTGATCACTTGAGAATCATTGATCAAATAACTCAGATGAGTTGTATAATCAGTGTTTTCCTTAACCTCTTAGTCGAAGAAGCTAAGCTCTAAATAAGTTTCAAAAATATCTTCATTTGACAAAATTTCTCATTGCTTGTTGAGAATGTATCATTTGTATTACATCAGATATAATGTTTTGAAAATATTTTATGAAAGTATACTTTATCATGTCAGACTACAAAGTTGTACAGCTCAAACTTGCACTAATTATGATCCGTCAAACACAAGAATTACAATATGATCATGTGTTAGAGGAAATGAAAAAATGTCACATACAAACGATTTAGTGGAGTTAGCTTATTGCATCTGACCTAATACAATAGACAAGTTACTGTCTAATTGTTTGATAAACTAAATTATCATTTAAGTATCGTCTTTCAAGATATATTTGCAAAAATATTTTAAATTTAATTAAATCTCAATTCAACTTTTTCTTTATGTAATCTCATTATTTCTACATAATCTATAAATAGTTAATTGTAACAAGGTAAAGACATTAGTTCATTTTTATATCATCTAACCTTCTCTCAAGCCTTCTTTCTCTAACTTTTTTTTTTCTGTAAATAATTTTTTATGTTAAAAAGATTGAAATTTTCCTTAAAACATATGGTTTTATGAGTTTTTTTTTCTTCTTTCTTTAAAATTTTACACTTCAACTTACTTTTCATATAAGATTTTATTGTTTTTCACTATAGATGTGTATATTTTCTTTCGTATTATGTTATGGTGTCGTATTGATATTAAAGCCAAATATCATTTGATTCACTTCAAAGTATTAAAACCTTATTTGAATGATTTCATATAGGGATGATAATGCAGGGCAAGTCATGCAAGTTGGTCCGCAGGCCGCTACCAAAAAGCGCGGGGTTGGCTCACTAATCTAGCTCGCTGATCTATTTAGGTCCACCCCGCATAATTTGTAGCCCGCACAAGCCAACATTGAGGCGGGGCGGGTTGGCTCGTTAGCCCGCATAAATAAAAAATAATTATTTTATTGTTTTTGCAAAAAAAAATTAAAAATTATACCTCACTCACCCATTATTATAGTGTGACCTTTATTTTATTTTAAAAGAATTGAATTTAATGTACTAAAAAAGGAAATGTTTTATTTTAATCATCTAAAAGAGTTAATATTAAGAGTGACAGTGGATTTAGTTTTAAGTAAAATCTAATATTTAAAATTTGTTAATAAAAAATAATATAAAGTAGAGATTTCAATAAGATATTTATTAAAAAATTAGTCATCATGATTAAAATATTTTGTTGTAGGAAAACATTGACAAGATACTTAAATACTTTTACATACATATATAGGAAAAATAGATTCAAAAAAAAAACTTTAATTATTTTTAATCAAGCTTTCTAACAATCTTCATACTTGAATTCATATTTTTATCTTAATTGAATGAATTAAAACAATAAAATTTTAATTTTTCAACAACAAAAATATGTTTTTTATAATTAATGAAATTTTAATTTTTTTTAAGAAAATATTTTCCTTATGCGAACTAGTCTGCAGGTCTGTGGGCTACCTCTTATGCGGGACGGATCAGTGAAATGAGCCTGCACTCCTTGCGTAGGATGGACCAATCCAACCTTCATTTTGCAAGTCAAACGCGGGACGGGCCTATGCAGAATGAACCAGCCCACATTGCCACCCCTAATTTCATAAACTTTTTCTTAACTTTATGTATCACTACAAAATTAAAAATTAATGCTAATAAGTAAAATTTGGCTCTAATTAATTGATAACAAGTTCTAAAATTATGGATATTAATTTATTAACATCGATTTTAGAATCTCTACTCTAAATATCGCAAATTAAGTTAACATTAACTCATCAATAAAATTTAAATTGAACTTTAACTAAATTAGTTTAGTATTTGTTTGTCAAACACTAATATATATTTTTGAATTAGTATCATTTAACTAACATTAATATAACTTATTTTTAATATTGATTATTAAATTAAATTAATTTTATTATTCATTCAGTTTTGTGTCCACTTAGTTAACACTATTTTAATTTATTTTTAATATTACTTTAAATTGAATAATTTAAATAAATATTAAAAACAAATAAAATTACTATCAACTTCAAAAAACATTTTAGTAAATATAATATTAAGAATAAATACTATTAATGTCAATTAAATTTTAAATTAATATCAAAAATAAAAAATAAATATAAATCTTAAAAATTAGGTATACCTTTTTCTTCCCTACATTTATGGTCAATATTCAATTTAATATAGTGATTTTAAAAAAAATCAATTTGGTCTTAAAAATGTTCAATTTCGTCATTTCCGTTAAGTTTCCACCAACGACGTTAACTGTTGATGACGTGACCCACATACTCGTATTGATTTACACACGTGGCGCATCTAGAGTCTTGGGTCTCCAACTTTTTCTAGCTTTTGTCCCCTTCCGTCACCTCACCTCACCTCCTTCACCCAACTTCTTATGCACAACTACGACCGTCACTATGTATGTTTGTTTGTTTAAATTTGTCTTATGATTTGGATTTAGAAAAATTCACCATGGTTAAGCAAGCTTACCTAGGGTTAGAGTAGCTTAAGGAGCAAGCTACCTCCTTCCCTTATCATCTATAAATAGTTTGCCTAAACACTTTGTACTTATATTTGACATAAATGTGTATGAAGTTTTCTAAATTTAGAAATAATTCTCTCTCAAGTCTCCCCTTGCTTGCAAGCCTAGACGGCCTAGTGAGCCTTTGGAAGATTGGTCTCACCAACTTCCTCTTCAATGTTTCCACCAACACCTTCACAAACCACAAAGCCAATCGGATTTCTCTCTTCATACAAGTCTTTCGTTGCCTCTTCATCCACAATTCCACAAGCAAGAACCTTGGCCTACATCAAGCAAGCTCAAGAAGATTCTAAAAAGTCCAAGAACACACACCAAGTACACACACCACACCAAACAAAAACAGAAAAAGGTTGAGTAGAGAGAACGGAAGCAGAAAAATTGAATCTTGTGTTACAAAGAGAAAGATAAAGAGGGTCGTGCAGAAGAAGTTGGATGAAAGAGGTGAAGACAGGGGACAAAGGGTAGAAAAAGGTGGAGACCCAAGACTCTAGATGTGTCATGTGTGCAGACCAATACAATTGTGTGCACCATGTCATCAACAGTTAACACCGTTAGTGGAAACTTAACAGAAGGGACCAAATTGAATATTTTTTAAAAACCTTAGGACCAAATTGATTTTTTTAAAAAACACTATATTAAATTGAATATTGACCCCAAATATAGGGATAAAAAAGTAATTGTACCTAAAAATTAATTAATTAACATTAACAAAACTTAAATAATTATAAAATAAATAAAATTAGTTTACAAACTTTAATATATTTTTTAAAAAATGTTTAGTATGAGTTTAGAATCGGTGTAATGAACCCTACTTACATTAGTTAAAGTAACCAACATTATTCTTTTACCGTTAATGACTAACATTTTATATATATTTAACCTTTTGAATCGAAATTTGAATTAAATAGGTTATCTACTCTCAGGTAATGGCTTTTTTCCCCTATATATGAAACATGCCAAATATTGTAACTTACTGAAAGTTTTTATTCATTATTATTTCTCCTATCAAAATTGTCGTTAGATATTTTTTTCAATCTTACTTATCTAAATATGGGACCATCAAAACGATAGGACCTTTTCATCAAAAAAAATTATTCTCCAAGCTTTAAAAGTTGTTGGGAAAATCAAACTAATTCTCCCTCCTTGGTGTAAATACAAAATGGACATCTTCGGAAACAATAAACATACAAGAGAAAATAGAGTAAAATAGAATAATGATACCAAGAATTTTTAACTTGGAAAAACCTCCTCAAACTAAGAAGTAAAAACCCACAAGACCTAGTCCAAAAAATGTCTCCACCATGAAAGTAAGATTAAAATATTTGTTTCTCTCACTCTATGAGGGTAACACTTAATCTCATCCAACAAGGATGAAATACAATATCTCTCTAACCTCTCACTAGTACTTTTAATCTCACACTATGGTGGATATCAACTCTCATTTACTCTTTAGGTTGTTCTTCTCACTTGCTTGCATTTTCTTCCTTACAAGTTCCTTTTATATAGATAAGGAGAGGAAGACTTCTTCATAAAGAGATAATGGATAATTAATGTTTGTCACATTTTCAAGATACCTTGAAAAAACTATCTTCAACTTTCTAGGTTGAACTTCATAGCCTTCAAGAGAGATATAATTCCAAAACTTTGGAATATTCATCATTGAATATATTCAATGGATCAATTATCAATATTCATTGGTCATGGTCTCCCATTAATCAAAGAGAGATTCCCAACAAATCTCTCTCTTCCCGACTTAATTGAGGGGTATCAACAATTTGGCTCCCCTACAACAATATGTTAACTTTTTTAAATGAAATTGCATAGGCCAACATGTCGGACCAGTTGTCATGAGTAATGACTCCTTCCATCTTGTATCAGAACCAAGCTCTGATATCATTGTTGGTAAAATCAGAACTAATTATCACTCCTTGGTGTAGATACAAAATGAGCACTTGTGGAGGCAATAATCAGACAAAAGAAAATAGAGCAAAATAAAATAATGACCATAATAATTTTTAACGTGGGAAAACCTCCTCAACTTGAGAAGTTAAAGTCCACGGGACCTAGTACATAAAATGTCTCTACTATGAAAGTAGGATTACAATATTTGTTTCTCTCACTCTATTAGGGTAACACTTAATCTCACCCAACAAGGATGAAATACAATGTTTCTCTAGCCTCTAAACTAGGATTTCTAATCTCACACTATGGTGGAAATCAAATCTCTCATTTACTCCCTAGCTATATTGCTCTTTTTTACTTGCTTGCATTTCTCTTCCTCATAAATTTTCTTTATATAGAGAAGGAGATGGAAGCTTCTTCATAAAAAGATAATGGATAATTAATGTTTGTCACATTTTCAAGATACCTTGAAAAGACTATCTTCAAATTTTTAGGTTGAACTTTATAGGATTCAAGAGGGATAAGGATAAATTCCCAATAAGATATTCTATATGCACATAAAAAGGAAAATATCACTAGTTTGCTGTAGAAATGAATAAGGATAACTTTATGGTTTATGGTTTTTGTTGAATAGAAATTTACTTCAGAATAAGATGAGTAACTTGATTGACAAAAATGGAACAAAATTTTGATAAACTCATTCTTTCTATTTCATCTTTCTATGGTTTCTTATTAAAATATAGAAAAAAAAAATACTAGGTATCAAATCATAATTTATGCAAAACAACTTAAGAGGCTATTAATCCCCTTTTTCTTTTAAAAAAATCTTATTGAAAACACTATTTTTAAATGTGTTAAAATTTTAAGATAATCTAGATCTATTTTTCAAAAATTGAATATTTTTAAAACATATAAAAAATATGTATATTCAATAAAAGCAGGTGAATATCAATTGTTTAACTAGAATCGCGTGATTAATGGGCCAAGTTTTATATTCCTGTTGGGTCCATATAATGGACTAGCCAATTGAGCCCAAAATGGTTTCAGTCATGTCCAAAACTAAATTTAAATAAACTCAGGGCTAACACATCTTGCACCCATAATTTCAACTTATATCTCATGAATTTTAAATTTTCAACTTTAGTCTCTGATTTAGGATGCTTATTTTTAGTTTCAGATTATATAATTGAGAGATCTTTGGATTAGACAATTCGAAATTCAAAATTCGAAACGTGAAACGTTAATGTTCTTTTATTCTAAAATATCTTGAAATACAAAATTTATATTTTGAAATATATATTTGTATTTAGATTGTATATAATAGAATATAAATTTGCATTTCAGATTCTATAATTTAAAATGAAAAATAAGAAAGATAGTTTGAATTGCATTTGTAATATAAATTTTTTATTATAAAATGTACATTATGAAATACAAATTTATATTTTAGAATGTATTTTTAAATTACAAATATAATGCATAATATTTTAATATATTTAAGATTTTACAATCCATAATATGTTTTCTAATCTTTTCTTTTTAAATGTGAAGTAGATGCAGTTTTGTCTTTCACTACCCCATTGAGGTGCATCTTCAAAGCATAATGCAATGGCCTAAACTAAGACATAAAAATATATTGCATAATCCAAAGTAAGGGAAGACCAAAACAAAACTAAAACTTGGGTATTTCATGGGCTAAATTTCTATAATAAAAAATTGAAATTATTTTTTCTTAAATTCTAGTGCTAAATTTTAATTTGAATCTTAGATAAAATTTGAATTATAAAAACATAGCAGTGGTAATAATGAATTTGGATTGAAACATAAACTTTTATTAAAATATGAAATATTTAAATTAGGAGAATCATGATGTCATAGTTATTTTAATAAATATAATTATTTACATTTAAACAGAAAAAAACAAATAGTGGACACCCAATATGCCTACTTGACAAACCTAAATAAAATAAAATAAAAGGATGTTTTATTTGTGTAGCATAGCAAGTACAATTATTTGTTTTTTTTTTTAAATGGAAACAAAAGAGATTTATATTAATGCAAATAGAAAGTATAATATGATGCATTTGAAGTTGTTGTTGAAAGGTGATGATTCTTTCTTATCACTCCACCTGTTCTATTCTCAACCACCCACTTAATCGCACTTTTTGTTTTTAGCATTATCCTCTTTTCAATTACTATATTTCTTATGCTTCCAAATTCTGTTTTTCATATTGCTTTATCTTTCTAAAATAATAAACATTGTGAGTTGAAATAATATATTTCTGTGACATAAATTTTTTGACTTTTATATTATATTTTATTTTATATTAAGTATAACAGATATTGAAAAATTATTAAATCTTATCATTGATGGTTATTAATTTGTATTCGTGTAATTACACAAGTTTTCAAACACCCAATTCAAGTGGAATGTGAATTCAGCATGCGAATTATATGCTTGAATGATACTTTGATAAAGGTAAAAATTTGGAATAACTTTTAAGTAATCAATTTGTTTGGTAGTTCAATGTTTGAGATCAAAATAACTTACCGGTGCTAATTTTGATATGTATAACGTAAGGCTATACTACAATGTTTTTTTTTTTTTTTTTTTTTTGTCTATATAGCTCCTTATTTAAAGGTTTTTTCAACCTTACAAATATTATATTTTTTTTTGCGAAATTCGAGGGTTAAATGGATTAGTTTACACCAATAAAGATATGTTTATGTTTTTTTAACATTTATTTGCACAATAACAATTTACTCATTTTATTACACAGTGCACAATCAAAAGAAGTAAGAAAGATAATATTTTAGTTTGAATTAAGCTTGGTGATGTGGGTTGTGGCAGCCCGGCAATTCCATGACTAAAGCTCATTAAATGTTTTTTTTTTTTCCTGCATCTCCATCACGTCTTTAGCCACTTATAAACTTTAAAACTTCTAAATTACCAAGTAAAAAATAAAAATAGAAGGCAATACTTTACAATTTGTTGATGAATGAAGAAGGTGTGTGGGTTCAAGATGGTGGTGGTAGTGACGGTGGTTGCTGTGGTGGTGGTGTTGATGGTGGTTGGTGGCAGTTTATTCGTGGTGATGTCATTCTCAAGTGAGTTTTTTGACAATGTTTCACGTGTGTCCTTAATTTTTTATGTTTTGAATTGACTAATCCGTTAGATCAATGGATTATATAATCCGTAAGTTTCAATGTTAAGGAATCATGTTTTGAATTACGTAACACGAAACTTAGTTCTAGATTTAGAATAACATTCTAGATTATTCAATCCATAATTTTCCATTGTGTTTCATATTAGATAATGTGGAAAGTTAATCTGGATCCAAAACTAAGTTCCGTGTTACATAATCCAAAACACAAGCACCGAATTAAAACTTTTAGATTAGGAAATTTGTACATATACCAGATCCAGAAGTGAACCAAAACTCATGTTTCTGGAATGCATAATCCGGTAGTAATATTTTAAGTTGAAGTCATTTTATAACTTAAAATATTACTACTGGATTATGCATTCCAGAAACATGAGTTTTGATTCACTTCTGGATCTAGTATATGTACAAATCCATAAGTCATTTTATAACTTAAAATATTACTACCAGATTGCCCAATCTAGAAGTCATTTTATAACTTAAAATATGACTTACAGATTAGCCAATCTAGAAGCCATTTTTTAGTTAACAAATGACTTATGGATTACCCAATCCAGAAGGTATTTTTTAGTTATAAAAAAAGTTATGAATTATCCAATTCAGAAGTTATTTTTTAGTTATAAATGACTTATGGATTACCCAATCTGAAAGCTATTTTTGAGTTATCAAATGAGTTACGGATTACCCAATCCGGAAGGGAAATTGAATGTTGTTTTTAATTAGCATAATTGTGTGAATTTGATTGAAAATTATAATAAAATGGAAATTTATGTTTTATTAATGAAGGTGGAAGTATGGACATGGAGGTTGGATTGTTTACAAAAAGATCCAATGAAGTAGAAATGATGTGTAGTATTAAAGACTTAGTGAATTATATGCATAAACATGAATTGGTTGAAGGGAACTACGATACCCATTTTACAACAGATGAGGTGAATAACATTTCATTTTATTCATGTTTAGTGCATTGTAATTTGAAGAAGTGATTTTGTAATATTGTTAGAATAATTTTGTGTAAGTGTTTCTTTCGCGAGAAAAATTACTTGAATGGGTCCGTAGGGTTGGTTATAGACTTGGTTTTGTTATTGTCATTATTAGGTCTAACATAGCAAATGGAAAGTAAGGGAGAAAGAGATATGTCTTGTTAGGCTATGAAAGGGGGGGTAGGTACAAAAAGTATAAGGATGGTTTGGAGGTTAGTGTAACTAGTACTCGAAAATGTCAAGGTCGAAACTGGAAAGGGTAAAAGTTGGGTACTTAAGGTAATATGTGGTACTTATAATCATGATTTGTATGATACATTAGTTGGTCATCCATATGCTGACAGATTAAAAGCGAATGAACATTCCATGCTTGCTGATATGACTAAAAGCATGGTTAAGACAGGTAACATACTACGTACTTTGAAGGAGAACAACGAGGATAATATGACAACAATAAAGCAAGTATATAATGGAAGATACTCGTACAAGAGACCAGTTAGAGGACCAAGAACTAACTACAATAGTTAATGATATTGTTAGATCGTGACAACTATCTTTATCGGAGTACGTGTCATGTGTCTTTCAATGTTGTTAGTGATATTTTTGGGACTCATCCTGATGCTGTGAAACGAGTATTACAAAATAGCATGGGAGACCTGTGTTCATGTTGGGATGCTATAAAGTACGTTATAATACTTCAACATAACGAAATCAAGGCATTCTTTCAAATGAGTCTACATGTCACAGAACAAACATTAAATATGAACTTATATAAAATGTTGGTTGGCATTGTATCTAAACATGCTTTGATTCACATTGCTAAAGAGTTTGATCGGGTCAATGTTGTGGGTTTTTATAGTCGATGTTGTTGATGTATACTTAGACAGACACACGGATTACCATGTACTTGTGAGTTAGCAAGATGTGTTATGGGTGTCATTTCACTTAATGAAGTTCATTTTATGTGGATCAAACTGAGTTTTTCAAATTTATCTGAATGTGATTCATCATTTGAGTTGTCAATTCAATAAGAATGGGATGTCATTCTATCTTGGTTCAAACAGATTGATATTTGTGGCAAAGTGACAATTAATAACAAATTACGTGAAATTGCTTACCTGGGCATGACAACAATATGTGCACCACTTAATGAAATTAAGACAAAAGGATCCCAAAAGAGTCAAGAAAGCAAATTTCAGAGGTCTACAAAATGCAAACCTTCATATTTTGAGTATGTAGATCACATCCATTTTGTACATGATAGCTCATCATCTTTGAAGACCCCTAAAGGAAAGGTTAAGGTGACGACTAACACCAATGCAATTCCTATGCTTGATCAATTTCATCTTAAATGTCTCCCTTATATTTTGGATGTAATAAATGTCAAAGTTGATGGACA
This sequence comes from Phaseolus lunatus, assembly GCA_013389735.1. NCBI lineage: Eukaryota > Viridiplantae > Streptophyta > Magnoliopsida > Fabales > Fabaceae > Phaseolus > Phaseolus lunatus. Next base: position 10,156,674 of record CM023859.1, on the reverse strand, counting down.
TTGTGGGTTTTGTGCTATTGTCTTATTGATAGGGATGTGTGAAGAGTCATGGTCACTCATCAAAATGGATTTATTCAAAAAAATATCTCAGTGGCATGAAGAATACGTAACATTGTTAGGTGGTCATCAACAGGTAAAAGTTATAAAGAGGTTTCTACTAGTGGATAGATTGTTAGTGGTAAGTGAATATTCATAACAATTATGTGCATTGATTAATTCAACTTGTATGCTATGTAATTGACATTATTGTATTTTGTAGGCTAGTATTGAGAACTGGATGAAAATACCGGATATTGGATACTTAATAGCAAGCACATACAATGTTATCTTAGTCTGTTTGTCGTTGAAACAAAACATTACCATTTTCCATTGTGTACTGCACCCCCTTACCGATGTTAGTCTACATCGATGACTATGTATTAGCTATGTGTATGATTAACACTTTATGCATGTAATATTACTCAACACATTACTTATATTTCATTGCTTGCTAATTTCCATTTGTGGTGCAAGTAAAAATGCATGATGATTGTCCCATACCTACTGCTAATATTTTAGGGTATACACATTGTTACCTATAGGCAATGTTATGGTCATCATATTACATTAGTCAGATGCAATCTTTTACCCAATTAATCAGTATTAGTCCGACATATGTAAATCTTGGAGACGATTGATGTAAACATAATTTATTACTTGAGTTATGATTCATAATTTATTACTTGAGTTGTAATTCATAATTTGTTCGTGTTTATGTTAGATAAAAATAAAATAGCAAACACTATAACATAAGTTAATTAAATCAAATTGTACACATACAAAGTTACTATTACTACAATCATGTATTAAAAAACATCAACAAAATCCACAAACATTATGTGATCGTCTTGTGTACAACACCCCGTCATCTGTGACATTCCGAGCTAACTACAACGTTGCCTCCGTACTCTCTTATGCTTCAATACCTTAAGTGACCTGACGACAATGTATCATGTGCTAGAGGATAGTGACAATGCTGTTGCTCCCCATCCATATCCATCGCATATACATAAATTGTTGAATAACAGCAAGTACAAAACATATACAGAGGTGACACTTTTATCTACAAATATAGTGCATTCAACCAGATGCTACAAGTAAACCTTGACAACACACTCCCAAGCCTCATGAGTGTCATAATCCTCATATATATCTTGGAGTTAGCTCATTCGTACATGGGAGCCTCGAAACTGCCTCATCTCAGCCTTCCCAGGACCCTCCTACACCCCTAGTAACTCAACTAAAACTGTCGTAGCTCCACTCCAAGGGCACGTATGTAGGGAGTTGATCCAAAATGGGGAGGTGTAAAAGATATGACACATCATCAAGTGAGATGGTCATCTCACCTATGGGAAGGTTGAAGGAGTTAGTCTCCCCATGCCACCTCTTAACAAAGGTTGAAATCAGTCCCTTGTCCCCCACTTCATAACTTATATTGCACAAATTAAACAATCTAGAATTTTGTACAACAAGCTCAATATCAGCATGAGGCATCCCAAATTTATGTAATATTCTACCGTGGGATACCAATTTAATTTCTCCCCAATCCTAATACGAAATTTGTAAATATTCAATAAAATTAGATCAATTTAAAAAACAATGAACAAAGACAATTTAATTGAAGGCTTTTTGTTCTTACCTCACCCTCTCACAACTTAACAGCAACATGGTCAGCAAAATTTACCAACAATGAATATCAGAAGGTCCTCCACGAAACCCTTATGCATGGTCCACTTGCTCATCATCACGAAGTCCTTGTTGTAGCTCATTATCAATATGAGCATCAACATCAATCATGTCTTCAACATCACCCCAATCTCTTCTACGGACTGATGTCATTGACGTTGTGCAACCATGATCCTGAGATCCAACACCTCTTGTTTTAGATACCTACCGGATTACATAATCTGCAATATTAAAAAGGTGCTTCTGGATTACGTAATCTGGTATATTATTATAAAAAACTAACTTCTAGATTACATAATTCAAAACTTAATTTTGAAAAAAAAATCACTTCCTAATCATGTAATCTGAAACCTAGTTACGAAAAACCTTTCGAAGTATGTAATATGGAACCTAATTAAAGAACAAAAACTACCAGATTACATAATCTAAAACTTAATTTAAAAAAAAAAAACTACCAAATTATGTAATATAGAACCTAATTAGAAAAACAAAACTACCAGATTACATAATCTAGAAGCTAATTAAAAAAGAAAATTACCAGATTACGTAATATGGAACCTAATTAAAAAAGAACAAAAATTACCGAATTACCTAATTCAGAACCTAATTAAAAAACAAAACTATTGGCTTACTAATTTGGTTCACATCAGTTCCAAAAAATTCAAACAGACACTATTAATATTAAACTACTAACCTCTATAACAAGAAAATTTGAACTGTGATGAACGAAGAGGAGTGTTGCGCCGAAATGAAGCTATGCTAAAATGAAGAGGTCCCTAGTGGTGAATGCTTGGAGGAGAGTGTTTGGAGGTGCACGACTGTTGGGAGGCATAAGGGCTGAGAAAGTGAAAACTGCACAAGATTGGTAAAGTAAAAAATTAGGTTTAGATTTTAATATTTTAATATTATTTACTTAAGGGTATAATAGTAAAATCCATTTTATTATGGGGATGACTGAAGAAGTGATGGAGGTGCACTAAGAATTAATCAAACTCATTTAATCATTGGGTTGTGTGGGTCTATTTTATGAGTACACTGCTAGTCAACCTTATTTCATATTTGTATTAAAAATGTTTTCTTCCATCGGTAGTTCAAACGACTCTTCCCACCATATTCCTCCTTGAAGCTGAAGAAGTTATTTGATAAAGGGAATGAGTTCTCTGAAGAATAAAGGCAAGGTGACTATTTCCTTTTTAAAAGTTCTACTCGTGGGTTGACATAATCATAATCATTAAATCCTCCATCGTTATAATTGATGAGATGGAAGGTGGAGGAAGTAAAGGCCCCTCATCTTTTCAAAAGAAAAGCCCTCTATGTTAATAAAAAATTTCTAAGCAAAGGAAAACAAATACTCAAATACAATTAAGTACTAATAGGGTGTTATACTTTTTGCAAGTCTACGAGTCTAATGAAGTAATTAACAATGATAAGTAAGAATGTCGTATTGCACAAGGACTAGTAGATATTGTTGAAATTTCATTATCTCAAATAGAATTTCTATATAATTTAAATACATTTTTGTGCAACAAATTGTATAATGAATTCTATATTTCACTTTAAGATAATTCAATCTTGGATATTCTAAAAATCTTAACCAAGGACCAATGCTTGATAACCAAATTAAAATCCTTGCATTAAATATGAGAATTCTCTTAATTAATAACTCAAAATTTTCTCTTAGAACTTTGTACTGATGAGTGATTTGATTTAGATAAGAAATTAGAAAATTATTTCCTAATTAAAATCAAATTTCAAGTTTGTGAAAAATAGGTAAAACACAAGAAGGGAGGTTTTAATTATGTTTTAAAAACCCTTTGAATATTTTTGAAAATATCATTTGACGATGTTCAATCAAATGATAGGTTTATATTAGTGAGACGAATAAACTAGAAAAAAGAAGAAGAAAAATCACAAGAATGAATGTTGAATTGTGATTTTAATTAATTTTAAAAAAAAATTTCGCAAGCATGGTCTCATTGTACATCTTTAGACAACACTTACTATTAAAATGACATGATAAGTGTTCATCTTATGACCTTATGTAAATGCAAAGTCAACTAAATTGATTTAATGAAGAGTGTTTTCATGAACATTTCCTCAACAAATTACTTTTGATGAAATAAGGAAGATGCAACCTCAACACTTCATAATATGTTTAGTCAAACAACCATATTTGAAAACTCATTCATAATAACTCTCCTCTTTGGATTAGTGAAAATGATAATAACATGCAAAATAAATGAGATAAGGGAGAGAAAATACACACAAAAATTTATACTAGTTTGTCCGTATCCTTCTTAATAGACTACATCCAGCTCTTGACCAACTAACTAAGTTCAACAAGGTATACTATTTTTATGTAGTACATTCAAGTATTCTTTGGGCTCATACCTACTTTTGGCTAATCCCTTGAGTATTCTTGAATTCAAGCACTCCTGACTTAATTGAGTGTTTTTTCCCAAGTCACTTCTAGTTCAATGTGTATTCTTTCGTAAGTCACTTTTGCCTCAATGAGTATTCTTTTTGCTTTAGCCATTCCTGGCTAACATTAGGAAGGTTGGAGGTTTGTATGATCATTTGATCATTTGTTTAAATTGTTAGGGAGTATAGCACCTAACAACGAATACAAATTTTAAGTCTTCTCTTATAGTTAAGATGTTCTTGCAGTCTAGGGAGGGGTTGCATTTTTCGAAGTTTGTAGTGGATAAGCATACTCTCTCATACGTGATTGAATGAACATTTTCTATGTTCTTATAACTTTTTTCGATCCATAAATATAGTAGCAATTTGGCATACGGTGTCTCCTTCGCTTTCTCTCTTCATGTTTATGGTAGGCTTTATATAAGCACTGTAAGAAGATAGTCATTGAAAGACTATTCATAGTTATTGAACAACTTCAGTTCTTCTTTCATGTACTTCTTGCATCTAACAAGTTTCAACGTGATTTTGCATTTAATACTCTTTATCCCTATACAACATCCTTTATAGTTGGCAATGTTTATCTCCTTAAGTAGCATAGTCTTTTGTACCAATTCATGGTAAAAATGCACATTTTACAAGGCAGATAGTTTGGTCAAAATTAAAAAGCTCTTTATGCTAGGAAGTTGACAAAGAAATCAATTTTAGCTCATTTCCTAAGATATCTCTATATTGATTTGTATTTCATCTTAGAATGGATCTCTTTGCCATATGAACATCCCCTGCAACATAGAATAATCATATAAACATTTATTAAAGTACGAGGTAAGCTTAGTCTGTGTCTATCGTCTAATGTCTTGTGCATGTTTCATATGTTTTTTTTTTTTATGCGTCTTAGCTAACTTAAGAAAAAGACAACACAATGTTATATTGTTTATCACACTAAACACCAGCGTCTTACATAATCTTTTAGAACTATCATCTTTCATACAAAATATGACCATAAACTTAGTTGTTTTTAACACTTGTTCAAAATCTTAGGATGTTGGACTTTTGCCTTAAAACTAACAAATACTTTCACAAACTAAGTTAGAAAATTTCTCCTTATTAGGTTTGAGCAGAGATGATAACATGCAATTTAAGAATATGAGGAAAGAAATTACTTAAGATGTTTTTATACTAGTTCATTTGATACCACTGATTGTGTCCAAATCTCAATCAACTGAATGAACTTTACTATGCAAATTAATGTTACTTGTTACAAACGAGTATTCTTTCTACTTATAGTCATTCCCAACTAACCCATTGTAGTATTTTTTCGGAACATAGTCACTTATGGCTAACCCGTCAAGTATTCTTTAACAGTTAGCCACTTATAGCTAAACCCCGAGTATTGTTTCTGCAAGTATCCACTTCTGGATAACCCAAATAGTATTGTTTAAACAAACAAACAACCACTCTTGGCTAAGACAAAAATTATCTAAAGGTGTGATCAAAAGTTCACATGATTGATCACTAGAGAATGGTAGCGTCTTGCGACGTTTACAAGGTTTAAGCTCTCTATACTAGTTTACTATGAACATAATAATGTTCTTTACAGAGCTTTTTAGGGCACACAATATATTGACAATGATACAACACTTTTGCAATTTGAACTCATTCACTCTTCTTCTGAAATATAGCTTTATATAAATATAGAAGAAAAGAGTAGTTGCAAATATGTTTCTGGCCATTGAGTAGCTTCAGACTCACTTGAACGTCTTCCTTGCGTTTGAGCAACTTGGATGTATAAGATGCATTAAATGTGCTCCATACATGCATTAAATGTGCCCCATACATGCATTAAATGTTCTTCTCTTCTTTAAGCAACATCCCAATAGTTCAATGTATTTATCTCTCCTTGGACAACATGCTTTCACCTTGAATTTTTGTAAAGCATATAGCCATATGAAGCATATAGACTTTTCCAGGTTTGATAGTGCTAGTGATAGGGAGTTGTTATACCAAAGCAACTTTAGCTCACGTGCCAAGAGATCATTGATATTACATATTTTTTTTGATCTTTTTGGTCAAACATAAGAAACAAACATTTTTTGCAACATAAAGTAAGCATAAAGTATTCGTGAAGTACCATGTTAGCTTAATACTACGCATGTATTGTCTCAACATAACAATTTTTATCAAACATAAAAATAATAGTGCATAGTGCTATATTGTCTTACAGAAAAAACATGATTTATTGTTGAACAAAAATTATCATCTTACAAACGAAACATGACCATGTTTTATAATTTATTGTATTTAACACTTAATCATAGGTCATTAGACTTTTCTCTAACAAAGTTGATGAGATAATAATTTTTATCATTTCAAACATGAAGAATAAAGTCTAATCATAAGAAGTAGAAAATGAAAATTGAATATTTTCCTTTATCATCATTTCCAAGTATTAGAATATAGATTGAATTTAAAAGGGGTGATGAATGGAACTTTGAAAGATTTTCATATTTGGATAAATTATTTTCTTTGAATCAAAATAGTCTTTAAGGAAAATCAAATTTTATAAACCTAAGATTCCAATATCAATGTTATTTGATTTTCATGAACAAATAATTATATTTTTAATTCATGTGAGTGTATAGAAGTTAAGGAAAATTAAAAAAAAAAAAACCAAAATTTATACTTGTTTACCTTCATAAGAAAGTTGCATTAATTTTCATAATCACCCTAATTAATCAAATATATATATATATATATATATATAAAAGTTTTACAATAATCCTTAAGAAAATGCAATACGTATCACAAGATATCCTTAACTAATAGTGAAACTCTAGCACAAGAGCACACCTTTGGCAATCTTAATCAAGAACTAAACAATTAAGAAATACAAAAAAAAATTAAGGAAGATGATCACTTGGACAAATCTAACCTCAATATATGATAAGAAAAATAAATGGTCACTACAAGAAAATGCTGAATTAGCTTCCATTTATTTGCGTGGGCCACTCTCGGACGCTCATTGCGTCGGTCAAAATGTGAAAAAGCGGATGCAAAACGGACGCATATATTGATTTAACTTTTTTTAAGAAGAAAAAATGTTTGCGTCGGTCCCCACCCACGCATAAGCGTCGGTTTTGCGTCCGCCGCATCCCACGCATTTGCGTCCGCTATGGCCCACGCATAAGCGTCGATTTTGCGTCCGCCGAGGCCCACGCATATGCGTCCACGCGTATGCGTCCACGGTGACCCACGCACATGCGTCCGCTATGACCCACGCATGTCTAATATTTTAGAATTTTAATATTTTGAATGTAAAATAAATATTTTAATATTAAATATTTTATTATATTCATTTTAAAATTATTTTTTTAATGTTGTAATAAATTATTTAATTTATTAATTTTGAATATAAATTAATTAAATTAGATTAATTAAAATAAATAAATGTTTGATTTAAAATTAATTGAGTAAAATAAAATATATATTTAACTTATTTAAATGTTATATAAAATAATTTATTATTTTAAAAATGATTTATTTTAAATTTATTTTATTTATATATTGTCATAACTATTTTATTTTTGAAATTATGATATAAATTAGTTAAATTAAATTTATTAAATTGATGAAGTGTTTAATTTTAAAATTATTTAAAAGAAGTTATGTTAAAAAGTTTATTAGAATTGAAAAACATGTAGAAAAATAATAATTAATTAAAAAAGAGTAAAAAAAAACAAAAAAACGTATTTAAATTTTGTAAATATTATATAAAATATATATAAATATAAGAATATAAATTCAAGATGAAGTAATTAATTGATGCAAATGGTAATGGATGTATTTAAAAATGGAGAATAAACTTGATCTAAAAATGTTTTCTTTTTGTTTAAGAAAAAATAAGTTAGATAAAACTTTTGATTAGTAACTTAAATTAATTTAAATGTTATATGTGTGCAATGGATGAATGAACTAGGATTTCTGTTTTGATATCCATTATAATTTTAAAGATGTTATTTCTCATAAATGAAGCATAAGATCATCTTAAAGAATTAGTGAAAATGTATGTGATACAAACATATTAAGACTAAGTGCGTGAGTAAGTAACTTATTCTTAATTGTTAGATTGATACAATATTCAAAGTGTTCCAAATTGTTATAGTTACTGAGTATGATATCGAAAAGAAATTAATATTTTCCAACTGAAGCACATAATAATGTCATAAGTTGTAAGTAACGAGATGACACATATGCAATATTTCTTATAAGTGTGTTAATATAGTTTCCCAATGTACTAAATAATTGGTCTTGTAAGGACCTAGAAACTTTAATTGGAATGAAAGTGTTACATTTAAATAATTTCAGAAGATGTTATTATTTAAAATACAAAGAACTGATAAATGAAGTTTCTCAGTGGTCGGACCTCGGACGTCACCCAAGGTCTGGGGTCAGCTGGTAGAGGTCGGTCGGCTTACCATTGCAGTAACATAGTAGTCAGGTGCGATGACTTTATCGTGAGGTAATCACGTGGATGTGCTCGAGGAAGACATGTGGATCAAGAAGAGTAAAGGAAGAAAAGTGTAGCTAAGAAGTCTCCTACGAGATCGCCGTTACTGAAGACGGAGGCGACCTCCGACTTCTCTGGCACATAATCGCATGTCGCCTAGGGGAGACATGACCACCAATCGCCTATGGTGTACGGGATCGACGGGAGTGCACGTAGTATGTGGTCAAGATGCTGGATCAACCATAGTTGGTTCCAAAAACCACGCGTATCAAAGTATGGGCTAAGCCTTAGATACGCTGTGCATGCGAGGCTCTATGCTTGAGCATAAGAGATCGCCCTTAGTGTTGCATGCATGGGCGCAAGAGGAGTGGTGCTGATCCACTCTTGGAAATGTGAAGCTACCGACGTCACCAAGCCATGTGGAGGTGATACCTTGGACGTAACATAGTGGGATGAAGAACCTTCAGCAAGGTGTGACGATATGACATCGGTGAGCAGAGTAAGGCGATGTGTTCTCGTCACACACAAGGGCGATAAGAGAACGCCAACAGGATGAGAGGAACATCGGTCATCGACCAGGATGGGAGACACATCGGTGGTCTGCCAGGTTGAGACATCAGTGGTCTGCTAGGTTGAGACATCGGTTGTCTGCCAGGGTGACACATCGGTGGTCTGCTAGGTTGAGACATCGGTTGTCTGCCAGGGTGACACATCGGTGGTCCTCTAGGGTGACACATCGGTTGTCTGCCAGGATGGGGAATCAGTCATCACCGGGATGAGGCATCAGTCATCGCCGGTATGAGAGGCAGACGGTCATCGCCGGGATGAGGGACACATCGATCGTTTTTCAGGGAGAGACATCGGTCGTCCTCCAGGATGAGGCCTCGGTGGATAGTCATCGCGCGAGCGGTCATCGGTGGAAGGTTATCGCGCGATGTCGAGTTTCACACAGATAAGGTGGGACCCAGGCTCTCAACATCAGACGTACTGCACGCGCGACACGTAGACAAAAAGGGTGGTTCAGAATAGTGACATCAGAGGGTTGGCATGCGCAGAGTCACGCGTGGTCGTACTGTTCAGGGCAGCGTGCACGCAAGCTTCCTGCAGAGTGGGTGGTGGCAGCGGCTTTTGTAGACAAGTTGGTTTAAGATTTAAAAACTCACTTCTGAGAGGCAAAGAGGGTGCTGTGGTTCAAGAGTGACAGAGTGAGTGAGTGAGTTACCTTCATCCTTCTCTTTTCTCTCCTTCACTCTGCCATTCAGGCCTTATCACGTTCCTGCTTAGCTATCGACGACTGCCCTTGGAGCACCTGGGAGGTTCTCTGCAAGTTCTACAAACCAGACGCTAAAACAGAGCCAAGGCATCCTGTAAGCTCGGTGGATTTCGGAGTTCTTGGAGTTTTGCACAAGTCCAGGTAAGGGAAGCTAGCTTTATTTTCAATAAAAGCCGTAGATTAGCTGTTTCTGAAGTGAGGGCGACGTGGCGCCGGTTTCATATTCTTTTTCGTGATACTCTGTTCTATGTGTTTGGGCAACGTGGTCGCCGGTTTTAAACCCCTTTTTCATGATGCTCTGTTTTTACGCGTGGGGCGACGTAATCGCCGGTTTTAAATGTTGTCTTCGAAATCCCCTGTTTTAGTGTCGCTTTGAACTTGTTTGAGATTGATATGTGAAATGCACGTGTTATTGGAAAAATCTGAACCTGGATACGTTTGTTGCTGTGGTTGAGATCGTTCATTTAAGTATTGTATGGTGCATTGGGTGAATTGATGATCTTTAGCTGTCCTGTGTGGACTTTACTTGCTGTCCTGTGTGGACTTTACTTGCTGTCCTGTGTGGACTTTGCTTGCTGTCCTGTGTGGACTTTGTTTGCTGTCCTGTGTGGACTTTACTTGCTGTCCTGTGTGGACTTTGCTTGCTGTCCTGTGTGGACTTTGGTTGCTGTCCTGTGTGGACTTTCCTTGCTGTCCTGTGTGGACTTTGTTTGCTGTCCTGTGTGGACTTTACTTGCTGTCCTGTGTGGACTTTGGTTGCTGTCCTGTGTGGACTTTGGTTGCTGTCCTGTGTGGACTTTCCTTGCTGTCCTGTGTGGACTTTGTTTGCTGTCCTGTGTGGACTTTACTTGCTGTCCTGTGTGGACTTTGCTTGCTGTCCTGTGTGAACTTTGGTTGCTGTCCTGTGTGGACTTTCCTTGCTGTCCTGTGTGGACTTTGCTTGCTGTCCTGTGTGGACTTTACTTGCTGTCCTGTGTGGACTTTACAGTGGTGTGGTATGTGTCTATGTGTGTTAAATCAGTGGAAGTCCGACGTAAGAAATGAGAAACTTTGAATTTGATAGACACTTGGTGCATTATGTGAATAGAACGACTCTTGAAAATATTGTGAAATGTGTGATTTCTTGGCGATCAGGTGAAGGGAACGAGAAAATTTATAGTTTTACGTGTGTACCTTGAATTTGTCTTATCTTGATTTTAAAAGTTCATATCTAAACTCTCTTTAAAATATCTAGCTTACCCTGCGTGTTTTGGTTCTGTGGCTGTTTTTCTTAAAACTGTGATGATCGTGTATAATTTACACGGGAGCAGATGATCTCCCAGGAAGTAGAGCTCCTTAGTGAGTGGTCGCCGGAAGGAGACCGCCTGTTTCTATCTCTTTGTGGTGATCGCCTGATTTCTGTCCTGATAGCAGATCGGCTGTTTCGGGTCTTCTGATAGGAGATCGCCGGTTTATGTATGGAGACCGCCAGTTTCAATGTATTTAACTGTATTTTGTTTAAGTTTTGAGAATAATTGACCGGTTATGTATTAAACTCCCTGTGAGGAGCAACTTCATTTTATATGAATACGTATGTTCACTTAAATATTATTGTTTTACCTTTAATTCATTTTATATTTATGAAAAGTAATTTGGCGGGATGTTACAGGTCTTTGACATCGTAATTTTAGTAGATTTAGTTCTTAATAAATGTAACATAAATAAATAAAATTCGACTAGGTGTGATATAGAATGAACTTAAAATCATGGAATAGAGTCCATGATTACATTTTGGATTATAAGTTATGTACCGGTATGGGCGAGACCGAGACTTGGTCTCCGTGACCGAGACCCACCTGACTGTCCGAGACCTGGTGTACTTGACCGAGATCAGGGGGAACCTAGGCGAGACCTGAGAGACTTGACCGAGGAGAGAAGGACCCCAGTCAAGCACCTAACACGAAGACGAAGACTTCAACAATTCTCTAGGTTTCATCTCCCTAGCAGGAACAAGTTAATAACCGTAGTCCATTGTCAATTTGAGAAATATGAGTCATTTTATGATAATTATATAATTAACTTAATTAGAATCATGGAATATAGTTCATTAATAGATTTTGGATTATAAGTTAGAAGGAATGATAAGGGTATCATGAGCAATTTCAATAACAGGGTTCATTGATATTTGTGATAGTAGATGTTATGTCGTCCTCCTCTGCGTGCAGTCGCGTCCAGGTCTCCGTTTTCCGTGTCGTTTTCTTCCGCGTCTTCCTCGTCGGCGTCGCCGTCCTCGTCCGCGTCACCCTCGTCCTCCTCGTCGTCGTCCGCGTTGCCGTCCTCCTCTGTGTGGTCGTTCTCCTTCGCGTTGGTCTTCTCTGTTTGCGTAGCTTCCTCTGCCTGCATAGTCTCCTCCTCAGGTTCAGATTTTAGTATTTTTGATTTGGATTATTAACTGATTTTTGAGTTGGATTTTTGAGCTGGTTGCTGGTATTATTGAATTTCCTGATGAGTTGTGTTTTGAACTGTGTTTATTGGTATTATTGAACTATGTTCTGAGTTTATGTTTGAATTTTGTCCTGTAATTTGTATGTTCTGTTGTCGCATGTTTAGCCTCGTTGATCACTGGCAGTTCTTAACAGTCTAAAATTTTGTCTTTCCTATTTTGAATTTGGATTCATCCACTTTTATTGTACTGAACAATTGTTGTAAATAATTGTTTTGTTAAGCCACTGGATAAAATTTTTAAACAAATCCCGTCAATAATCAAATAGTGCAATGTTTAATGAAATAGAAAAAAATACCAATTTCGTTTTTATCTTTACAATTGGATAAGGCTTTTCTTTTCTCTTTGTTTACAACGAAACTTGATCATTAAATGAAATAGGGCTGCAGAGATTAAAAAAATTGGGCAGGATCAGAGAATAAGGGGTGTATATATTAAATAAGGGCTGCAGAGAGTAAAAAGTTTGGGCAGCATATTGGACCACAAAATTAGAAAAAGTGAGGTGGGGTTGTAAATTAAATATGGGGCTGCAGAGAGTAAAAAAATTGGACAGCATATTGGACCAGAATTACAATGTTTATACGTATGCATTAAATGAAATTATGATGTATGTATTACGATGAATGAATGAGGACGTATGAATTATTGTTTTATATTTAGTTTGAACATTATTGTATCCTATTCGTCTAGGATTTATAAAAAGAAGATTCTTATACTAACACGATAATTAGTTACATAAATTAGTATAAATTAAATATTTAACATACTAAGTTTAAATAATAAAGTTCATATGTGAGATATGCAGTGCATTGGACACTGATATCCACATGATGGAATCACTGCACTCCACAGGTAGAAAATCACATTCAGATATTGCAGTTACCTTGGTAAGTACTTGTCACTGCCTTACATGAAATCATTTTACATTTGCAACCTATAATGTTTTTAATTGTACAACATTATTAGGAACATCAATATGGTCGTCCTCCAAAACCTGATGAACTATTTATGGCTACCCACACAAATAAGAAGGGTGAATGGGTTGATTCTCGTGCTCGAGAAACTTATGTAAGTTTTTCTTTTAACTTGTTTTATATTTATATTTTAATTTTCTAACATTTTCATTTTGTAATGATCTGTGTAGGAAAACTATCATGAGCGCTTGAAGGCCCTTCAAGCAAATAGTTCACAGGATTCTAACACTGATGTTCACCAAGTTGATCCTGCAACTAAGCTTCAAACATGGAAGGAAGCTGCTGGAGGAAAGAGTAGAGGTCAGGTGTATGGTACGGCAGACTTGGCTGGTAACATCCGGCAAGGAGTCTCTTCTCTCACCCAAGCCTCTGCTTCCGGCACTTCTCAATCTGGGCAAGTGCATGAAAATCAAATGCTTCGTGCTGAACTTAGTATGTGGAGTCAGAAGTATGCTCACTTGGAGGATGAGCTGAAGGTTATAAAAGATAAACTTATCTCAATGGAACGTGACAAAGCTCCTTCAAATAGCACAACACAATTCCATCATCAGTATGATCCAGAAGAGGATGATCAACCTGCTCCTTAAAGTGCATTCTATAATGTAAGTTTAATTATTTGACATTTTTATAATATACTAAATATTTTAATTTTTCATTTATTTATTTATATTGTTTATATTTTTTTACAGGTTTATCACATCACTATGGAATTCATTTTGCTACTTCTAGTTGAATTTGTAAAATACAATTTTAATTGTAATATTTTCTTTAAGTACAATTTGAGGATTTGGATATGTTTTTGGATTGGATATTTTTATGGATTTAGATGTTTATATATTTGGATGTGTTTGTGGATGATAAATATTGGTGTGAATGTGATTTGGTTGGGTTTTTTTATTTACAGGTTATCTGGTTTGCAAAAAATTTAATTCTTTTTTTAATTTCCTTTTTGCGTCGGCCAAATGCCCACGCTATTTGCGTTAGCACAGGCTCACGCTATTTACGTCGGTCACAGGCCACGCTATTTGCGTCAGCTTAGCCAACGCAAAAGCGGTCGCATATGCGTCCGCTTCTGCGTCCATGCTCTTCTACGTGTTGCGTCCACTTTGCGTGGGTCAAGCCCACGCAACTTGCGTCCAACATTAAAACCCACGCTAATTTTGATTTGCTTCAAAGGATTTTTCGTCGGATGCTTGGCGGGCGCAAAACAGACGCATAAGCGTCCGTTTTCCAACTTTTGCGTCCGCTTTTGGCCCACGCTAATTAGACATTTTCTTGTAGTGGGTAATGACCTTTGTATTTTTTAATTTAAGATCTTGATGTCATTAATTTAGTAAAAGAAATTCCAAAAAAAGTGTTTTCCTATCTATCTAGCAAAACTCATATCAATGTTAGAAAAGATTTTGAATAATTTTATAATAATTTCAAGTTAAATTCATTTATTCTTTTATTAAGATTGCTTGGTTTTATAGATGATTGTTTTAATGGATTAAAATTTGTTTTAATTCATTAAAACATAACCATTCACTTTTTTTAAGATTTTAATTAAGTAAATCACACTTTTAATTCATTAAAATCACTAAAGTCTAAAAGTAACTTTAATTAATTAATTTCTCATTTTAATCCATTAAAACAATGGGTGATGCACACTTTGAAATGGTTAAGTGAAATTTACATATTTAAATAATGTTTTAATGATTAAAAAGTTATTACTTGAAAATCCAAAAAGCTTAAGAACATTTTAATAAGACGAAAATGTTTTCTAATATACTAAAATATAACTTAACGTTTCAATTAACTCTAAAATACTTCGAAATGAATTTGTCAGTTAACAAAAGAATGATAAAAGATACAAACACTTACAACATATGTAAAAGACACTTACAACATATATAAAACTCATTACAACCCTAACTCAGATTAAATTTAAAATCCAGAACTACAACTCTTATATCATTATCAAAATGGTGGTTAAGCATCAAATCCACCATTTCCAAGTTTGCTTCAAACTTTTATCTCAATACAAAATACACTAAATGTTCTACGAATTTGATCATTACAATTCTTACACCACAAGTTGTTTTAGATTTTTGTTGAGACATTGACATTAATTTATGAGGGGAAAAGTCTACTTAATGATTATTGAGGAGTGCCCGATTAATGATAGGTTATACTAGAAATTACTTTTAATGGTGATAAGTTCACATTCGTTATGAATATATTTTCAAAGATTTAAGTTTCCCTATACCTCTTAGCAATTTCAAATGTCAAATGTTAAAAATATATTGTTAGATTTATTGCTACATCTAAGATATTGTTTGCTTTGGTTTTTATTACAACTTTATCCTTAAAAATGATTTAATGGTTTAAGGAATGAAGTGTATACAAACTACTATTGACTTTAATTCCTAAGTAATATATAACTTTTGAATGTGTCAGAATAAACTCTCTAGTTAAATAAGGAGATAGGAGTTATCTACGATCCTATTTTTGGTTCCTAGAGATGACAAATTATTTTGACCTTAAATTTACAAAGATTATAATTACATTCAATGTATTATCTAACTTAAAATTTGATACTTTCATATTTTTTTAAAGATATTTTGGAAGATTAAAGAAAAATATACATAACTTATTTTTAACAATGTGAGAGTTTTTATGTACCAAATCATGTTGGGAAAATCAGAACTAATTATCTCTCTTTAGTGTAGATACAAAATGAACACTTGCGAAAATAATAAGCAGATAATAGAAAATAGAACAAAATAGATTAATGACACTGAAAACTTTTAACATGGGAAAACTTTCTCAAATTAATAAATAAAAATCCATGAGACTTAGTCTAGAAAATGTTTTCACTATAAAAGTAGGATTACAATATTTGTTTCTCTCACTCTGTGATGATAACATTTACTCTCATCCAACAAGGATGGAATACAATGTCTCTGTAACCTTTAACTAGGATTTCTAATCTCACACTATTGTGGATATCAACTCTCTCTTTTATTCTTTATGTTGCTCTTTTAACCTGCTTGCTTGACTCTTTCTCAAAAATTTCTTTTTTTATTTAGAGGATAAGAGGAAGATTTCTTCATAAAAAGACAATGGATAATTAATGCTCATTACATTTTCAAGAAAAAGTTATAATTCCAAAATTTTTGAAATAACCATATTAAATATATTCAGTGGATCAGTTATTAAGATTAATTGGTCGTGGTCCCCACTAAAATAAGAAGGAATTCCTAACAAATCTAATATTTAACTTCTATAAAATTTATATAATTGATTCTAATAATATTTTCTTATCAACTAAATATATTTTAATCATTTACAAATATCATGATTCTTTAGATTTGTGATTCACACGAATCATTGATTTTTAGATAATTTTATTCTTATATTAAATATTTCCTTAATCAATATTTAAGTTTTGATAAGGGAAAGAAGGAAACATTTACAATTTTTTACTGATATCAATCAACAACAAAATTTATAATGTGTTACCTATAACACGAATAACAAAAGTATGCACAGTAAACAGTACGTGTGGATGAAAAAATTTACTGAAAAGAAAAAAAAAACTTTATTGAAAATTGCTAGTTAGATTTTTAAACAAAACTAATTACTAATAAAAGCTTTACACAATCATAGAATTATAAAAGATATATATTGATTTTTTTTATACAAAATAGAAAAAAAACAGTGTTAATATACAGAACTCAAAGTCTTCAAAGTAGTAATGTAAATATAATTATTTTTTAATTCAATAAACTGAAAAAAAAAAAATATACGCCGCAAAAAGAATACAAGATTTTAAGTTAAAAATATTTTTTATGTGTTTAGTTAAAGGTTAAAATCAATATTTTATGTCATGACACAACTTTGGTAAGTTTCATTGGTGGAATTAATTAATTTAATGATCCTGAACTAAGTTTATTAAACTCCAAATCAAATGTTAAGTAAATCTCAATTCTCTATCATTTCCTTAATTTGGGAGATACATTTGTTTAAGTCAAATATAAAAAAACATAACGTGAAATCACATGCCTTCTTTAATAGGTTGTTCAAAATTCTTGTAATTGTATTTTTGTACCCATATTATTTTCATTTTTGTAAATTTAGTCCTTTTATTTTATTAGTGTTAATTTATTTTAATGGTTGGATTTTGTTCTACCTATAAACATAACATATAAAATATGACCCAATGGTGATGCGTTATGTCGGTACGAATATATTAATTGATAATATAATATTTTTTATTGCGTACTTTTGCAAAAAAGAGTTTAAGAGAATACACTAATTGATGATATAATATTTTGTATTGTGTAATAAACGTGAAGTTTTCTTTTTTGCAAAAGAGTTTGATTCAAAAGACAATATATATAATGCCATGTTTGTATTTTTGTTAAATATACTAGATATCATTAACTAATAGAATCAATTACATAATTAAAATAATGAAAAACAAATTAACCAAAAGGTGAAAAAAAATTGAAAAAATAACAAAAATTTAAAAAAAAAAACAAAATGGAATTGAATAAAAAAAGCCTTCAACATTTTGTTTAGTAACACTATTTGGCCATTATATATTAAATCTTGCTGAAGAGTTTTGTGTACAAGGTACTACTTCTACTGCAACACTCAGTAGTAGCCACAACCCTCTTACAAATTTCAAAATCAAAATGTCATATGGATGTTTATCTATCTCTTAGCCATTACCGTCCAAGTGTTTTAACCTTAAATTCTCATGTTCTCTTTCTCACTCCCTCACTCTCTCACTCTGTTTGAGTGTTTCTCTCCCCTGCCATCTCTGAACATTGAACCTGATTTTTGCTGCTTTTTTGCCAGTGCATTTTCCTCCCTTCACAGCTACCACTAGTAGATTCGGTTTTATTGGACTCACTCACACAACCCCTTTTGTAGCCACGTGCACAGAGTCAAACCCAATCCTCTCTTTTTCTTTTCCAACCCAAGAAAAGACATAACTTTTCTCCACCCTGTAACGAACAAAATAAAAAGCAATTTTTTTTCGCTCATAATTCGGCTGAATTTTGGACCAAGATGGGTGCAGGGGACTACTACAAGATTCTGAAGGTGAACCGCAATGCCTCGGATGAAGAACTCAAGAGGGCATATAAGAGGCTGGCCATGAAGTGGCACCCAGACAAGAACCATCAGCACCAACTTGTTACTAAAGAAGAAGCCGAGGCCAAGTTCAAGCAGGTTTCGGAGGCTTATGATGTTCTCAGTGACCCCAAGAAGCGCCAGATCTATGATTTTTATGGCCAGTATCCCTTGAATTCTATGAAGGAGAAGGAGGAGAAGGGTGACGGGGTTGTTAGGGTCTCCAACAGCGAGAAAGTTGGGGTTGTTGAGAGAAAATTGGTGTGTACCCTTGAAGAACTATACAAAGGTTGCAAAAAGAAGTTGAAGATCTCAAGGACTGTTCATCATGAATTCGGGTAATACCTGTGTTTTAGTCTTGTATTTCTTGTCTTAATTCTTGCATTAGTGGTGGAATGTGTGTGTGTGTTTTTGTAGTTTTAATTGTTTTGCTGCATGGTTGAATTATTGATTTGTTTTCATGTTGCCTAAGAAATATTTTGTTTGGAGTGCATTAGCCTGTGAAAGGGAATTCATTTCAGTGTTTATGGGCTATCTGTGCTATGATGTTGATTGAAATTGTAATAATTCTGAAACTATCAAAACAAAACTTTCTGATATTTATTGGGACTACTGTATATTTAAATGGATGAATTATTGTCCAATATTTGGCTAGATTCAAGCTCCAATTTCTGTATTATTTTGTAAATTATTGGACAATTTACATTTTACTTGATACTGTGATTTATTCGCTCTGATTTATTAGCATTTTTTTCTTATTTTGCCAATCCACTTCTGGTTTGACTGTTTTCTGTTTTGGCTTTTCACTTACTTGGCCTGATCACACACACTTTAGCAGGCACGCATGCATACATGTGGAGAAAGAAGATATCTTTTTATTATTTTGGGATTTGCGTTGGTCCTCTCACTTTATTGTAGTCATATAGA
This sequence comes from Phaseolus lunatus, assembly GCA_013389735.1. Classification (NCBI taxonomy): domain Eukaryota; kingdom Viridiplantae; phylum Streptophyta; class Magnoliopsida; order Fabales; family Fabaceae; genus Phaseolus; species Phaseolus lunatus. The sequence goes on along the minus strand of CM023859.1, from coordinate 10,137,244 downwards.
AAAAAAGTGAAACTATTACTTAGTAAGTTGCATAAAATATGTTGGTTTAGGCTGAATGATGTTGGTTTTGTAAAGATATCGGAGTTTAAGGTTTGTTTTCTGGTGAACTTGGTTAAGTGAATAGATATTGTTTCAAATATGACCTATTTTCTATTACCTTTTACCATTTTGAGATTGCTTGGAAATATGTGCTTTTGGGTTCACAAGTTTACTCTTTTTGGTTTTTGCAGTAAGTTGAAGACTGAGGAAGAGGTCTTGAAAATAGATATCAAACCTGGTTGGAAGAAAGGCACAAAAATAACATTTCCTGGGAAAGGCAACCAAGAAGCACAAGCTAGTGCTCCTGATGATCTAATCTTCGTGGTGGATGAGAAACCACATGCTTTATTCAAGAGGGATGGAAATGATTTGGTTGTTACTCAAAAAATCTTACTTGTAGAGGCTCTAGTGGGAAAGACTCTCAACTTAACAACCTTGGATGGAAGAGAGCTCAGAATTCAAGTGACAGATGTTGTGAAACCAAAATTTGTGTTGGTGGTCCCAAATGAAGGAATGCCCATCTCAAAGGAACTTGGAAAGAAAGGAAACTTGAGAATCAAGTTTGATGTTATGTTCCCATCAAGGCTTACCACACAACAGAAGTATGAGCTGAAAAGGATTCTGAGCAACACTGATGAGTAACTAATTCAGTGTTTTATGTCTTGTGGCTTTTTCCCAATTAACACATGAGGTGAGGGCTCAGTTTACAGTGTAAATATTTACAATACAACTTTAGTCTTAGACATGAAAAGTGTGCATAATACAAATAAACCAAGCATGTTACTACCATGTCTGCAGTGTGTGGTGTAATTTTGGAATAAAGCGATTTCAGCTGCTTTAAGGGTCCTGGACTGTGTTCAATCAATATTACAATATATTATTGAATGGATGAGAATATTTACAGTCCTAATATGTTTATTCACACTTTTTACTTCTATTCATATTTAAATTTTGACTTAAATAACTTTTAGCTGCTATATGTGTGTTTATTTCATTGTAGTATTTGATGTTAACATTTCGGTTAACAATGCGATCATTTATTAAAGACATAAACTTAAATGAACTAAAAGATTTTTTCAATCAAAAGAAGCTAAGCGAATGCAATGGAGACACCCCTACCACACACTTTGCAATTGACATCAAGCCAAATAATATCATTAAATCATAAGGAGTGGCTAAAAAGACAAAGGGGACAGAATCAAACCCAAACAAGAATAACTCTATTTGAACCTATAATTTGAATGACCGTATTTATTTTTATTAAAGTCGGTAGCTATGATCTAAGGGAGAGATTTCCATCAACCCAACTCATTTAAGGAGTGAGCTGAACAATATCAATGGTTGTAATAACTTCATTAAGCTCAACAAAAAAAATGTTGAAACATCCTAGTTATTAGAGAAGCCCCCTGATATTGGCCTTATAATATCTAAAGATATCTACACAACTTGTTGCTTCAGGATTGTCTCTAAATAAACCATTAGTGTTGCACTAAGAGGGTCCCCAAAAATTGAAAAAATACAATAAGCTTTCCTGGGAGTCTTTGATTTTAAGTTGCTTAGCAAATTCAACAGTGGAAGAATTCATGGAGGAACTGATGGTATTTTCAGTGAGATGACCTTCCTAATGATTAGGTGATAACATTGTGCACTGAAGGGACTGAGTTGTTGGAGTGTCTCCTATTCCTGCAATGCCAAATGGCCCAAACAGCTAAGGTGATCGTTGCAAAAACAGCCTCAACCACATTCTTTGACCAGCTTGAGGACAGAGAATAAATATTTTCCTAGATGGATTATTGTTGATACTTTTATAGGAAAAACTCTGAATCCAACTCCAAATGTTCTTAGAGAACAGATAAAGAAGGAAAATATAATCAGTGATTTGATAATCATTTTGACAAAGGCTACACATAGAGGGGATGAAACAACCTCATCCAAAACTCGTTGCCCATTGGTATGAAAATGAGTAGTCTGAAGATATTTGCTTATAAGAATCTACATTCGTTTTACAGTGGCCATGCATTTGGTCCCTTGATTTTTCTATCAATTTCTGCATTTATTGTCAAAAATTTGAAAAAAAAATCCGTTTTTCTTCTAAGAGAGGTGTCGTGTTTTGATAATAATGTTGATTGTGTATTGATACTGATGAAAGTGTAAAATATCACTAACCAATCCAATGGATGTGACCTTTTAATACATATATTATATAGACATTGGATGCATCAGAGCCATTTTCTGTCGTTTTTCATTCATGGCTTAAATCAGCACCGACACATTACAAATTGCAAATAGTCCTAAGTATTAAATTGTGATGTGAACATTAAACAATGACACTTGTTTTTATCTGAAAATAATGGTACCAGCTTATTCAGCTTCCTATAGCTTTTTCCTTTTGTTTATTTTTTCAAAAAAACAGAAAATTAGACAAAACTAGAATCCAAGGGACTAAACATGATGAAAACCATCCCCAAAGAAAACATTCAGGGCACTCAAATATTCTCTGGTTGTGACTTCAAAAGATTATGCCTAGCAAGAAGATCTGGTAAAATATATGTTGAAGTGAACTTGCTGAATTTAGTTTAGTGCATGATCACACATTCATTTTCTGTGTTGCTCAATCAACCTTTGTAGCTCCTCCTTTTTTACTCCCACCACTTTATCAGCCACTTTTCCTTTCTTAATTAGCATGAAAGTTGGCATTCCCTGTACTTGGAAACGTTCTGATACCCCCTGTTTTCATAATCCAAATCAGTTACCAAGTTCTGGAAATAATTTTTTACTGTAAAATAATGAGTGAACTTTTGAAATTGACCTTAGATAGATGATTTTAATCTTCATATTTTTAACAACACATAACTTAATTTCATCCATTTTTATGAAACTTGTTATATTAAAATAAGAGATGAAATTTACCAATTATATAAATATGAAAACCAAAATCATCATTTTTAAAATATAGAAACTTAGACAAATTTTAATCAAAAAGCTAACACATTTTACCCATAATAGAGTTTATGAAATGTATGATTTTTGAAGTTAGGAACTATAAAGTGAAAAGGAATGAGTGATTATACCATTAACTCATCCACATCAATCTTGACAAACTCAACATCTCTAAATATGGCAGCAAACTCTTGGATAACTGGGTCCATGAGTTTGCAAGGTCCACACCATGAAGCAGTGAAATCAACCACCATCTGTAGCAATGAAAAATGATCTCAGAAAAGCCAATTTTTTTCTTTAGGGATGAAAAGTAATAACATTTCACCACTTCAATATGATACAATAATTATCCAAAGTACAGTGCCCAGACAAACCAGTTTGTTAGTTTGTTTCAAGGCATCAAAGTGCTGATTCCATTTAGCAGAGGAGTGAAAGGTGAGGACTTGAGATGGGAGTGAAGTTGGTCTGCCACCATACACCATGGCCATGTCAGATAAGTCTCAAAGTCTGATCCCACGTAGCTTAATGCTTCCTTTCTTCTAAACCAAAATTGACTTATAACCCTGTATGAATCAAAGTTAAGTTGAAAAAAAGAAGAGGTTCTGTGTTTTGGATGATGGAAAATTAAAGTGGAGGGAGAGGCTTATATATAGACTAACAAAGTAGTGGGAAATTATAATATGATTTCTTTTGAAACGTATCAGATTCTTGTGTTTGTGGCAAGCTGTAAATTGGACCCTCAAAGCTAGCAAGTTCAGGGAACACTATGGAGAGCATAAGTACCTGCAAAAAATCTATGGTCCCATGATGTTAAGATGAAAGTACAGTTACCTCTTTCAAATTCCCATGTTTTTGGGTCTTAAGGTTTCTTTCTTCTAGACAAAAAAAAGTTTATCCTTGTGTACAAGAAGTTTCCCTAAGTACACACAATCGTGTTTGTGCTGAAAGATCAAGCCAACGTTTTGGAATTAAAGATTATATTATATTTTTTTAATAATAAAAAGTTTTTAAATATTAATAACTTTTTAATTTATAAAGTTATATTTAATTTAATTAATATAATAACTAATTATTTTATCAATAAAATTAATTTCTGTAGTAATTTTTGTTGAAGTTAATTGTATTGAAGATAATTGTATTCAAAATGTTCAAGTTAAGTGTTATGATAGATGAAGTATGATTTGTATTATGGTGACAGAGAGGAAGGAGGGTTGAAATTGAAGTCTTGGAGAATCTGAAGCAGAGTTTGAGTTTGAGCTGTTACACAATTGGATTCAGCTGAAAGGGGCATTTCACTTACTTTATGTTCATTCTGTAAAAGAGTTCTGATGATAATGGAAGACATACAGATAATAAGTACAAAAAGAAGCCACATATGCTCCCAAATCTTTTCTCTCTCTGCAACCTCGCCAAACAAATGCCACAACATCATTGCTTTCAAGTACTCATCTTTCAATGTCTTCACAGAGCTTTTTCTTCTAATTCTTGCGTTTTCTATTATTTTAATCATTCCATCTCCCAAACACGTTTTCTAACACAACCGCTCCTTTCTCCTGTCATTATTAGGTACAATTATTTTATTGATATTTATATTTATTAATTTAGTATGTTAGTTTTAAAAAAAATTAATTTGATTTCTTTTTGTTTTTAAAAATTTGGTTCTTTCTATTAACTTTTTTTCTAACGATGTCAAGTACTGTTTACGGGACAGAGAGATTGGATTGTGAATTAAGAGACAAGTGAAATTAAATATTGTGTGAGGTGACAAGTGACAGAGTTTGAAAAAGATTAGTAAAGTTTAGCATTGAGAGTTAGGGTTTCTTCCATTTGTTGAGGATGTATGTCAATGAATACTAGGATCGTTTGTGGATGTGGTTGGATTATAGGGTGTTTGTTGGAGGTTGTAGTGGAATTCGATTTTATGGATTCCAAAATCTTTTTTATCTAAAAGATTAACGGCTTCCAAAGCAATAACAATGCAATCTTTAATGTCCCTCCCGTTCACAAAACCATTCTTATTTTTTGTTATGATTCTACAAACAATATGAACAATTTGCCAGTCGAGACTTTTGTTATGATTTTAAAACGAAAATGAGCTAAAGCAATGTGTCAGAAATAAGTGACCCTAGCAACATTGGTGATTCTAGGAATTAGGGTAGAACATAAAAATTCATACCAGAGAATATCCAGTTTTGCATGAAAATTTGAAAGATATCTGCATAAACATCTTTACCAATTGTATGCCAATAAATTTGATAAAAAAACACCAAAATCTTCAATCTGTTCATGATTCTCCAACACTGTCCTTATCATAGAATTTTAAAATAGAAAAAAAGCACAAACCAATTAAGACTAGTTTTCTCCTTCCAAAAAATCTCTTCCAAATGCAAAGCCACATAAGTTTTTCCTGTACAAGCTTCTCCTCTTGCAGCTTATCCTACGATTCTCCTAAACTTCTGCACTTGTTTTTGTATACATTGCAGATTTTGTTGTAATCGAGCCACTTGTCTATGCACATCACCCACAATATTTTTATTCCACTCAATCAAAGCAGCCTTAAGAATTTTAAGTTTCCTTTGGAGCACAAGCATTGGACAACCAAGAACATGTTGAGTCCATACCGATTGAATAATCTACTAACAATCCTCTCTCTCACACCACAACCATGAAATGAAAAGAAGAATATTTATGCATCACCAAATCCCCACGTTTTGGGGGTGCTTCCTAGCAGCTGCCCCTCCCTTGGCTCCACCACCACAGCTGTCGCCGCCTCCGTCTCTCTCTCCCTCAATCTTCTTTTCCCAATTTCTGAATCCTAAAATTTCGTTCAGTCCACATGTGCAAACGAATGCCACTGCATGCGCCACGTCATCAACAGTTAGCACCGTTAGTGGAAACTTAACGAAATGGACCAAATTGAACATTTTTAAAAAAACTGTGACCAAATTGATTTTTTTAAAAATCACTATATTAAATTGAATATTAACCCTAAATGTAGGGATAAAAAAGATAATTATACCTTATTACTACTAAGAAAACTTCTTTAATGTCTTTCTCTAAGTTTTATACCTAAATATCTCACATTTTCTCATCCCTTCTAAGATAATAAACACTAATACTTTTAACCGTACAACCAAATAAAGACTTTCGTACTTCAAAATTAATCCTTTCCAAACCTAATTTTTAAGCTTTAGACATTTCCCGAGGAATTTCTTTAATCCACCACAGATAAGTACATTTGATACAAAATTAAGAATAAAGGTTCCTTACTCAAATTTTTTAGATTTTTAATTATAAAGCTTTAACACAACACATAGATTGGAAAACCCATAAGAGAAAAAAAATCTATTCTTAGTCTTAAAGCCAATTCCAAGACTTAGAGTTTAATAAATTCATTATTTCAGTTAAGCTACACATTTTTTGTTGCAATTGTTTATTTTAATTTAGTGGTGTTATATTTGAATGTATAAAGGCATTTATAAAATGAGTATGAAATTGATATAAATGATGAAATGACACATGATGTTATATATTGCATGGATATGTGAGATGATGTTATGAATAATTGTGGTCATAATGTTAAGTAAAAGGCTTGCAGGAGAAATAAAAAATTATATAAATGACGATTATAACTTAATAACTGTAGTTTATATGAAATACTAAGGTAAAGGAGACGGTTTTCACACAAACCGTAGTCTATAGTGTTCACAATAGGCGACAATTTCCTACAAAAATCATCTATATCTTCTATTTCTAAATAGGTGAGGATCGTAATTATAATCGTTGTCTATATATTTCTTTTATTTATAAAATTTTCACTATAATTTTTTTAGACGACGCTCCATTTAAACAGGTGTCTATATGTCAACTTCCTTTTTTTGCACTAGTGCATATAACTTGGATATTTATATATAGTGATAATTGATTGAATGACAAATATTCAATAATCAATCATATTTTTTTATTTATTTTAAATATCTTTTGAATACCTCTATCCAGACCCAAAAAGACCTATAAATACGTATCAATCCCACATGGAATACTCACTCCATTTTCATACTTACTTGTATACTTATAATCTATTTTTCCTTTTTTGACTTGAACGTCAAAGCATCTTATGCTGATGGTTCCCCCCTCAATCTTCATTAACAACTCGGTGATTAATTCTTGTAGGGTCAAGCTCAACTTTCTGGGAATACCACTTTTTCCACCGTGGGAGAACTATGCTCTTTCTTTTCTAGTAAGAACATTTGGGGGAAACCTAGGTAAAAAAAAAAAAAAAATCCAAACCACAAAATTTTATGGTTTTTAGTAGAAGTCGAACCATTAGCTTGACTTCTACCAATCTTGAGATGGACCCATCATTTTTCAATACCTTCAAAATACACATGAAAAATATTTTCTAGAAGAACAAGGACACTCTCCAACACACAATAGTCGACATGCAACAACGATAAGCAGATGAAAATTCCTTATTTTCATTCTCACTCAACAAGTTATAGTACAACTTGAAGATATACTATAGTTGATTCAAACTATTGTAATGGAAAAATGTACTATTTTCCCTTTGCTCGTTTTTTGTCCTTAAAGAGTGTTTGCCAAGCAATGTTTTAATGAGACACATTCTTGAAATAAAATTTTCTTTTTCATATTTATGTCTCTCGCAAAGAAATTGCATCAAAAGTCGTCCGAGGTAGTTTAAAAAGAAATTATCATCACAATAGATGAAAGAAATCCAAAGCTATTTGAGATTGTTTGAAAATAAACAATCACTACATCAGATCAAAGAAATATAGTCATTTGAAAAGAAAAGACCATCACATTGGATGAAAGAAATCAAAATTTATTCAAGATCGTATGAAAATACAGTCACTACATTGGATCAAAGTAATATATTCGTTTGAAAATAAACAATCCCTACATTATATCAAAGCAAAACATTCATTTGAAAATAATCAACCATCCCATAAGATGAAATAAATCCAAAGTTATCAAGATCATTTAAAAATAAACGATCACTACATCTAATCAAATTAATATAGTCATTTGAAAATAAACGACTATCAAATTAGATGGAAGAAATCCAAAGTTATCCGAGATCATTTGAAAATAAATAGTCACTACATAGGATCAAAGAAGTATAGTCGTTTGAAAATAAATGACCAATGCATCATATTAAGAAAATTTAAAGTTATCTGAGATCGTTTGAAAACAAAGGGCACTACATCGAATCAAAACAATACATTCAGTTGGAAATAAATGATCATCACATCAGAAGAAAGAAATCCAAACTATTCGAGATTGTTTGAAAATAAACGATCACTACATCAAATAAAAGCAATACAAACATTTGAAAAACAAAACGACCATCACAATCCAAGATCATTTGAAAATAAATAGTCACTACATCATATTAAAGCCATAAGAAGTCATTTGAAAAATAAAGATCATTTGAAAATAAATGGTCACTACATCAAATCATAATACGAAGTCGTTTGAAAATAAGCAATCATCATTATAATTTGAAGTTGTTTGAAAATAAACAATCATCACATTGGATCATAGTAAAAAGTTGTTCGAAAATAAGCGATCATCATCATAATCTAAAGTTATTTGAAAATCAATAGTCATCACATCAGATCTAACATAAAGTTGTTTGAAAATAAATCATCCAAAGTCATTTGAAAATAATCGACCATCAAAGTGTCGCTTGAAAATAAGTGAACTTCATGATCCAAGGTGGTTTGAAAATAAATTATCATTACATCAGATCAACACAATCTGACAAGTCATTTGAAAATAAACGACTATCTCAAGATAATCTAACTCACAATAAATCAAAATATCAACAAATAAAAAATAACTTGATGAACACTTACAGAATATTGAAACTCATTTATCCATCAAATTGATTCATCTACACCTCATTTATAAATTCTGAGCTTGGAAACTTATGTACCAACTTGTATCCAAGATATACAAAGATATGCTAATAATACAAAATTCAATCAAATAGGATGCAGTCAAATCAAATCAAATGAAATCGTTTAACTTGGATATTTATATAGTAATAATTAATTAAATAAAAAAAATCAATAATCAATTATATCTTTTATTTATTTTAAATAGTGTTTGAATATCTTGATTCAAGTAAAATAAAAAATCTATAAAAACAAATCAATCAAAAAAGGTGTACTTACTCAATTCTCATACTCACTTCTATATTTATAATATATTTTGTTTTTAATAACTTAAACGTCAAAATATCTTTTATAAATAAATCATGACTCGATATTTACCAATAATTTAATGATGAATTATCGTGAAATTCGACTTCTTAGAAATACCAATATTTTCATTTTAGGAGAAAAGTTATTCTTCTCTAAGTACAATATATAATTTATTATCTTTCAATTTTTTGTGTGTGGTTATGGTGGTGGTGATCATGCGTCCATGAACTTGCTATTCCTGGATTTTCTTCGGCATAGCTCAGTAATTTGTCCAAGAAGAAAGAGTACAATCCAGCTGCAAGAACCAGAAAACATTGTAAGAAAAAATGGTTTTAGAAGAATCCATCTGCATAATACGAATATCTAGAAGACTTAAAAAATATAGAGACTAAAGAAAATGAGAGCAACAGTATGAAAACAAATAGGATTCTTCATCCATTAACAATCAAAGAATGGTATTATATATTATCTATTGTTATCTATTTATTAAAATAAACAAATTCAATCAAACTTTAAACCAGTGGAACTGGAATAATTCGAAAATAACTGAATTCTTGACCTTGCACATAGGCATCTATGAATATCCTTAAAGAATATATTATTTGTGTGCCACAAAATTAATAATAAACTACATGCCAATAAAGAACGGTGTTAAATCAGATCTACCAGCTCTTACACGAATTGACTTCAGTGTCATGTGGCATATTAATTCTTTTGTATAAAAATAAAATAAAATATATATATATATATATATATATATATATATATATATATATATATATATATATATATATATATGCCATGGACATAATAAAATAAATAGTAAAAAGAAGATGGAGGAGACAATTGACATTTCGTGTGGAGTAATAGTGTTGACCAACTTCCCTAAATATATCTTATTAATATTTAGTATAAATTTTCTTTATTTCTCTTTTTTTATTACATATCTTTAGACCTTCTACCAAAATAAAAAGTTATTTAGTTAACTCGAAAGTTAGTCTCTTAATATATTGTTCTACCACTTTTATCCTATAAAACATCATTGAATTGCCTATATCAAAATAATTTAATGAAGTGATAAGCAAATTTTAATACAATAATTCAATAAAAAGAGTTTTCATTCCAAAATATTTTTTAAAAGATAGTAGTTTTTCCTTTCCTATTATATATCTTTGTATAGTTATGAAGCTTTTGTAATGAGATAACTAGAAAGGAGGAGATGGATAACCCCATTTGTGTCGGCAACAACATGCATTCCTTTTTCCACTCGGTGTCGGCAACAACATTCACCTCCATGAAATCTATGGTCCACTTACAAGAGTTACCCTCCTAAAACAAACAAAAAATAAAAAAATGGTTCAATATAAACAAAATGATAACCCACCTATGACAACAATTACTAATGAGAAAATATATATATATATATATATATATATATATATATATAGAGAGAGAGAGAGAGAGAGAGAGAGAGAGAATATTAACAGTTTTTAATCATCATGAACAAATCTTTATTTTCAATAACAACTCTATCAACAATAATTTTAAAACCATCATTAAAATGCACTAAAAATGTGTTAAAAATGTCTTCTTAATTAATTTTCACAAACCTTTTAATAGAATAATTTAATTATATATTTTTTTTAAAAAAATGGTGAGTATTATTATTGTTTTGGTACTTTCAAAATTTTCATTCAAATTTTTTAATACTCAATCTATTACTTTTTTCCATTTACATTGAACATCGTGTTGGTAGATTAAGAAAAATAATTAATCTCCTCATTTATATTAAAATTTAATTTATATGAAAATTTTTAAGAAAAACAATATGTTTTTCTCTCCCTAATTTATTAGACGGCAATTGGGTTTTCCTTTTTTGCTAATTAAAAATAATAATCAATGCTTCAAATTATAAAATGACACATAAATAAAGATAAATATATTATTTAAAAGGAAAATGAAAAGAAATAAAAGGCTTAATCAAAAGGATGTGGATTTCCATTTGGAGAAAAAATCTCAAGCCAAGTCAAAATAGCTTAAAAAGTATGTTTGTTTAAGTGTTCTAAAAAGCATCTATATCTAATTTTAAATAATTATTTTACATTTAGGTGTGTAATTATACAAATGTAAGTTTGTTTATGATCTTACAGACAATCTCATGTGTGGGAAAGAAGAAGGTTGTGTTTGATGTTAAATATATATGCCTACAAGAAAATTCCTACTTGATTAATTTATCAAGATATAACATCATTAATACAAGATTTAGACAAAGAAAACAAAGCATATTAATATTTTATACTGGTCTGATCAAACTTTAGTCTATATTAAGATCCTAAAACAACTTCAGTTTGAAATTTAATCAATCATCAGGTTGATTTTCTAACAGTTTTTCACTTGCACCATGTGACACTATACACAAGACTCAAGAGGAACTAACGCAGTGAACAATTTGTTACATATTGAAAATAGGATGGTAAGTATTGAAGCAAGAAAAACAAGTTCCATCTTGAATATGTTCTATGCCAAACTTTGAGATTGTAACAAATAGAAGTTTAAGCTTTTAATATTGTTGTCATAGAGATCATAAGAAGCATGTCAATACCAAGACACCTTTTAAGATCATGATTAAAAGAACAACTTGAAGAAGTTAAAGAGGTTTTGATAATGATAAAATTAACTTAGCCACTTTTTAAAAGAATTATTCTTTGTATGAAGTAAGAAGAGTAATGAATGTTAAAAAGGATTTGATTGATATGAGAATATTTTCATAACTAATTACTAAACAAATTTGTTGTTCAAAAAAAAAAAATCTATGTCACCTTAATGAGAAACGAATTTAGATTTGGAGAAACAAAAGTCTTTATTGTAATTTCTTATATAGTGTATTATTATTTTAATGAAAAAATGGAGCCCCACGAAATAACAAATTATATATAGAATACAAACACAATTTACTGGATCGACTAATCTATTAACGTAATATGTAAATGTAGAAATCGAGAATAAGAACATAAAATAGGGTAGAACAAAGTACGAAAAATCACACATAAACAATTTATGTGGTTCGACTATTATCAGTCTATGTCCACAATAAAGTTCACTATGATAATTTTTTAGATTTACAACTTGAAGTTTTTCTTTGAATCTCCACACTAAAACTCTCAACTCTTACGTTAAACGGTATCTCTAAAGTTTAAGTTTCTAAGTAGAGGACAAAAACTATGTATCTTACAACTTTTTACTAAGGACATTTCTCAAGCAAACCAAACTGTATGCATTTTAAAAATAACATGAGACGCCAGCAATTACAGGGAAATTAAACAAAAGGACTAAATGATCCAAAATAGTAGTCCTTCAACAGTCTAATTTTCGACTAGACATTTCCAATTCTTAACATTTTCAAACACTTTATCCATGCTCTTCTGAAGGTAGACCCACAACTTCCTTGAAAATTTGTCAACAATTGATATGGAATATCTGACACTCGAGTGGCATGGAGTAGGAGATGGACCCTATAGATCAACATGAATATAATTAAGTGTCCCCTTCATTCTCTGTTGACTCGTGTTAAAACAAATTCTACATGTTTTCCCTTGGATGTAGTGTTCATAGAATTCCAATTGGTCAATTCTATCACTTCCAAACAAGCCTTGTTTGTCCAACTCCACAAGCTCTTTTTCACTTACATGACCTAATCCTTTGTGTCATAACTCAGTTTTGGAATAGACAGTGCTTTCAGCAGTAGGCTGACCTAAACATTACAACACCATCCAAGACATATAGGCCATTCTTTCTCACACCCTTGATCACTACCATGGAACCCTCAGCACCTTCACTACCCCTTTTTCACCTTAAAAACATATTCATTCTTTTCAAGTTCTCAAAGGGATATTAGATTTCTCTTCAAGCTAGGTATATACCTAACTACTTCAAACATCCTCTTAGTTTCATTATGAAGGCAAAACTTCACTACTCCAATTTCATTTATCTTACATGACTTGTTATCACCAAGAACAAACCCTCCTTCAAGTTATGAAAATTGTTGAAACCATAAATGATTTTGTGTCAAATGAAATGAACAACTAGAGTCCAAAATCCATTCACAATCATCAGCACTACTTGACACCATGAGGACCTTTGATGGTTCATAACCGTTTTCCACCAGAGCTACTTCATCAGACATAGACATTTGAAAGAATTCAATACCTTCCCATCATGAGTCTTAGACTTAAATCTCCGTCTAATCTTCTCTCCATTTTCACGATTAGACTATCTTCCTTTTGTTACTAGGCCATCTCCAAAATTTGATGTCTTCACATCTGATGTAACCATGAGCATCACCATCTAAACTAGTCCAACTTTATAAGAAGATGACCAAGAGAAAAAAAGACTATTCAAAGCTAGGTCAAGGATCTCGGGCTAGGACACAAGGCCCCATCATCCCTCAGAAGATCATCAAGAGCAGAACACCAAAGCATGGGTCAGGATACCAACTATTCTTTCTTTTAATCTTTTTAAGAGGTGTTAAAAAGCATAAAAAATGGGATTGTTCATGACCCATAGAGAAAACCTAACATCTAGAAGGTCTCCCATGTGCAACCCCTAGTCACAATCCACATTAAGCACATGCTTAAATGTGAGAAGCATGACCCCTTCTAGATGCACAATTAGTGGTACATTTTTAGGAGTTAAGCTAGCTTATTTTGAATTTCAAAATTCCCTCCATACCTTAATCACATGGAACCTATCACTATAAATAGGTGGTCACCCCTTTTGTAAATCACAACATATCTTGAGTAAAGAAACTCTACGTGAGTGATTTCCTGAGTCTCTAAAATTCTGAGTCTTATCTTGGCAAGATGTGTAAGGACCTGTAAATTAAATTGGAATAAAAGTGTTATATTTAAATAATTTCAGAAGATGTCATTATTTAAAATACAAAGAGTTGGTAAATGAAGTTTCGTAGTAGTCGGACATCGGACGTCGCCCAAGGTCTGGGGTCAGCTGGTAGAGATCGGTCGGCTGGCATGTAGATCAAGAAGAGAAAAGGAAGAAAAGTGTAGCTAAGAAGTCTTCTACGAGATCGCCGTTATTGAAGACGGAGGCGATCTCCGACTTCTCTGGGACATAATCGCCTGTTGCCTAGAGGAGACATGACCGCCAATCGTCTAAGGCGTACGTGATCGACGGGAGTGCACGTAGTACGTGGTCAAGATACTGGATCAACCAGAGTGGGTTCCAACAACCACGTGTATCAAGGTGTGGGTTGAGTCTTAGATACGCTGTGCATGCGAAGCTCTATGCTTGAGCAGAAGAGATCGCCCTTAGTGTTGCATGCATGGGCGCACGAAGAGTGGTGCTGATCTACTCTTGGAAATGTGAAGCTACCGACGTCACCGAGTCATGTGGAGATGATACTTTGGACGTAACATAGTGGAATGAAAAACCTTCGGGAAGGCGTGACGATTGTCGTCGGGTATCGCCAGGGCGCGAGGCATGCGGGCATCGCCAGGGCGCAAGGCATGCGGGCATCGCCAGGGCGCGAGCCATGTGGACATCGGTCGTCTTCCAGGGAGAGACATCGGTGGTCCACCAGGGTGAGACATCGGTTGTCTGCCAGGATGAGGAACCATTCATCACCGGGATGAGGAACGTCAGTCATCGCCGGTAAGAGAGGCACATCGGTCGTCGTCCAGGATAAGTCATCGGTGGATAGTCATCGCGCGAGAGGTCATCGGTGGATGGTCATTGCGCGATATGTCATCGGTGGAAGGTTATCGCGCGATGTCGAATTTCACGCAGATAAAGTGGGACCCAGGCTCTCAGCATCAGACGTACTGCACGCGCGACACGTAGACAAAAAGGGCGGTTCAGAATAGTGACCTCAGAGTGTTAGCCTGCGCAGAGGCATGCGTAGTCGTACTGTTCAGGGAAGCGTACACGCAACCTTTCCTGCAGAGTGGGTGGAGGCAGCGGCATTTCTGGACAAGTTGAGTTAGATTTAAAAGCTCACTTCTGAGAGGCAAAGAAGGGCTACGGTTCAAGAGTGACAGAGTGAGTGAGTGAGTTACCTTCATCCTTCTCTTTTCTCTCCTTCACTCTGCCATTCAGGCCTTATCACGTCCCTGCTTAGCTATCGACGACTGCCATAGAGCACCTGGGAGGTTCTCTGCAAGTTCTCCAGATCAGAACGCTTAGGCAGAGGTCGAGCATCCTTAAGTTCGGTGGGTTAGAGCTAGAAGTGAGGTTTTACGCAAGTCCAGGTAAGGGAAGCTAGCTTTATTTTCAATAAAAGCCGTAGATTAGCTGTTTCTGAAGTGAGGGCGACGGGGTCGCCGGTTTTCATTTTCATTTTCGTGATGCTCTGTTCTATGTGTGGGGCGACGTGGTCGCCGGTTTTAAATACTTTTTCAGTGATGTTCAGTTCTCATGCGTTTGGGCGACGAGATCGCTGGTTTTAAGTACAGATTTCGAAATCCCCTGTTTTTGTGTTATTTGAAAACTATTTGAGATTTAAATGTGATATTCGAAAGTTTGAACCTTTGAAATGATTGTTGCTGTGATTTGAATCATTCATTTGATTGGTATGATGTTTTGAATGTTGTGAATGTGGGATCAAGGCATAGTATTTTCAGGAAAGGAAATACCGTGTAAGATCGTGTATAGGTGTATTGACTAGGGGCTTGTCTAGAAGGAGATATCCTGACTCTGCTGATATAATGGAATCACGTAGATGAAGTTATTCAGTTGTGGAGAGTCGGAGGAGGTTCATATGAATGGGCGAGTAGTGTGAAAAAGAACGAGCTCGGCCTGTTATATGAATTAACCCTGTCATACCGGGAGAATTATTGACATTGAGATTATATATGCGCATGGCTGTGTGGATTTCACAGCGACCCTGTGTGGATTTCACAGTGGTATGGTATGACAGGTGCAGATCTCTGAGCCTGAGTCAACGCACGAGTCAATCCGGAAGTAGAGTCATGTGTCCATGCATTGTGAGTCAGTGGAAAGTCTGACGTGTGAATCTTGAATACTGAATGTAGCAAAGAGACACTTGACGAGTTTGTGGAACATGGGAATGTTAATGGTGGTAATTGATATGGATCATGAATGGTGTGAAGATTTATGTTTTCTATTGATTTAAGGTTTTTGAAACATCTAGCTTACCCTTTTATCTGGTATTGTGATTGTTTGCTTAAACCTGTGATGATCGTGTATTTTTGCACGGGAGCAGACGAGGTTGCAGGTGGTAGAGTTCCTCAGTGAGTGGTCGCCAGAAGGAGATCGCCCATTTATGTTTCTGTTAGGCGATCACCTTTTTCTGTTGTCTGATAGGAGATCGCCGTTTTCTGATAGGAGATCGCCCATCCTGTTGGGAGATCGCCTGTTTCTTTTTATTTTGCTGTATTTCGTTTACGTTTTTGGAAAACTGACCGACTTTGTATTAAACTCCTTGCAAGGAGAAAACTTCATTACATATATACGATTATGTTCACTTCAATATTATCATTTTATCTCTATTTCATTCTATAATTATGAAAAGAATTTGGCGGGATGTTACAAGATGCTTCAAGTGGTGACTCTCTTCATTACTTATCTTGGAATTTCTCTCCTCCAAGTGGCATGACTACCTCCATTCGTCCACCTCCATGAACGACTACAACCATCTAAGTTTTCAATTCTTCTTCTCTAATTCCATGTCTTTCATTTAACCAATTCTACTATATTTTTAGTTCTTATCTTCCGCTTGCATATTTTCCTTTGTGTGAGTCTTTTTCCTTTGCTCTTTTCACACTTAATTAACCACTTGGTTAGGTTCGTGTCCAAGGGCAATCCTCACTAACTCATCACCATAATTGTTAATCCAATTCCTAATCCAAAGTAAAACCTCTAAAAATATATGCAATTCTTAAATCAACTCATATCAACATTAAACCCCTCATTCAACTCTTTCGAATTCAAAAGCAGCCTAAACCTTCTCGAGAGAAAGACTCTCTCTCCCATACAACAAAGTCTCCTTGAAATGATCATGCTTCTTTGGCAAAGCGCACAGTAACAATAGTGATTGATCTTCATCATCAATTTGAACATCAATGTTTTCAAGATCATGTATCAATTTATTAAATTCGTTCAGTTGTTCACTATCGACCTTGTCACTACTCTTCTTGAACGAGTATAATACCTACTTTCAAGCTTCATCCATAATCCTATTACAGTCTTCACCTTTGAAACTTGCCTCAGGACCTTGACACCAAGACTTAGAACAATTGCATTATGAATATTTTCTAACAATGCAATCCCGTCCTTTTCAGCCATGGATTTGTTAGACTTGAAATCTCCTTCCAAAGCCTCAAGAAGCCTTGAAGAACCAGAAGAGCATGCATCTTCAACCGCCATAATCCCAAATCATTCAAGCCAATGTAATTCTCAACCTCATACTTCGCAAAAGTTATTTTCATTGAGTTTGTTCCAAACTCACCGCACCAGTTTGTAGAGCACAAACCAATTCACAAGATCCGCTAATCCATAACGTAATATACAAATGCAGAAACCAAGAATGAGAACATAAAACATTGTAAAATAGAATACGAAAAATCACACACAAACAGTTTACGTAGTTCGATTATAACCAATCTATGTTCACGACAAAGTTCATTATGATAATTTCTAAGATCTACAACTTCAAGTTTCTCTCTAAATCCTCACACTGAGACTCTCAACTCTAGTTAAACAATAATTGTCAAGTTTAAGTTTCTAAGTTCAAATAAAAAAAATAATGGTCCCACTTAGAATTTTTTTCCTAAAAACCAAATACGTGTACAATGGTATAAATGCTTATACTAATTAAACGATTACCTATCAAACAATTTTGAATCTTTAGACAGTCTAACATCTCTAAACGGTCTAGGAAAAGTTAAACTTAGATTTTATCATAACCAATCTTCAAAGGATACAATATACGCAACCATTACCAAAGTTGAATTTTTAATCAAAGTTTGAATAAACTTGTTGCAAATGACTTTAACAAGAAATATTATGTTTTGTTACTCTTAGGGTCAAGACTAGATTAACCCAAGAACAAATGGGATGGCCCGTTTTAATATTAATGATATTTATTTAATTAATTATTCAATGTATAGAAAAAGAAAGAAATCCTAATTTTATTCCCCGTTTCGTATTGCGCGCACACCTTCACCCCAACCACGTTTCCAAGGATAGTTAAAAGTAATTAATTTAGTTGGTTTTGTTTAAAACAATGTTACAAGTGTACAAAAATTACCCTCACTATCACGTTGGACCCTGCTTAAACATAAAGAACAACTTTAAGAGATTGAAGAGGACCACTCATTCATAAAGAACGAATTGTAATGTAATAACTACTAATTTAGTCAAGAGAAACATAAAATCTGTCCGGCGATCACCATGCCTTACTGTACAGTGCATTGCAGACCCACTTTTTTAGTTTCTCCGGGTTTTTACCTTTTCCTACCATGCAAAAGCACATGAGCTGATCTTGTTACTTCTGATAATAACCGGCATAAGTGTCTCTACCATGTAAAATTACGCTGGACGACATTATTTGTTATGAGGCAAATAGGAACTAGGAGGGTTTAACATAGCATGTCATTAGATAGTTCGCAATTATGTTAAGATATGCTATGGTTTAGCTTTCAAGGTTACAATAACTTCTCACTGCCGAAGTGCTACTGCTCAAAAGAACATTGATCACAGTACCCAAGTATGCGTTACCACGGGGTGAATGGTAAATTCCACTATAACTGCTTCATGGGTATACATCATCAGGAAAGATGGCTTTACCAGCATAAATATATTGCATTTCCTCTTTCCATGTCTGCATAATCAACAAAAACTGAGCAACAAAGACTGAAACAAATCAAACTGAAAGTATATATGGTTTGTTTGTCTTAGTTTTTTTCACCTCGTGTCGGAAAGAAATCCTCAAACTGGGAACATTTGTCTTATGAATATCATTTCCTTCGGGACCTCTCAACAAATATTTTTCCCCAAGCCAGTGTGACTGCAAAGGAGGGTAAAAACATTATGAAATTAACATAAACAGAAAATACATTCAAAAATAAGAACAGAACTGAGTCAACAAGAACTTAAAGAAGATATATCAAAAGATCAAACCTAACACCTACAATTAACTGTCCATAATAAGTTTAAGAATGTGAATACCTTTACAAAGCCTCAGTACACATGAGCAAAAACAAAATATTCCTACATTGTCTCCTAATTTACCTTTGCCTGGTGTGAAAATCCAGATTGGTAGACAGAATTTCTAGCTATCTCACATAGATCACAGGCAGAGAGCTTCCATACCTGCAATGCACGTGTTTAAGTAAAAATAATTTCCCAGTAAACATAAAACAGAATATTTAACCATCTTATATCTAAGGAGGCTAAGAGTTTGGCAGAAACTACACCTTTGCTGCAACACTATATTCCTCTAGCAATGCCTCTTTTGTCAAATGAATTTGCAAAGGATCATCAGAGGAGAGAGAGACATTTAAACCTCGCTGGAAAAACATTGGCAATGGATTGCGGTGATAGTCCAAGAAAAGGGAATTATTGCTAAGTGGTGACATAGCCAATCCAATCTAAAGCGATAAAATAATGGTATTAATATATTGTCACAAACTATCATGACAAAGAGAAAGCAATAAAAGTATCGGTAATGAACATTCAGAATGGCAATGAAATATGCAGTGTTCGGCTTGAACTTTTGTGGAATAACTAGGTTGACCAAATGATATTCCAAAGGGCTCACCTGTGCTAGATAATACAAGTACTGCAAAACTGGAGTTTTACGTAGATTAATCCCATGAGATATGTTATGGCATAGAAGGAAGGCGGCAGCCAAATGATCATTGTCACCTGCCTGCATGAATAGATTGGGTAATAACAATCATATTGAACATAAAGAATTAAACTATGCTTCTAGTAAATAGAAAACAACCTCTCCACAGTGAGGACGCAACTTTATTGTGGTCATTCCCTTAGATTCTCGCAGCTGAAACAGAGGGTGAGATATTAATATTGTTGATAACCAGGAATTATTTTATAAAGCTCTTCTTCCTGTTTCAAGTTGCTTGGAACTTGAAGACCTCAACTTCACCACATCCCACCAAAAAAAGAAACAAAACCCAGTCAACCATAACTAAAAGAAACCACCGATACTAGAATGTCAAGTTTCTCTCCAGAAGGGACTTGACCATGGAAAAAAAATTGCCCAAGATTAGCAAAGGCTCTGGATGAAATTTGTTAAGCACCAGATGAGAAAAATGTATGCTATATTATTGATAGGGATGCCCAGCAAGGTGCTAGAAACCCTAGAAATTAGGAACAAGATACACAAAGGAACACTTTTTGATGAGGGAGTCGTAGAGCCCTCACAAAATGATTAAAACTAACTACTCTCCTTACTGTTACACTCTTTTATTTGCCTCTACAACTGGTTTTCCCGCTGAAAGTCTTCCCACTTCTAACTACTTTCCTTCAAAGCCTATGTTGTATATCAAATTTATTTACAACTGGGCCATATTATGACATATACCCTTGTCATGCCTATTTCTTCCAGTATAGACCTGCCCAAAAAACCTCTGCCTCCTAACGGGAATTAAAAAAAGGCAATGGTTAATTGTTAAACTCTTAAGCTCTACAAAGAAAGAAATAGTATAAACCTTGTTGAGCGTGTACAAGTTTGCGTAGCTGTAATAAAGGTAATAAGAATATGCTGGATTGAAGTCATTAGTCCACTCAGCTGGAGTAGGCATGTGCTTAGTTGGACGCCTCTCTGGTTTACTTTCATCATCTACAAGATCAAATCCAACCACCTATATGCAGAAGAAGCTACTTAGAAAAGCAATAAACTCTAGAAAGAATGAAGTTGCTATATTTGATCAATATCCTTCATCTATCAGTTTTAAACAAAAATCAAAATTGACTCATCACGAGAAACAAATTTAATGGTGAATATGTCTCAGTCCTCAACTTATTCTCTAATAGCAAAAAAAGCTTACATTTATGAACTGCAATAAAAAAAAATACAGTAGATACATACATCCCTTTATACTATAAAGTGCATTGAGTTTTTTAAAAATTGCTTGCAACAAAAATAGAAAATCAGTTTGATTTGACAGATATGTGCTGATTCAATTAAAATTTAAATTGAATAATAAGAATTGGCAACATGAGGAAAGAGCAGAATTGCAAAATAAAAATGTTAGGACTGGAATTTACATAGATGAAAGACAGATAAAATCCTACAACAGAGGGAAAACATCTGAAAACAGAATAATAACCTTATCTAACTAGATGAGATGGATCACATGTCATTGGGCTTAGTTAAAAACCAATTTCTCGAGAATATTATTCATCATGAAATTGCTTCTATTAATTTCTTCTAACGTCCTTCCCCCCACCCATCAACCCCCCCCATTTAACCAATGCCTCTCTAGTGGCATTTGAATGTGCCGAAATCAGCTTAACCAATTTTCTTTCATCTTTTCCTCAATAGGTGCCACACTAATGTCTTCGAGCTTATTAATAAAATATTTAAACTTAATCTACGGTGTAATATATTCTCCATAACCTCCAAGATATTTTCTGCTTGCTTCTTGTTATATTTGCAATGCATATACCCTGCCTTCCCTGTATTCAAGTTAAAACTGTTTGATCTCGATGTTCTCCAAAGCACAAATTTGGAGTTAACTCTTTCCCCTATTCCTCAATCAAAACAATAATATCTGCAAAAGGCACATACCATGACTCCATAGTTCTTCTATCCCTTTGCAGCAGACAGAATGGTTTGTATGTCCAAAGTTCTTATATATAGTAACCAAAGTGCTCCTCCACTCATTATCATTTCCTTAGATATCAAACCCCGTTAAATGGCTTTGCAAGGAAATTGATGACGAAATTCATTTTAAAGGCTTCTTTTACTACTTCATTTCCAACTTGGATTTTATGACTATTGGAGATCCCATTAGAGATAAGGTCAATTCATAGTATATAAGTGGGTGAGGTTTGCACCCACTTGTATATTATGAATTGGTCTTATCTCTACTCAATGTGAGATCTTCAATACACCTCACATTGAGACTAACCAACTCGTATGTGGAACTAGATATTTATGGGTGGTCCAATAATGGTCTAATAGGCCTAAAATCTCTCGTTAGAATAGATTCTAAATGAGTTTGATACCATCTTAAGAAGTAAACTTTAAGTCTAACTCAACCTTACAAAGCCGGTTTTATAAGGTTGAGTTAGACTTATGTTATATACTAAAGTTTTGGGATTTGATTAATATTATTGTTGGGTGGTTAAGATTTAATTGGTAGATATTGGGATTTAATTAGTTAGGATTTAATTAGTTGGGATTTAATTAGTTAGGATTTAATTAGTTGGGATTTAATTAGTTGAGATTTAGTTAGTTGGGATTTAGTTAGTAGTTTCTATCATATATCTCTTTAGTTGGGATTTAGTTAACAGTTTCTATCATATATCTCTATCATTTGTAATCTTTAGTACTCTATAAATAGAGTATTAAACTATTATCTGGAATATGAATAATATATGCACTTTGTTTCCTTCTCTCAATTCTCTATCATATTCTCTATCATTGTTTCTTGTTCTTGGTATAATCGGAAGCCACCTAGGGGTTTCCTTTATCCAAAGCCTAATCGTTCTTCGAAATCTCTTACGAGAAGACCTAGACGCTTATACACACGATCGTTCATATCAATTAATCCACTTCTTAAGAATGATAATAAGCCAAATTTTGATGTCCCCCTTGGATTTCTAATCCTTAAATATTACATGTTGATCATTGATCATTCTTGGAAAGCTTATAGAAAAAGAACTCTACTATTTTTTTTTTTATATCTTGATAAAAACTTCATTTTTCATCTTTAATACATCTTACTGGTTCAAATCTCTTGATTTTCTTTCCCTATTTCTGACAAGCTTATATATAGTATATTCCTATTCTGTCCAAGATCTCACAAAAACTCCTCAAAAGCTTTGGATTCTACCTCACTCACAGCTTTTCCTATCTTATTTCTTGCCTTTCGATAAATCATGCCTATTTTCCATGTTATTGAACTGAATAAGTATAAGACTTTAAAACTCACCTTTATGTTTCTTATATAACAAGATAGGCGTGTTTCATGTACCAGTGGCACAGTATAACAGCAACACCAGGAAATACATACTACTGTTAAAATGTTACATTTGAAAAATTAGGTAATCATACAACTAAATACATGTATAAGTACACGAAAATAGGTTGTGCTCACTCAAATAAGAAAAGAAATGACTAACCTGCATCAAAAACAAATGTAATTGAGGATGAGAATTTGGATCCACTGTGACTTCAAATAGAGGAATAAATACATTATCCAGAATATTCTGAAAAGATGTAACAATTCCCATATTCTTGTACACATTGTATAACCGTGGTAACTGTGCCAATAAAAGTTCACAAAACAAGATCAAAGTCAAAAATCAGAATAATATCCCAAATTAAAAAATGACACCAGGGAAAGCAGTCAAAACACCAAACAAAATTCTAAATAAACGCTAACAAATAAGGAATTATATCAAATCAAATGGAATACGGATAAAATTCAAATTTGTGGTGATTCCCATGATCCAATCTGAACTTAAGTCATTGGCTTTCTGTAATAAGTTGTATTAGACATTCTATTATATGCAGTAAGAAACTGTACCATATAAAAGTGAACTTTTCTGCATGTAGTTCTGCTAGGACTCGAGAGTCGAGCACAAAAGGAGAGTCCAACCAAAAAGACTAGTCTATCAGGTGGGAGAACCCCATGGCTTAAGTACCACATCAAGTAGCTCATCATACTTAATGTGAGACTCCTAAATTTGTCACCCCTTTCGAGGGCTGACATCCACGATGACTTTCACTTTATTGATATTGACCCAGTGGTAGCCCTTTTCTTCTTTAGAGGACTTTGCTTATCTATGAATGTTTGGTTTGCACCATAATCAAGCTTATGAGTAGTCCTTTTCATAGCCTAACACTTAACGAAAACAACGATTGTTAGGATTTAAGCATAAGAGGAGAGCTCAACCCAAAAGGCTAGTCCATTAGGTGGGAGAGCCTAGTAACTTAAATACCACATCAAGCAGCTCATCTACTCAGTGTAGAACTCCTAACAAGTTCCAAAGATACAAATAATGTTAAATAACTCCCGCTTTTTGCATTCTTTTTTTTCGAGGCTGAGGTAGTTTTGGAGACTAGGTTTGTTAACCAAGATGTTAATCAAAATCAGCACTTCAAACACTTCTCAAACCTTGAAGCAGGAACAGATGTAGACAATCTGATGGTAAAGCTGTTGACAACAAGCAGCATTTTCCTAGTGCAACCATCAATACTCTCAATAAATAAAGGTTACATAGAAGACGTTAAGGTGGAAGACCCATCCAAAACGGTAGAAAAATTTATACGGCAAAGAAGAGAGAAGGAAAAATCACAAAATAGAAAGTATTGTTTGCAACAATGATATGGTTGCTGCTGATGCAATTAAACATCATATATTTCAGCAATTGTGTAAAAGGACTACTGTGCACTTCTTGAGGAGATATTGACATACACATGTTAACTTATAAGGAAGTCAAGACTCTGTCTAAACACTGTACCATTGCCATTGTCATTGGGATAAATAATGAAATGGTCCTAAAACTCAAAGATAAGGAAGACCTACTCGAGTAGTAATCCTTCAAGAATTAAATAAGAAAAGGGAGGTTATTGTCATAATGGAAAACTTTTTTACCATACACTCACACGAAACTAGTGTAAACCAATCTGATTGAAACTGGATCAGAGTTAGAAGCCTAATATTAAGTAGGAAGTGATTTTGACCAATGTTCCAAGGGCATTTGTCAAAATTCTGTCTAAACACTGTAACATTTTCATCGTCATTGTGCTAAAAAATGAAACGGTCCTAAAACTCAAAGATAAGGAAGACCAACTCAACTAGTAATCCTTAAAGAATTAAGGAGGAAAAGGTATGTTAGTGTCTTAATAGAAAAAAAAAAAAAAAAACTTTTACCAAAAACACACACAAAGCTAGTGTAAACCAATATGATTGAAACTGGGTCAGAAACTACAAGCTGAACAGTACCTGGATTAGCCAGACAGCATTCTTACTGTAAAGAGCATTGTTAACAAACCAACTAGCCAGCTGATCCCACTCACTCTGTTTTCTTCCGTAGACAGAGATCCTATACTCAGCCATCTGTAAATTTTTTTTTTATTTATACATAAAAAATGAATTAGGATAGGAGATATCAAAATCAAATATATTATATTGGGGATAAATAACCTGATATTTGCTTGCTTCAAGATCTATCAAAACTTCCTTTGTTACTTCAGCCAGATACCTTCCTGTGAAGTTTAGTTTTAAGCCATTATGAATTCAAGAAGCAAAAACTATACTTCTAATATTCGATTGGAATTAACGAATTTCAAGCAAATAATAAAGAACAGTCATATACAGCAACCAACCCTGGATAAGATTATCCTGCTTTAAAAATATCTCTCTTAGTCTGCTCTGTCCACAAGGATTATACTTAAGGTTGAATTTGTCAAATCTATGGAATGTGGTCTTATCTGCATGGACGTCCAACAAATCAACATTCAGATCATATCTGCATCATAATTTCCATTGATTAAAAAAGGTTCCGACATACAAGCAAATAAATATTTCCAGAACTCGTTATCAAAATAGTAAGATGAAAAAAAAAAATCAGAGAACAAAATAATGCATACCCAGTCAAATCCAAACTCTCAAAAACCTCCTTAAGTGTCATATACTTTCCATCTCTAAAGATAACAACCTGTTAACATAAATACGGATAAGGAAAATTGGGAAGAACTAATAATCTGGAAAGTAAAAAAGACAGAGTAAGGGGGAAACAACCAACAGCATTACAGCCTCATAAAAAAAATTTAAGTAGAACGAAAAGTATATTTTCACCTCATCAGGTTCTTTTCTTAATTTTGACTTGATGAAGCGCACAAGATGCTTCTGATTCATGCAAGCAGAATGATGAATATGAGTATCAACTTTTCTAATATTGTAAAAATCCCGGTGCGACGCACCCTTCTGAGCCAGAAACTCCCTATCTGCATTTAGTAACAGATGAAGGCGGAATTTCTGTATAATGATCAGATGAATGTTATAAACAAATGCCACAGGCAAGCACAAAGAGACCACGTAGACAGAAGTTTGTGAAAACATACTTCCTCAAGAAATCGTAGCCTGTGGTAGCATGTAGAGCGAACATTCCCAATAGACATAACTTTCAGAATGTAATGCATATCAGTAAAAAATCTGGTTGAGCTTGCAACCGGGAAGAGCTCTTCGGTATCTGAACAGTCAGAGAAATCTCAGTTCTTTGAACTTTTTTTTATCTTTAACAAACTAAATACTCGGCAAAATTAAGATAGCAGTGAAACCATTCCATTTTCATGTTGCTAACACTTCATGCTTACCAGTTTTACTTGCAAAAACATGCATGACTCCATCTTCCATCCTAAAGTGGTGCTGTTTGCAACATAAAAAGTCAGTATAAAAATACCAGTCGAACACTTCAAAACAAAATTGACTATAAATAACTCAAGATTCCACGTGTAACAAAAGTACATGTGCTACTAATCAAAAAGTAATAACAGAGAAGCAGCAAACTTACTGTTGTTGCTTCAACTGGTTCAAAATGATATGGGTCAAAGTTAGTTTCCACTGGTTCTGTCTTCAATGTAATATTTTCCTTGTAAACATATCTCTTACGCAAATCTAAGCATTCTTGAATCATTTTGCATACTTCATCCTCTTCTATATTTGTCTCTGAATGTATTTTGTAGATTAAGACAAAGATTATGCATTAAATACTAGCTTTTGCAATCTGCTTCATATCATACAAGGCACACTATGAAAAAAAAAAATTAAAATAACCCTATTGTTTGATATACTTAAAAAAGGTAAATAAAACAGGGAGCATTCAGAGTCAACTTATAGATAGCAAAAAGAGGATAAAAATATGTAACATGTCATGCAGGGATAATACATAAATTATTTCACATGAACCAATATAGAAGGATTAGGTAGAACGTTAAAAAGATTTGAATAGTGACGTGAAAGTACCATGCACAGGGTTTCTTGCAGGCAAGACATTATTGGCAAATACACTGTCATCCCCGGCTACATGTACAGAAGTTGAGACAACACCATTCATATTTGCACCAGCTTCTTCCTTTGAAACTTCTCCATACAACTGACTTTTTGCACAGTTTGCATCATCAACTCCGAATGGAACAGCAGACAAATTGCACATTTTTGAATTTACTCCCTGCAACATCATGAATCACTAAAATATAAGGATAGAAATAATTGTAAAATGGATAATCATAAACCAAAAATAAGCAAGGATTAGGAAGTCAGAAGATTTATGATCATGCACCAGACACACTGATACTACATAGTTTCCATATTATCAATAAAAAAGTTTGTATCCCACCAACACCCTGAACCCTCAAAGTACTAAGTTTACAAACAAAAAGAATTAATTCAAGACCTCAAGTTAAATAATATTCATTCATTTGAATCCCGATAATGCGGTAACTAAAATTATTGAAAGCAGGAAGCATCTTTCTCAGCTTCCCCGAATAACAATCAACTACAGGCCATAGTTTTAGTCGACAAAGTTTAAAACGGTTTTCATCCTTTCAACATAAGAAATCAGTATTCTCACGTAAGTATTTGAGAAAGGAATGGTATTGTCATCAGCAAGCTGTGTTTCCTCCTCGTCAGAATCCTCAGCACTTTCAAATGCGTTTAACCCTGGTGATCTCGGAGTCATAATTCTACCAACAGAAGCTATCCTCTTGTACGAACTCGAAATCTGAGCACTCTCACCTACACAGACCAAAACAAAGAAACGTCATTTAAACAAACCAAAAAAAAAGCTTGATTTCCATACACCATCAGTATATTATACTGGCAACAAATTAAAACCCACAATTTTAAAGCAATTACTACAAAAATCAACAGTCATGTTACATATGACATTTTATGTTTGGATGACAGTCCAGAAAAGCCTGCTAATAATTTTTTTTTAAAAAAATACCATTTTAACATAAAATAGAAACACAACAGAACTGAACAAAAACAGTACATAGCTGAAACAATAATTCATATTCACACCATTGGTGGAACCCGTTCGATTAGACGGAAGCCCTAGCAGAGCGAATTGAAGATTTTCGAGCGACGAGGCACGATTCTTAGTGTCCTCGTGGAACCAATCCGCTGCGGAAACCACGTTGGGCATCGAAGACGAAAATCTGTAGCTCCGATGCACGTTTGAGGTGTCATCCACGGACCTCGAAAAGGTTCGGCGATAGTCCCTCGGATCGGCGTCCGTATCCATTCCTCCGTCGTCGTCTCCGAACCCGCTCTGATCATCGTCGTCATCGTGGCTGTCATCCTCGGAGGCGGCAAGCGGCTTGCGGCGAAGTTCGACGAGGCGGTGGAGTACGTGGTCGACGGTGCGGCGGTGCATGTAGAAGGCGGAGATGGCCATGAAGGAGGCTCCGAGCAACGCCGCCATGGCGAGGTGAAGCGATGGAGGGAGCGACGAGGAAGACGAGGGATCCATTGGGGGAAGCGACTATGAATGCGTTTGGTTTGAATGATGAGCTTAAAGGCTTGAAACTCGATCGTTGGTGAGCAGTGAGCAGTGAGCAGTGAGACACCGTCGCACGCACTCTGAAGAGTGAGTGAAAAAGTGAAGTGGGAAATGAGAAAGATGGCTTTAGCCCGACCTAACTAACTGAATGCTTTGGCTTTTCTCCTCAAATGGGACCCAAGAAGAAGTCACACGTGGCGAGTTTACACTTTTGCTGAAACTTTTCTGATGTTAACCAGTAAATGTACGGATAATAAAAATACTTTTGGTGAATTAATGTTTTAGCTCTATTATTTATTCATTTCATTTATTATTAATATAAAAACTCAAACTTTTCTATTTTAAAAAATGTAACAATTTTCTGTTAAATTAGATGTAATAGAATTTATAAATCACAGCAGTGAATATCAACTAAAAGAAATAAGAATTTTTGTTAAACTTTAAAAGCATTAAGTTATTTTATTTTAAAATTTAAAGATTTGATTAAATATTTTATTCATACAAACCATCAAATTAAACAAAACAAATATAATAAAAAAAAAGTTATTAAGCAAAATATGTTTTATAAATAACTTGATTTTTTTCTATTAATAAAAATTGAATACTTGAATATTATAATTATTCAAAAAGACTATATTGACGAGTTAGTCATTTTGTTAAGTGAAATTAATGTGTGATAAGAGGGTTTTTTTAATGGTGGGGAGAGAATAAAAATAGAGCTTTTAAATTCTAATAAGTAATTGAAAACATATGGATTCTCGAAAAGATATGCAAGTCAAACATGCTAAAAAAAATATTTGATGAACAATTACAAGGAGCGTTTTAAGAAGGTTATATGTGAAAGTTGAATTGTTGAGTCCATGAATAGATTCAAGGCTTTTATCCTAAAAAAATATACTAAATGATCATGTAGAAAATTAAGCTTTGGAATATAATTTTCTTCTTTTTTATGTATAAAACTTATTATGAATGAAAATATGTTAAGTTTTTAACTCTAGTTTCTCTAACAAGGCATAACCATATTATTAAAGTCTTGTATTTGACTTGATTACTGAATACTTTAAATTAAAACTTTAAAGCTTACTCTAAAATGATGTTATTTGGTCTTGATAGAATCACATCAGTTTTTTTTTTAATGATAAATTATTGATAAGTGTCAAATTTTAGTCA
Organism: Phaseolus lunatus; assembly: GCA_013389735.1. NCBI lineage: Eukaryota > Viridiplantae > Streptophyta > Magnoliopsida > Fabales > Fabaceae > Phaseolus > Phaseolus lunatus. Next base: position 10,107,125 of record CM023859.1, on the reverse strand, counting down.
TATTTCATATTAAAATATAGACACTTGTGAATATTAATTGATAAAATAACTATAAAATAATTCTTAATTTATGAATTTAAACCTTTTTACAGATTTTGTGATTTTAATTTGAATAAGAACAATTTATTCCCAAATTTGTGTTAATTTCAGGATTTTAAGAAAAAATGAAGATGAAATAGCAAAAGGAAAATATACAGACCTAAAAAGAGAAAGCTAGAACGAACCAACACTCACCCAAGCTTGCCAAACTCGCCCTAGCTAGAAGCCTCCAAAGGATCTCACCCAAATGGGTCCAATCTCGCCCAGGCGAGATCATTCCAGTGACGTTGGGCCTTTTTTCGTGGAACTCGCGCAGGTGAGTCCAATAACACCCAGGCGAAAAGTCACGTAGCCCAAGCCCAACTAGGTTAAATATGAGGTTTGAGGCACAACCCTAAACATCATTGAGTGGATTGGAAATCAGTTGGGAGAATAAAAGGTGTTAGAAACCCTAGAGAAGGCAGTCATTAAGGAGAAACATCCTGGATCTTATTTTCTTGCTCTCCATGCTTGTAATAGCCAACATGAGTGGCTTATTCTACCATTTGGGATTAGGAGTAATCTATTCAAACTCTTATGTATTGAGACGATATTTAAATATAATATTTTGTTCTTGATTGATGATTGGTATTGCCATTTTATTTGTAATGTTTGTTTCTATTATCTAGGTCCTTAGATTTGACTAGAAAGTTCTTTTAAGTTTCTGACCCAAATGATAATGATTAACATATTTGAATGCTAAGAATAAATTTGAAATGTTGATTGCTATCAATGTCTAATCGTAATGATAAGAAGTTTTTATAAATATGCGAGGGATCGATATTTAGAAGACTCTCTTAATAATTTTGTATGTAATGAATCGATATAAATGTCTTTTATACGAGCATCAACATCAATCAAATGATAGAATATTATCATGCTAATCAAAATACAAAAGATTAAGAAGGATAAACCTCTATCCCAATTTTCCCAATTGAACCAACAAAACTTTTCGACTTATTTTCTTTTTAATTATTGCAATCATAACAACTCCCAATAAACTTTATTTTTTTTTCTATTTAGTGAATCTTTTAATTGATTATTCAATTGTTCCTTGTGATTCAATATCCATCCTTACGGATAAATTATTACTTCTGGACAACACAGTGCACTTGTCGTAAAGTAGTCATCAATCATCCACACTTAAAGTTCACAATTTTTGTTTTTATCCTAGTTGGAGTAGTTCAATAAGGAAATCAACTAAAATTTATGTTTCCATTGGGCTACAAGTTTCAAATTATAACCCAAACTCCAATAGCTTTATTGACCAAGATATCATTCTACTAGGGAGTTTTGGCTTTTGCATAAACTACTTAATTAAGCAGTCAATCTTAACTACTACTTGAAAACTCATAAAGTATTATTGTAAGAATCTTGTAAAGTTAGTAACAGTTATAATTAGTTTCTTGATGACTTGATAATGTATCTCTAAAGTTTGGAGAATTTTGCTTGTGAAGTAAATAAAACAAGATTATGTTTCTTCTCTTTATCTTGTACAAGAATTGGCCTTGTAGTCAACTTAGTTACAACTATGTATGGTAGGAGGATAAAGCACGATGTCAAACTTGATGAGTAAGGTGGGGAAATAATCTATTGTTTGAGTTGTTAAAACACATATTTGGTCCATTCAATTTTTTTTATTGTTTTGAGCAATAAGAAAAAAATATTTTGCTTTCTTGAGTAACTTTGGAAGAAAATGAGTTATGGAAATTAGCCTTCCATTTAGACATTGAAGTTCTTTGATACTTTGAAGGCTTCACATGGAAAGAATGAGTTCAAGTTTTTCATGGTTTGCTCCATTCCCCTTTGAGTGATCATGAAGCTGAAAAGCTTCCTCTTCATACTCCAAATACACATTGTAGGATTTGTTTGTCATGCTTTCTAACCTCGACAAAAACCCATTTGAGGTGTTGCAAATGATTTTCAATATTTGTTGATGTATGCCTTTGTGATGTAGCCTTTTCAATACTTAAGCATATGTTATGCTTTCTAACCTTATTAAAAAAAGCATTTGAGGTGTTGTGAATGATCTTCAATAAGCGTACCAATTTGATCACCATATTGTCAACACATGCCTCTATGATGTAGTTGATTAAGACTTTGTCCATGAGGGGTTAATAAATTGCTCCAACATTTTTGAGGTCAAAATGACAAGAGTTTATAGCAATAACTTTTTTATTCAATGATGAAAGTTGTTTTTCCTTCATTTGGAGGATACATATGCATTTAGTTGTAGTTGGAATATGCATCCAAAAAACAAAATACCGAACTCATTATAAATCAAATTATCTATGTTTGGTAAATTATATGATTTTCTGGTAGGATCGTTTTATTTATGCATATCCTCCATTTACCACTTAATTTTCTAACCATGACAACATTGGTCAACCATGTTGATAAGTGTCTAATTTCCGTAATATTTCATATTAAAATATAGGCACTTATGAGTATTAATTACTAATTTACATTTAAAATAATCCCTAATTTATGAATTTATACCTTTTTACATTTTTTATGATCTTTAATTGAATAAGAGCATTTTATTCTAAAATTTGGTGTTAATTGCAGGTTTCTAGGGAAGAATGGAGATTTGGACTAAAGAAGAATAATATATGCCAAAAGGAGAAAGCGGGAAGGCCCAAAAGGTACAAAAGAGAGAAAAAGAGTCCAACTCAACAGTGAGAATGCGTCAGATTAATGGGCTATTTTTATGTTTTTATTATTAAGCCCATAAGTGTGATGCAGGAAGTCACTTAACCCTAGCAAATTAGGTTAAATAGGGGACTAGAGGCACAACCCTAGTGTGCCAGATTGAGAGGAAAATACCATAGAGTGAATTGTAACCCAATTGGGAGAATGGAAGGTGATAAAAGTATGTGTGGCTAATTCTACCCTTTAGGATTGAGAGTAATCTGCTCGAACTCTTATGTATTGAGGTGATATCTTATATTAAAATATTCAGTTCTTGATTGATTATTGGTATTGTTGTTTTACTTTTAATTTTCTGTGACAAATTGAGAATCTTAAATCTAACTTGAAAGTAATTTTAGGGTTCTGACCTAAACAACAATACTTGACATATTTGAGTGCTAGGAATAGACTTGAAATGTTAATTGCTATTAACGTCTGAGCTTCGTTCTAAGTTGTTCTTATAATTATGCGAGGGATCGATAGTTAGGGAACATTCTTAAGGATTTTATATGTGAGGAATCGATATAAATGATTTTTATACGGGCATCAATTTCAATCAAAGAACTTAATATTGACATGCTAATCAAAATACATGAGAGTGAGAAAGAGGAAACCAAATCCATATTTTTTCCAATTGAAGCAATAACCCTTTGAATTGTTTTCTTGTTAATTCTTGCCAATATAAATATTTTCAAACCAACTTTTATTATTTTTTTTTATATTTAGCGAATATTGTACTTGATAATTCAATTGTTCCTTGTGGGATCGATATCCGTCCTTAGGGACAATTATTAATTCTGACAAAGCGGTACACTTGCCGTAAAAAGTCATCACATGTGTTGTAAGTAACCTCTCTTATGAAGTTAGCTTTGCAAATCTTGTTGACCTCTTATTCAATTGCTTGTTAGCTTTCTTTTCCAAGTTTTGGATGCTTATATACAATGGAAAGATGAAGGCATAGATGAAAATACAACTATTCAAGATCAAGAAGAAGGATTAACAACAAGAGTTAAAGCTAAATATCAAGTCAAGGAAATATTACTTAAAGAATGCAATAATTATCACTAGTGCAGAAAAGCCAAACAAATACGGCTATTTTTAATTTATAAGTGCGGCTATACAGCCGCACTTTATCAACACATAGTCTTAAATCGAAGATTTACAAATGTGGGTAAATAGCCGTATTTGTAAATCAAATTTATAAGTGCGGTTATCCTAAACAACCGTATTCATATATGCTTCTGGGAGAGAAGAAACATAACAAAATATTGGATTTACAAGTGCAGCTTTGGTAAAAGCCACATTGTAAATCCCACACTTGATTTATAAGTGCGGCATTTGTAAGTAGTAAATTTTTTTAATGAATTTTGTTTAGTGCTAATTCCCATATAAATTAACTTGTTCAATTATAACCCAGCCAAACAAATATAGAAATTCAGATAAGCAATTCTTATATATTGATAAAAATGTATTACAATCACTAATAATATATCTTTATCTATCTATCTAATTCCTGCACTATTCATTAGGTAACCTAGAGTTATAAAAATTTAGGAAATATATGGACCAAGAATGTCTCACATATGATATGACTTCTGAAGACATTGGGTTCTCATCCGTGAAGAACTGCATTACAAAATATGATTGACATAAATTAGTTTTAAGATACTATGTTCAACAAGTATAAAAATAATTTAACATCATGTTACCTCATGCCAATCACTTTTAAGGCCTAGTCTTACAATGGTAATCATCCATTGTATAACATAATAACCACACTCATAGCATCCTGGTTGTTTATTACATTATAATTCAATAAAAAAGTAAAATTTAGTATTTATAAACAATGAAAAGAGAAAGGAAAAAAATTACAAACCTTTAGTCTTATCCAGGTCAAATTTTGAAAATTTGAATTGGATCGACCTTTTAGAATGTTATATCCACGCCGTGAACTGGTTAAGAAAAAAACCTCGTTAGTAAATGGTTAATTAGTAACATACGAAGTTAAGTTTATAGTGTACTTACCTATCAATGATATTCTTAAGACTTGTGGATGACTTCTTGTGTAGTGAACAGAACCACACAACAGTCTTATGAACAAGTGATAAGACAAGTAACTGTCAATGACCCCCATATCATCCATGAAAAGAGTGAATAAATGTTTAAAACATGAAATAGAAATTGAAGACATATAATTAAACTTACTCATTAATATAAATGCATAAATAAATTTCATTTCCCTCTTTTTCCAGGGTGTTAGTGATGTATGATTGGGTTTCATTTGCCTTTGCTCCAGTGATATTAGTATATGCGGGATCTAAGAATCCATACACATTTTCCTTCCCCTCAGTGATAGAGACACCATTCAAAAATCTACAAGTAATTAGTTAAAGCATAATCAATGCTAATTTAACATAAAGTAAATTGAAATATAGGTAAACATACTTACATTTTAAAAAATTGAATTATATTTATATTGAGCTTCTGATCCCCAGCCACAAATTCTAACAAGTCTGACATGTATATGTACAGTGGCAACTCAGTGTTTACTTCAAAAAAGATATCATCCCATGGAACTTCCAGAGGGTCTCGACCAATCTGTCCAGCAACTACAGCTAAGGAAGCTATAGGATCGTCAATTGAAACCTCATGCTTTCTTTTCGGACTTGGTTTCCGATGAGGTTTCTACAAAATAAAGAACATTTGTTTTAAATTAGTTAGAATATATAAATATAAATGAATATAATGAAATGAAATTATTACCGGAGGTTCTAGCATAATTCAAATGAGTTGTCTGGGCCAGGCTACGAATGCTTGAAATGCATCGGCGACAGTTGTTACCTCATCTGAAGGTAGTGGAATACGAGCATCAACTACTTGTACTCTTTCAACTATTACCTTCGCCACATCAGGGGAGAGAGAACGTTATGTAAGGTCCTCTTCATAAACTTTTCCAATGGCCACCACCTGAGGAATCATGTTGCCCTCTAATAGTAGCTCACATTGCCTAGGCTGACCAATGATATCCTCCCCTGATGTTAAAGTAGTCGCACAACTCCCCTTTGTGCTATTGGGAGCGGGACTAACAAGCACCTGAATCGGTGGCTCACAACAAACTTGTTGCGATTGTAACTCTTGTCGCAACTCTAGCCGCATCCTTTCAGTTTCCTTTCTCATCTCGTCCATTAATTCTTGACGTAGCTTATTCTTCATTTCTGCTTTAGTCTCTTGAGGGGAGGAGGATGAGTGTCGTGGTGCAGCTCCAAAATATAGTCTAATTCTAACCCCTTGTCCAGCTGCACGAACACGACCACAGTTCTCAGGTCGTCCAATTGCTTCAACTAGGATATCTCGACAACCTTCAGGAACAAAATTACCTTGGGAGCTCAAGGAATCCTGCAAGAGACCGAAATCATATCAGTTTTTGATATAATTAATACTTTAAAATAAATGCAAAAGAGGCTAAAAATAACTTACAATTTTTTCGATAATAATCCCTGATTGCTCTAAACTTGGTGCACCCAACTTCTTAATTTGGGCCATCTTCCATTTTACATGGCGCAAAGGTGGTGATGGAGGAGAAGTGACCCCTGTATCCATATTCTCAGACCCAGTCCCCTGTCTAGATTGCTCATTTTCCACCATCAGTGATTGCTCAAGCATTCAGTACCCCAAACGAGACATTACGTGCGGGGTAAGATTCATTAAAGTTATGTCTTATTTTTTCTTCCAACGATCCTATCATAAATGAAATAAACAAAGTGAATTAAATAATATTAACTTATTAATGTGCCTTCAATAAAAATAGTTAAGTAACTTCACTTACCATCCAAGCTTCATTTTCACGGCTTTCTTTAAAAAGATGTCATATCTCTTCATCAATGTGTTTGTACTTTAAATAAGGACTTTCGCCTTTAAGCTTGCCAAAAACATAATTCGTTGTCAGTCTTGACTTAAACTGACGAAATTTAAGTCCGATATTGGAAAGAATCTTTGCCGGTTCCACATTAGGGATTTCAAAATTTGCTTGCAAAATAATACCATCACAATAAAATTAATCAATGAATATTAAAAGGCAATATATGATAACGATAATAATCTAAAGCTTACCTAAACATCCTCCCAAAGCATGTTTCGATCGACCTCTGATACATCATCCCATGAATTAATCAAAATGGAGAGTCTCTCCCGAGAAATAACTCCAAGATAGCTGCTAAAAGTCTCAGCATTAGGACCAAAAGCCACTCCAGTGTTGACGTCAATATCAACATGTGTCTTCTCACCAGCAGCACGTTTCAATGAGAGACGCTTCAATCTAGTAGGTCCTCTGCTGCCTCGTCCGGATCGGGGTCGGATTGGAGTCTGATCGTCATCCATATCTGTGCTAAAAAATTAGGTAACATACATTAGTTAATCTGCACCGAAAGAAAATCATATAAAACAAATACATAAAATTCTAAATGCGTATTATCAAAACTATTTCTAAATTTATTACCATAGTCTATGAATGTTCATATGTAAATTCCTTCACTGTGGTCTTTACAGGTTGCATATACATCATCAAGTACATCATCATCTTTATTATTTATCATTGTTGTTAATGAACTAAGGTCACCATTTTCAATATCATCTATGGTCTCTCCTTGTTTTTTCCCGTGTAAAACAACATACCAATGTTCTGACGTACGATCTTGGACGTAGAAAACTTGAGATGCTTGTTGAACCATTATAAATGGCTCATCTCGATACCTCGTCTTTTGAAAGTCCACTAATGTGAATCCGGATTCATCAAATTTAACCTCACTTTTATTGTCGACCCATTTACACTTGAAAACTGGAATAGAAAACTTAGTATAGTCAACCTCCCATATCTCTTCTATAAACCCATAGTGTGCCATTGATCCAAGAACAGGATTTGTATCTTCCGAAGAGGAAAACTGCATTGACTCGACTTCAAGAGTAACACCAGAATTTTGAATTGTACTCTTTTCATCCATAGACTTCGTGTAAAATATAAAATTATTCACTTCGTACGCTTTACAAGAAATGACATCAAACTTCAATCCAGCAGCCAACCAGGTCAAGGTCTCCGATGTCGTTGAATCTTTAAACACCTCGTCTTTAAACCAAGGCATGAGAGTTCAATTATGTTCCATCAACACCCATTTCTCTGCTTGTCTTGGGTTATTTGCCTTCACGATGGCTTTATGAGCTTCTATGTAAGGTATAACTTCATCTGTGTTATTCAAAGTATACAAATGTGCTTGCAAGACTTCTGATCGAGATTTGCTTACAATATTCACACCACGTAAACATTTACTTGTAGAACTCCTGTGGTGCCATGAATTAGCTGGAAGACCTATTGGATTTGCTTTTGACATGTACTTTGAACAAAATTCAATACTTTCTTCAACTATGTACCTTTCAATCATTGAAGCTTTTGGACGATAATGATTGTTCACATAACCTTTCAAAATTTTCATATACCGTTCAATAGGATACATCCATCTTAAGTACACTGGTCCACACAATCTAACTTCTCTAACCAAATGCACAACTAGATGAACCATGATGTCAAAAAAAGATGGAGGAAAAAACATCTCCAATTCACACAAGATAACAACAATTTCATCTTCAAGTTCATCTAATTTTAATGGATCAATGACTTTACAACATATAGAAGAGAAGAATGAACACAAACAAGTTATGGTGTGTCTAACATTTTTTGGTAAGATCCCACGAATAGCTACCGGCAGCAACTGTTGCATCAAGATGTGGCAATCATGAGACTTCAACCCAATTAACTTCAAATCTTGCATTGAGACTAGGCTCTTCACATTTGAGGAATGTCCTTGTGGCACTTTCACACCCTTTAGACATTGACAAAAACTTACTTTTTCATCTTTTGACATGGTGTAACAGGCTGGGGGCAATTATGTACGCTTACCCATTTGTATCGGTGCCAACTCGCCTCGTATGTTAATCTCAATCAAATCTAAACGAGCATTTAGACCATCCTTCGTCTTCCATTAATGTTAAGAAGTGTACCAATTAAGCTATCACACACATTCTTCTCACACATGCATTACATCTATACAATGTCTGACTTCTAACCTCGACTAGTACGAAAGATCAAAGAAGATTGGTTTTTTCTTCCAAATATTTGTCACAGATGACTTTTTTTTTTACTTACCGAAGGTGTGGTTTATGTTATTTACCTTTTCATAAACCTCAACACCAGTTAATGGAGTTGGTGGACCACTAGTCTCTTGGTGTCCATTAAAGGCTTTTTTCAACCTCCGGTAAGGATGATGACTTCTAAGAAACCTCCAATGCCGAAGATATACTGTCTTCCTTTCATGTTTCAATTGTTGAGAAGAGGTATCTTCTTCGCATATTGGACATGTTTTATGACCCTTAACACTATAACCTAATAAGTTACCATATGCCAGAAAGTCATTGATGGTGCAAAATAACATGGCATGTAACTTGAAAGTTTCATTAGTAAATCCATCAAATACTTGAACACCCTGATCCCACATTAACTTCAAATCTTCAACTAGCGGACTTAGATAAACATCTATGTCATTCCCTAGCTGTTTCAGACCGGATATCGTCATAGACAACATTATGTATTTTTGCTTCATTCACAGTCTAGGAGGTAAGTTGTAAATAACTAGTAAAACAAGCCATGAACTGTGATTTGTACTCATATTAGAAAATGGATTCATTCCATCTGTAGCTAGACCAAGTAAGATATTTCTTGATTCTTTACCAAACTCTGGAAACTTATCATCAAATTTCTTCCATTGAATAGAATAAGCTGGATCGGTACATGCCAACACATTCCTCTCATCTGCATGCCATCTAAGATTCTTAGCATCGTTTGGGTTTGCAAACAAGCGCTTCATCCTTGGAATGATAGGAAGATACCACATAACCTTCATTGGGGGTCCATGCTTTTCTATCTCTTCAATAGTATCGTCATCTTTGTGTTTCAACTTATAATATGATAACCCACACCTCGGACAACTTTTCAACAATTCAAAATCTTTTTTGTATAATACACAATCATTAGGACATGCATGTAACTTTTTATACTTCATGCCCATTGGACAAAGAATCCTTTTGGCCTCATAATTACGATTAGATAGATTATTTCCCTCTGGAAACATATCCTTCAACAATTGAAGCAATTCCATGAAACTTTTATCAGTCTATCCATTTATTGCCTTCAAATTCATCAATCTTAACACCCCCGACAACTGTGTGAACTTAGTTGATCCAGGATACAATGGAGTCTCTGCATCGCTTAACATACGTCCATATCCATGCACTTCTGCAAAAGACTCGACTCCCATATCACGAATCATGTCCTCCAATCGATCATCATCTACATCATCATGTACTGCATCATCCATGGTGGACCTCACATATTCTTCAGTTACGGAAACGCGTGGTAAATTTAATAATTCACCATGCCATGTCCAAGTTGTATAAGATCGAAGAAACCCATCACATAGAAGGTGCTCCCTGATTATCTTAACATCAAGTATCCTTCCATTCAAACAGTTAACACAGACACCTGATCTTTGCTCCATCCAGACTACTATTATTCGCGCTACGTTGCGCAAATTGTATAAATTCTTCTCCTTTTTCGTACTCATCACTTACGCGAATAGAATTAATCCAATTTCGATCTATTATATTCTATAATAGTCATTTTAGTCAATCAGGATTTCGGCAAAATTTTTTATCTCACACTATTGCCGAGGGTCGAACACCCCCGAACTCAATATCAGCACGTATCAATTGTCGAGGGTCGAACACCCTTGGACTCATACCAACACGATAATTCTACTCTAAACTAAAACTAACATTATATAAATTAACAATAAATACAAATTATAATAAATACTAAATAATATTAATTTTAAAAAATATAAATTATAATAAATAAAAAATAAACAAATTCTTAACATTAACAAAAATTCAAAAAAATGTAAAACAGAACCAACCTTGTGCGTGAAGGCAACGTTGATGAAGAATGAGAGAGCGACAACAACGACAGCGGCGACGATGCACACAAAAGCACAACGAATAGACGCACAAGGCAATGAAACAGTTCTTAAACAATGCAAATGCCAAAAACAGTGAGAAGGAGAAACGAAGAAGAAAAAACGAAGAAGAAAGACGAAGAAGAAGAGGAGAAGAAGAAAGAACTCACAGTGGCAATAGAATGCAAAATCAAACGCACGAATGGAGAGGAACAGTGAGGAAGCAAACACCAAAGAAAAGGAAGAAAATATGAAAAATGTAAGTGGCACGCTCCAGGTTAGGGTAAAAATTGTTTTATAAGTGTGGCTATTTGTAACAGCCGCATTCATAAATCAAGCGTTTTGATTTATGAATGCAGCTATTTGTAACAGCCGCATTTAAAAATCATGCAATGCGGCTGTTACAAATAATCGCACTCATAAATCAAAGCACTTGATTTTTGAATACGGCTATTTCAAATAGCCGCACTCATAAATGAAAATAATTTCAAAAATGACACCACATTTTGTAGGACTACGACTGAGGTAAAAACGCATTTAATAAACAATAGTTGTTTTACATTTTTGTACTAGTGTATAAGGAAAAAATAACTACGACAAAAGAGCTTGAAGAGAACCTTATAAATACTTGTATTTTTAGTTTAGTAAATCATTGGTTGTATATAAAAAATAAACAAATTTCTTTCTTTAATATTTTTATGAGTTAGGACCAAACACATTCTTAATATATATAGTAGAAGATACCTGTTTTTTATATTAGACTAAGGTATGTTTATATACAACTTACTCTAGCTTAAGAACCAAACATTCATTAACTTTTGGAAATCTTCAAATATACTCTAGCTTAGGAACCAAACATTCATTAACACTTGGAACTCTTTAAATATTCACATAGTAGGTAGTGACACATATTTTTTGTATACATTTGTAATTTTATTGTATTTTCAAAATATTTTTAGATGCCTTATTTTCTAGATTTTACCCTTTCTTATTTTGATAATAGATTAAACTTGTTTACATAAATGCTTTAATTTTATATTTTTAGCTAATTGACATTTGTCTACTTTTGTTATAATAACTTTTAGAACAAGTATTATTTTTGGTTGATTATTTTTGCATTGGACTCTTCACATCAATGGGCTTCGAAATTATTCATTAGATTTGAAGTTTTGTATTATTTTATATGATTTTTTTGAAGTTTAGTCAAGTTTGTCATATTTTTCCATGTGGAGTTAAAGTGAAACATTTGTCATTGGATTCATAATTAAGGGCCCATCTATTTACCACTAACTGGAACTTTTAAATGACTAAGGATGCTCTAATTAGACACTTATAATCATTGGAAATAAAAAATAATAATTTATAGAATTACACTCTCTATTTTATTACTTTACGTTTAGGGTTATTTTTTTTTCTATTTTCTATGTTCTTCTTCATATTATTCATATTCATGGAATTCATCATGAAATCTTCAGTGTAATCTTCATGTGTTCTTATTTTATTTCTATGATCCAATTGAATGAATCATTTATTTATTATTTTAAGATAATTTTTGGAGAGAGATTTCATGTTTTCTATAGTTTGAGCCTAGTTTAATAAATCAATATTTCTAACATCGTTACCTATAACATATCATGTAATATTAAGAGTAAGGGTTGAAACTAGGACTTGTCATAATAAAAACATATAACCCTCATATTTTTGTCACAAATTCTATTGTAAATTTTATTTTATTTTTATAAATTTTGTTACTAATTGAAATTTTTCGCTATTTACATTTCTAATTATGTATATGGTTCAATTTTTGTTTGTCCATAATCTCTTCGTTAATCTCGATTAATAAATTATTGTTTCATTGCATATTAATGCACACATAGGTGTTTGAGATGATGACTTTCATTGTTTTTTTTTTCATCTCTAATGCGTTTACCTTTATTGCTTTAGAGTCATAGTTCATTTGTTATTTTTCATTCATAAACTCTTGATTGAACATATGCTGTAAAGGAATGTAATAATTCTTCTTATCACTCTTGAAAGAGTTAATTCTAACACAACAAGTTTTGATTGATACCAATTTTGATATTACCTTTGGTTTGAATTGATTGATTGACTCTAAGCATAGGAATCAAGTGTTAGTTCTTAATGTTGAATTATATCTTAACTTTGGGTTTAAGTTTCTAATAAAACAAGAAACATAAAAATAGTTTAGTCAAAACATAGATAAGCCAAAACAAGACTAAAAAGTGAAAGAAAAATTGAAAGAACAAGTAGAAATGTTATTTCTATAAATGTTCTAGAACTTGGAGTCAAGATTAATGGTTGATTCTATTAGTTTGGTGAATTGATTATAACATTGTAAATGTCTTGATCCTTTTATCATTTGTGATCTTGAATTGAATATTAGTTGCATTTTTAAGTAATTTTCTTGTGGTATTTTCGGACACATTATGTTATATTATTTTTATGGTATATTTGTGTGCTTTTATCCTTTTAGTTTGTTTATTATTGTCTATAATTGTTTTGTCTTATTAGTTTTCATTATTGGCCTTCTAAGTGCCTTTTTGAAAAAAAATCCCCCTTTCACTTTAATACAAAGTAGAGAGGGTATGTCTTGGATAGAATATTAATCTTGGATTTGAAATTTTTTCTTGTGGTAATTTTGGACGTGTCGATATTACTCTTTTGGTTTCTTTACTGGCATTTTATCTTTGTCTTTGATTATTGATGACTATTTTACGGCAAGTGTATCGAGTCAGAAGTAATAAATTGTTCCTAAGGACAGATATCGAACCCACAAGGAACAATTCTAAAATCTCAAGTATAGCACTCACTAAATATAAGAAAATATGTGAAAGTTTGTTTGTAAGGTTGTTTGAATAATGAATTTGTAAGAAATTAAATAAAAATAAAGTAAATGATTTGGATGTTTGAATTGGGAAAATGAGATTGAGGTTAATCCTTCTCACTCGTCTGTATTTTCAATGAATAAAAACATATAACATTCCATCTTGATTGACATTGATGTACATATGAAAATCATTCATATCAATTTTTTGCATACAAAATTATTAAGAATGTCTCCTAAATATCGACCTCGCATATTTATAAAAACTTTGTATCATTACGAACAAATGTTATAAAACAATTAACATTTCAAATATATTACAAGCATTCAAATATGTTAAGCATTATCATTTAGGTCAAATGCTTAGAAGTACTTTCTAGTCACATCATCTAAGGATCAAAACTATGAATAAAGATTCAAACTTTAAGAATAAAATGATAATACCTATCATCAATCAAGAATAAAATATTATAAATAAATATCACCTCAATACATAAGAGTTTGAACAAATTACTCCCAATCCCAAAGGGAAGAATTAGTCACTCATATTGGTCATTACAAGCATGAAAAGTAAGAAAAGGAGATCCAGGGTGTTTCTCCTTGACAACTACTTCTTCTAGGTTTCAATATCCCCCCAATGATGTCTAGGGTTTTGCCTTATATCTTCTATTTAACCTAATTGGACTTGGGTTAAGTGACATCTCCCTCAAGCAAAATATTGCTTGCTTAATTGAATTTCACAAGAAAAAGTCCAACTTCACTGGAGTGAACTCGCTTAAGCGAGCCTTGGGTGAGTTCCTCTATAATGATCTTGCTTGGGCGAGTTTATGCGAGTTTTCAATACTCCAACCTTGTCTTTTCATGTCTTAAACTTGTTTATTCTCCTTTAACCCTTTTATCTCCATCTTTTCCTGGATTCCTAAAATTAGCACAAACTTGAGAATAAATCATTCTTATTCATCTTATAATCCAAAAATATGTAAAAAGGTTCCAATTCCTAAATTAAAGGTTGAATTATAACTTTATTAACAATTAAAATTCATAAGTGTCTATCGTTTTACATAAAATATTACTGAATTATGACACTTATCAATTATATAGTTTTGTTCATCAGGTATTGTATTATGTTGCTTAGTCTTTATTGTTGTGTCCTTTTTTATATTGTCTATTATTGTTTCCAAATTGTTGTCTTAATAATTTTCATTTATTGGTCTTCTAAGTGCATTAAAATCCTTTTCGATTGAATATAACTTATTGATTTGTGCTTTTACAAAGTTTTTATTATACCTTGAAAGAATTGAGTTGAAAGAAGGATCCAAATAGGTTGAAGGAGAGACGTTGAGAGTTATCATAACATTTTATATAGGATTTTTTTTTTGGAAACTAACAAAATCCTTTTTCTTTGTTTATTTTTGTATTCTAACCAATTTTGAAGGTAATATGGGAAGCCAAGAATAACCACCACCTATGTCTCCATGAGAGGTCAAATTGTATTTTAAGATGGAGAAACTTTCAAGACAACTTCCTTAAACTCAAGTGATTATATGAGATAAGAAACATAAGACAAAGAAGATCTCCTTATATAGTAGAGACAATCAAATGATGAATTCCACATGTTTAGAGCTAAAGTCAAAGGAGGCTAAGTTAGTCAATTAAAGAAGATTAATAAATTCAATGTTAAACTTCCTAAATTTTATGATAATAGTTTTCCTAAATTGTACTTTGAATGAGAGTCAAAGATTGATCAAGTTTTTATTGTTTATGATATTAAGGATTTTACAAAAGTAAAATTTGTTAAACTTCATAAATTTTATGGTAATAGTTTTCCTAAATTGTACTTTGAATGAGAGTCAAAGATTGATAAAGTTTTTATGGTTTATGACGATAAGGATTTTACAAAAGTAAAATTTGCTACTGTTGAATTTGAACAATGTGTTTTAATGTGGTGGAACCAAATCTAAAAAGATGAATTAAGTGGTAAGAGGTTAATTATTACTTTATGGCATGATTTGCAAGGATGCATGAAAAAAAGGGTTTATACTTTTTTTTTTTACAAAAAATAGTTGTATCTTAAGCTTCAAAGATTTATCAAAGATTTATCCAAGGATAATGTGATGAATGACAAAAGGGAGGCTTAAGGATGAAATATGAATTTTATATATTTTTGTATTTGACCTTTGTTTTTATTTTTCTATTTTTTAATTAGTAATTTTTTATAGATATTATTTTCTATTAATTAATTACATGACTTGTTAGATAGACTTAATTAGTTTATCTATCTAGTCTTAGGTCTATAATATAAATATATTTATATTGATTTTTTAATTAATTCAAACTCATTTTATAAATAAAATAATATGCTTATGAAAGCCACATTTTCTAGCTTTTTTAGTAAAACTTTTTTCTTCTTATATTTAAATTGTTAATTCAAAGTGATGAATATTCCTCAACTTTTTATTCATAACTTTTTAATCATGGTTATGAAGTCTTCTTTGTCTTTCAATCTCCTTTAATATTTTTTATTTTTTTAATCGTTTGGTGAAAGTTGTACTTGATTAGTCGTTCATCATTTAGTCATCAAAGTTTAACTTTGGCATTACTATAATCTTTCATAACAATGTTTGAAAATTTCCGTGAAACATTTTTTGGTGCATTTTACATAATTGTTGTTTTTGTTACTTTATTTGGTAGATTTTAGATCGTTCATTATTGTTGACTTTTTATAAATAAATAAAATTATGCTTATGAGAGAATTCTCTAGGTTTTTTAGTAGAACTTTTTTGTTTTTATATTTAAATTGTTGATTTAAAGTGACAAATATTCCTTTACTTTTAATTATTCTTGATTATGACGTCTTCTTTGTCTTTCAATCTTCCTTTATATTTTCTATTTTTCTTAATCGTTTGGAGAAAGTTTTAAAAAATTATCATTTTTCCAAATTCTTGATTAATCACTCATCATTTAGTTATCAAAGCTTAACTTTATCATTTCTATAAGCTTTCATAATAATTTTTAAAAATTTTCGTGAAACATTTGTGTATGCATTTTACGTAATTATTGTTGTTGTTAGTTGATTTGGTGGATTTTGGATTGTGTATTATTGTTGTATTTTGAACCGGACTCCTTCTTCCTGCACCAACATGATTATGCATGTAATAATTTATAGATTGTGTAATCAAAAATACATTTTTAGACAGTGTAATCTAAAATATATATTTTAGATCCGAAATGCTACAATTGACTTTAAGATAGTATCAACTGCAACTTCACCTAATATAAAATTATTATTTCGAATTGCAAATTTGGAAAAAACTTGAAAATCAATGTTACTTATGTAGTTGCTCATATTTTTTGAAAGAAAAATGATAAACTTACTCAAAAGAGTTAACAAACTTCAACACTTATTAAACATTCACCTCGAACAATACTCTTTACCAAATTCAATGTCTAAAGTAAGAGCTCACAAGTAAGAACACCAATGGAGGACAAAAATGTTGAAAAAAATAAGAGAGGATGAGTTGAAACTTTTAGAATTTTTTAATTTTATGAATGAAAAACTTTACTCAATGATTGAGTAATTATTGATACAAACAATGCAGGCAAACACACTAGTGTAGAAGAAGTTTTTCAGCACAAATATTAATGAATAGTTTTTAAGAGAGAGAGGATCAACATAAGGAATTATATTGGTTCACTTTATAATTAGAGTTAGATCCAGTTTCCAACTCATATCACTATAACTTTCAAGTTTTACAACCAGATAACAAAAAAATGAAGGAAAAACAAACAAGAATATCAAAGTCTTGAACCTTACAAGACTAGATTCAGCCTTTTGTGATACTAATTAAAAGAGATACATGGAAACCTTATCCAAGTCACAATCGAAGTAGGCACAACAAAAGAAAATGATCAACCAAGTGAGAGACTAAGTTATTTTCTTGAACCAAGGTGTTGATATTGAATTATACACAAGAAAGCTCTAAGATATAATGGTCTCAGTTTTAGTTCTCCCTTAAACGATCAAAAGATATGAAAAATTGAAATTGCTTTCATTGTATTTTGGTTTAGAGATGAGAGAGATATATAGAATTATGTTTGAGAGTTTTAATCGATTCAAACAAAAACCCCAAATGAAGTGTCAAAGCTTTATTAGATTAAAATGATATTTTAATATATTAAAATCATTATTAATACTTCATTTTAATGATTAAAATATAGAGCATCAAAATAGTAGTGGGACTTAAATGATCTTAATCGATTAAAATATTTAATCAATTAAAGGAGAGTGAGATGAATTGTTCTTAGTTTTAAATGTTTTTAATTGATTAATTCAATATTTTAATCAATTAAAATGTTTCTTGTAGCATTTTTAGCCAAATATGGACATTTTAATTGATTAAAAACTCACTTTAATTGATTAAAAAGTTGTCTTATACCAAAATTATCTCACTATCACATTAAGAAGATTTCCATTACAACCTTTGATCAAATCATGGTGAAAAGAACTTACAATCATGAAACTAATTACCCTAAATACACTATTCATCATAGTCGGTGAATTTATGTCTAACTCAACCTCACAAAGTCAATTTTTAAGGCGAGATTTTCACTTCATTTATATATTTTGATTTGATCTTTTCTCCAATCGATATAAGACCTCTAACATATCTTCTCATGTTGAGGAATGAGCACATCAAGTGTGAAATTAAATATTTGTAGATAGTTCAACAAGAGTTAGATATTAGTGACACAATATTTTCAATAAATCTCACTAAGATAGAATTTTTAATATAACTTTGATATCATCTTAATAAATAAGTTTATGTCTAATTCAGTTTGCTCCCACTTATATATTTTATATATTATGATTTATTCATATTCTTAGTGAATATGAAATCTCTAAAAATAACATTTTTTTTTCATGATTCAATATCAAGTTTTTATCTTTATTCATATGGTTCAAATTAACATTTCAAAACTTCATTTTTCCAAATTCTGCAAGGAGTGTTAGGCCACATCATGTAGTTGGACTCATCAAATAAAACATGTGACATATATTCAACAAACAAGGGATGTTTTAGAGGTTAAATAAATTATAAAATAAAGGGTAAAATGAACATTTTTCAAAAAATGAAGGCTGCATAAGAAAAATAGGGGAGTGAAAAAAGAACGAGCCTTGAATTGGAAATTTGATCCACGCATTTCATATAATTGATCCACTAGTGTTTCGATCCAAACGGAACTGACAATAGCGTTGTTGAAATTGAAGTTAAGCAAATTCCTGCATACGAAATATCTATTTTACCCTTACTCTTCTGTCCGTAACATAAAAAATAGTTCTAGATATATAAATTTAAAATTAAGATGTGTCTTTCAAATATGACTATCCACAGTATAGGAATACCTTCTGAATACTAAGATCTCAGAAGCTTTTCTTTCATTCTGGATGAAAATTCAAAAAAAGTGAGAAAGACAATTTGAGGTTTTAAAGAAAATGATGTGTGCATATCACAATTGACTTACAGAGAGAATTAACCTTGAAGTTATTGGGTGGTTTGTGATCTGAAAATTCACTGCACATATGATATACATGTGACTTATGATTAAAAAGATATTTTAAACATAATTTTTAATTTAATTGTTGTCACTGAAACAAGAACCCTTGGCCTATTGAACTTTCCTAATTGTCCACAGTGTCTCTCAAAATTAAGGGTTCTTTGAATACAAGATAAAAGTGTTTCTGAGAGTATCTTTATTAAAAACATATAACTTTTTCGATAAAAATTCAAAAACAGTTTCAGTTCTGTATCCAATAGATCATAGAAATCCCTACCAGATTTACCATTTTTATTTTTAAGAATGGATTGTGCTATCCTTTAATTAATTCTCATGATAAAATGGTGAATATGTAGCATTTCATTGAAATATTAAAATTTATTATATAATTTAACTAAAAGTTATCATTATTTTTTATTCTTATTCTTACTTTCTATTATATCAGAATTTATATTTTAAACTTTATTCAATTTCATAAAAAATAAAATTTTGATATATATTATTAGAAATAAACTTTATATTTAATTAATTTTTATAAAATTAATTTATATATAAATTTGTATTTATTTATATATTATAATTGAAATGTATTTCAATCTCTAAAATATTGTGTAAATTTTGAAAATTTTATTATAAGATTAAATATATTTTCATCGTTATAATACAAAATTAATTTTTGTTATTAGTTTAAATTTTAGATTTCTTAGATACTTATAATAAAAAAATTTCAAATTATTAAAATGAATCTTATTAATATTCTTTTAGATGATAAATGAATTTTTAACCTGAATTATATTATAATATTATAATATTCATTTTTGAAATATTTTAACATCATAATTCATACTAAAAATTTATTTTTCATATAATAAAAATTTATTCTAATAGTTTTCTTAGTACACCTATTCAAAAAAAAAAATCTAAAATTTAAACTTGAAAGAAAACTAATTTAACATAAATATACGAACAAAAAATATAACTCTATTAAGTTATAATTAAACGCCGAATTTTAGTTCACCCAAGATACCATTCTTATAATTTCATTACGAATCTTAAAACAAATCCAAACTCAAGAGATAAACCAACGCATTTATCTCGATATTCCTACAAATTAGACACACAGCATATGTTTGGAATGTGACATTGAACTTAACGTTACATAATTACGTCTCAATAACTCCTTTTGAAAATTGTGATCGTCCATTTTGGAGGCTCCATGCATAATTCCAAACACAGTACTTAAAAAATTCTAAACACACAAAAGCAACTGCACGATCAAGTCAATGGACAAAGTTTCTAATTTCTACCAACCTCTAAAAAGAATATGCAAAACAAAACAAAAATAATTAATAATCTTTATCTTAATGTTACACATAATCGAAACGTATCATGTCCAAATTTTATCAATATTATTAATATTATAAATATTATTCAAATTACTAACCTTAGTAATTATTATAATAATATTATTACCATTATTAATATTATTAATATTATTATTCATATATTAATATTATTATTATTATTATTCCTAATATTATTAATTAATATATTAATAATATTAATATTACTAATATCAATACCATTAATACTATTAATATTATCAATACCAATAATGTTATAATATTATTAATATCAATAACAATATTAATATTATTAATTTTATTGATATGTAAATTATTGTTCGATTTGTTTATTAAGTATTAACACCTATGTCGTAATATAGATCTCCTTTTTTCACCAATGGTTTAAAATAGACTATGATATCACGTGGTGAAAGGTTAAGAAGGAGTTCTTACACAATGTCCATATGTAGATTTGCATCTTGAGTTGTAATAAACTTATCCTGATCCATTATCTTAGGTTTTCTTATAAATCTAAGTCTTATGTATTGTATCAGATGTTAATATCTGGTAGGACATACGTAATACAAATCTTCTGAAAGACATTCATTGATATTTCGCTTGTTAAATATTCTTGATTGGATAGATTTGTATGTAGTCTATGTTGTTGTTGCACATCAGTATTTTAACAAGATTGAATGATTGTGATATGTTGATTAAAATGTCTTCTTTTTTATACTTTTCTCATGTTGAAATTTTATTTCAATAACTTACCCTTACATGTCTTGTTTGTATTGTGAAATGTAATGATTATACTATGTACACAAGCAAATATAAATGTAGGTACATGGACAAAATTTGAAAAAGAACAAAGATTTTTATTTTTTACCCTCGTTTTTTTTAAATATATATATATATATATATATATATATATATATATATATATATATATATATATTTGGAGTGCTACACTTAGGCCTACTAACATAACAGGTAATGTAATGTCCCTGAGGCTTAAGAAGAAACAAAATACATATAATAATACATATCTATACATATATTGTATCTAACAAATGTTCCACTAGAGACTAAAGGTTCTACAACATAACACATGTTACAATAATCATTCTTGAGACTTAGGCCAATATTAATATAAAATATGAACAATACAAAATTTCCATGAAGACTTAGGTATAAAATATCAAGTCATATAAACTAAATTTGTATAAACTTATTGAAGCCTAATAAAAAAACACGTCAGAGATTCATTATTTTATATTTTCTTATAATTATGTTTAAAGAATTTCCACAACACCAAACAATTTATTCATACTTATGGACCTTCGCTTTACCCATAATTATTATAAGCACTAATATATAAAACATTCTTCACTCCTCTCATCTTACCCTAAATGATGTTATGCAACACTTCGAGATGTAAATCTTTGATTGAAAAGTTGTTCTCTAAACTCTGTGTGTCTTCTTTTACAAGAAGTGATGACAAAATGGAAGCTTTCATAAGTTTCAATTTTCTGGCAACATTATAATTATACAATTGAACCTCTTTTATACTTAAAATGTGAATTAGGTCAAGTATTAACTTTGATTCAAAGATTCAAACAACTCAAGAATATAATATGAATTTAAGAACAATGCAAGCAATGAGATCTCATGGACTAGTAGCTATAGATGCGTGTAGCTTTTTTATATATAAAACTTATGTTAGAATGTTAGGTATCACTAAGAATTTTGACATCTCAGTTAAACTCACACTTCAAAATTCATTAATCATATGTCATCACATGAAACATAACATAAAAGAGAAAGAAAAAGAATATAAAACATAACATAAAAGAGAAAGGAAAAGAATCCAAAACATGAAGGACCAAACCAAAACTCATATAAAAAAAAGAAACACAACCTAAATATAAAATAAATGAAATTAGCATCTCTTAGGGAAAAAAATCCAAACTAATTCAAGAAGGCATAACAAATTACCAAAAAAAAGTCTAACTTATTATCGACACCCAAATTAGCCAATTTAATTTTGAAATCCATGTAAACACATAACTTCATGCAAATTCTCCATCCCTCTAAGAATCCAAGAAACCACTTTCACGAATTAAAAACAAATATTTTTTTATTCTCTTATAACTTATACTAATAAAGATAATTTTCAATCATGTAGTCATCATTTTTTCCCAAAATTTCTTAAAAAAAAAAAAAAAACTCTGGCACAGTAATCTTGGATTAGACTTCTAAACTCTATAACCTAATACTTTTGGTCATCTTTTTTAAAAATTTATGTTATCTTTTATCTCACTATTTTTAACTCTATCTTTTCTGTTCTTATTTTTATTTTTATTTTTATAAAAGGACTTTCTATTTATGATTGAAACCTAAGTAAATAATTTAGCCAATCAAAAAACACACCGGTTATTTTATTAAAAAGAGGATATTACAGAAAATCACATTATCAAGACACATGTTATATTTACATCACATTTTGTATGTCACATTATTATTTAAAGGTAAGACTTTAATAACGAAATAAAAACAGTAAAATTTTATATTATAAAGATAAAAAATATTAAAACTTTCTAAAAAAAATGATAAAATATATTATAAGTGATGGGAAAAAATGCACACACGGAAGCAACCACACATAATCACGAATCAATGCAAGAAAATAAACGACACAGGATTTAACGTGGTTCGGTTGCCAACTGCAACCTACATCCACACGGGCAACTATTAGGTTTTCATTTTGTCCTGTTGCACACAATTACAAGTACAATGATCTCTTTAAATAGAGATAAATAGAGATAATAAAGGGGACACAATGATTAAGCTCAATCACTAAAACATAGTGTCTACTCAGCCCAGCCCAATTGATCATGGCTTCATACCCAACAATCTCCCACTTGAAGTCACGGAACAATGTTCACCTGCGCTTCAACTGTGTACATGTACTTCTGTAATCTATCATCGGAACTCAATGTTCCACCACTAGTTGCCACCAGCCTTTTTAATCATTTTGAAGGCCACATCAGTCATGACTGAAACTGCCACTGACCCATTCTTTGTTCCTACCAGCTCTCACTTGCGAGAACTGCCAGATCCTGGAACAACCTGAGAACAAACACTCTCCATACTCAACAAGAAATTTTCTGAAGGTGTTTCAACAGTTGGAATACTGGTTCTCCTAACCCACTATCTTCTAGGGACCTTAGCTGAAACACGACCCGTGCTCCCACTGCTATAAGTACCTTTGACTGGTCTACCTGAACCTTTCCATGCTCGTTCATCCTGAATCTAACCTGTGGCTCTGGGTTTCTCTCTTGTAAAGACAACCCTCTTCTGCCCACGAGATTCTGTGAACCGGACTTTGTTTATCTTTTGGGCATTGATTTCTAAAATGCCCACCTCCTCGTAGTTCCAACATCTTACACTTGAGCCATCCCGAGTCTTTGATTGACTCCTTCTTTTGTTCTTGCTCCCACTATCTCTGATATCTTTCTTACCTCTAACGACATATAGCGATTCATTAGATAATTCCCCAGAACTCCTTCTTCGGACATCCTCGCCAAGAATGAGATCACGAATCTTCTCAAAAGTGAATCCATCGGGTCCCGCTGAACTGGTAACTGTTGTAACCGTTCCGAACCGAACTGTCAGGCAAAAACAATAACAATAGTAAAGCTTGAACTTCATCATCAAACTTAATGCCCATTGACATAAGTTTGGCTAAGATCAAATTCATTTTATTGATGTGCTCAGTAACTGAACTGTCATACTCCGTGCTGTAGCGAAAAACAGCCACACCCCGCGCCTAGCACCGCACTGTCACTGCTGCACTAGCAGAAAAATGCACGCGCCACCCTGCGTCTTCCGTCACTGCCATCGCACTGCACCTCCGTGCCGTCTCGCTCACCGTAAGCACCTGCACCTATTCACCGTGAAAACGCGACTCGCCGCCGCCCTTGCGAAACCCTAACTTTGGGATGTCGCTGCCGTCCCTGCAAAACCCTAGGTTTGGGACGCCGCTGCAGCCCCTGCAAAACCCTAGCTTTGGGATGCCGCTGCAGCCCCTGCAAAACCCTAGCTTTGGGATGCTGCTACCGCCTTTGCGAAACCCTAGCTTTGGGATGCCACTGCAGCCCTTGCGAAACCCTAGCTTTGGGATGCCGCTGCCGCCTCTACGAAATCCTAACTTTGGGACGTTGCTGCAGTCCTGCGAAACCCTAGCCACAATTTTCACGTCTCGTCGATTAATTTCTGCTGATCGGATCTCTAGTGTGTAAATGAACCAAGCTCTAATACCACTTGATGGGAAAAAATGCACACGCGGAAGCAACCACACATAATCACGAATCAATGCAAGAAAATAAACGACACAGGATTTAACGTGGTTCAGTCACCAACTGCAACCTACATCCACACGGGCAACTATTAGGTTTTCATTTTGTCCTGTTACACACAATTACAAGTATAATAATCTCTTTAAATAGAGATAAATAGAGATAATAAAGGGGACACAATGATTAAGCCCAATCACTAAAACATAGTGTCTACTCAACCCAGCCCAATTAATCTGGCTTCATACCCAACAATAAAAATAATTTATTTATGTACTATATAAATATTTTTAAAAATTGGTATTTTTTATTTTTTGTGATATCTTTTGGAGTTTTATGTCATTTAGACATACAAATATTTTAAGAAAATAAAACATTTATATTTTTAATTTATACCTAATTTCATCCTAATTAAGAATTTTATTGTCAGTTAAATTTATTTGATGTTTTTAATTTTGTAAATAAATTATTACAATTTCCAATTTACGCTAAATCATTATCATTGAAAAAAAATGTCTAGATTTAAAAATAAAAATATTTTTAAAATAATAACATTAGATGAGATTGAGATAATTGAAATTTATTTATGTAGGTGTAGGGGTATTAACTGAATCAATCCAAAATAAATAAATAAATAATTTAAAATTGATTTAAAATAATTATTTAATTTTGTTTTTTAGATTTATGTTTTTCTCAACTCATCAATTTGGTTTGAAAATTAAGAATTCATAAAACTGCTAATTTCATATTTAAATATAATATTATATGTTTTCATTTAATTAACATTTAGCATGACCTTAATTCATAGGTTGTTTGTATCATATTTATAATATATTTAACTTTACCAAAATATATTAGAAAAACTCTGTTATAGTTTAACCATGAGAATATGTAATTTATTTATAAATTATATAAAAAAAATTACAATAAGAATTTTAATTTAACAAATTTTCATTATGTTATATTTTTAAAAAGAAAATATAAGACAATTTTATAATAATAAAAATTATAAAAATTGATTCATCGAATAGTAAAACATTGAATATTGATTTAATTTAGATTTTATATAAAATTAAAACTAAATCAAACTGCAATCACACATCACACACGCACGCACCCACACCCACCCACACACAATACTTATATTTAGAGTAACTTTGAAATTTTAATGATTTATTTTATGAATTAAAAATATTAAATAAATTTAATTAACACTGAGAATTTAATAAACATACAATTAAGCACAGATTGAAAATAGAAATTTTTTTTGATAAAAGAATATTCTTTTATGTATTAAGAACATCCTATTTTAAAAATATCATAAAAATAGTAAGTATACTTTATGAAATTTATTTTTTGTTAATATATTATATTCATCTTATAATTTAAATTTTTCTAATAATGATTCACCATTAATAAAATTTGATAAGTATTTTGTTCATATAACATGATTACAAAAATAGAAGTGTGGACATGGATTTGAAGTTATAATTTTCCTACTTATTTGATTTGTATTATCTTTGACCCTACCATTTGTGTATTGGAGTGGTCATCCTACAACATATCTCAAGCAAAATGTTGTTCTTTTGGCATTTACTGAACGTGTTCTGTACCCATTTAATAGTGTCATTAGTATGCATTTAATGTAGTTTTTGAACTTTCAAGGATCATATTCAGCTTTCCTTTTCCAACACACAAAAAAAATCCTTTCATAGAGACATGGGAGTAATGAATCTAACTTTGATTAAATTAGGATGCAATTTATTTATTTGTATCAATCTAAGCTAACTCAACCATAAGTTACTCTCATCTCTCTTACACTTTGTTTACATTAAAGAGAGGAAAATGAACAAGTGAAAGTTGAAAAAAATTTGAAGTTATTTGAATTAAGAAAAAAATAACAATAAAAGATAAATGAACAGTTTGTAAATTAATTAATGTAGTAAAAAAAAAAAACAAAGAACTTGTCAATGTCCTTTCATGTTACTTTTCTCACAAATCTTATGTATTTATCAAATTATCTAAACTACGTAGACTCTATTTTTATTTTTTTTTATAGTTAGACATAATTTTTTTATAACAATAAAAAATAAAATAAATAGGAATATTAGGTACTTCAACCAATATAAAAAAAAAATGTATAATAAAAAATATAATATACTACATATACAATCCTGCCTCAATAAAGCACCACCAACTACTAAACCACCCAACTTCTCCTGCTCACACCTATAGACTTAAATTTACACAAGTACATAATTGCATTCCTTTTCAATTGAATTATTTCTAAAATAAAGCATTTCAAGATCCAAAACATATTACACATTAAATTCTTTTTCTTTCAATCCAAAAAAACAACGTTCTCCTTTTAACAAATGTTCAACATCAATCCCGTACATGTTGAATAGGGAGAGCAGTAGCTTGTAATCCCACAGGGTCTTATATCTAACCTGCAAAAGACAAAAAAATTGCAAAGAGGGGCATTACTTAAAAAATTCCATACATTCAATTGGGTGAAGGAACCATTCTAAGTATGAAAATGATATATTTGAGTATTTATGTTTAATCTACAACCAAGCCTTCATTTATATCACTCTAAAGATCTCTTTTGTATCCACCACATTATCTCTAAAAATGATATTATTCATATGATTTCATATACCTCATACTACCGCTACCTACATACATCTCAAAATTTTGTTATCTTTTTACCTAACCTGGCTGATATCATATTGAAAAAGTGTCGATCAAGACTAATATGGTGGACAAAGGCCCTACCAACCCATAAATCACAAAGTTGTCATACCTTTGTTGCCATATTACAGTTAAAAAATAAGTGACTTATGTTGATGCATTCTGCATAGCACACATACACCTTGATCAATATCTATATCCCTGGCCTGCAAATTGTCTGCATTTGCAATTCTACCAATGATTACCTTCCAGGCGAAAAACTGGACAAATGGTAAAGTTTTTAAACTCCAAAATTCATCAAAAGAAAACTCTAGATCTATAATTATTGTCTGTACTAACTTTGAGTAAGCTGATTTTACTAAATACATTGATCCAAACCTTAACCATCCACACAATACCGTAATATCTCTTCTTCTTTCACATTATAACTTAGAACACAAACAAAACATTCTCTTAAAAATTCACTAGTGTGTATTTCTCTATTTTTTCACCACAAGAAAATTATTAAATAAAAACTAATTTTAAAGACAAAAAATAATTAATTGTTATATTTACTAAATTAGAGACCATTTTATAGACTAAAATTTTTTTGTTTCTAAATTAGTTTCTATTATTGTTAAATAGTTTATAAATTGGTATCTCATTAGCTACCAAGGTTTTAACTACCAATTATTTAGATTCTAAATTTGGCAGCAAAAATCTTGGTAGTTAATTAGATACCAATTTAGAAACTATTTAACAATAATAAAAACTAATTTAGAAACTAAATTTTTTTTAGTCTCTAAAATGGTCTTTAATTTAGTCAATATAACAACTAATTATTTTTTATCTTTAAAATTAATTTCTATTTAATAATTTTCTTATAGTGTTTACTATTATTCATATTTCATTTCCTTTAATTGTCAATTTTACTCTTTGAAGTGGTAGCATTTTTTCTTGAAGACTCGTTAATCTTTTTTAAAGATATTTCCCTATTATATTATTTATATAATTTGTAAAAAAGCATTCAAATAAATTAATAATAATAAGTCATATCGTTTTAGAAAAAAAATTAAATATCTATAGGTTAATACTTTATTATTTTTAAGATATTATATCCAATATTTGTATTTTGTAAATTTATTTATTTTTTATTGAATATGATAACTATTTTTAAATGTTACTCGGTTTTTTAAAAGTATTATCAAATAACTT
The DNA here is from genome assembly GCA_013389735.1 of Phaseolus lunatus. NCBI lineage: Eukaryota > Viridiplantae > Streptophyta > Magnoliopsida > Fabales > Fabaceae > Phaseolus > Phaseolus lunatus. The sequence continues at coordinate 10,078,309 of CM023859.1, read as the reverse complement.
TTAACTTAAAAGATGGTTTTAAGCTAAAAAAAAGTAAAATTAGTAAATAATTTCTATTTTGTAGTTCTTATTTTATCTTTAACTAGCTTAGTTCAACAAGCATATCCGAGTATTTTTTTTTCCCAAACAATTGCCTTGACACCTTCATTGTATAATTGTATATGATAATTAGATTGTTAAGAGTAAGCATCACTCGGAAAATATTTTTTATGACTGTTGAAAAAGTTATAAAATAATATAAGAATCATTATTGATTGTTATTTTAATGAAATAAGACCATAGTTGTAGAGAAATTGTAGTTGTTTTGTTGACATATGAAAACGATTTTGGGACAATGATAGTTACTTCTCCGGTTTTTTCTCTTTCTTTTAATTTTTTAGAAAACTTTGAATCACATTTGATACAGTAACTATCGTTGATATGAGGACAGTGTGTACAATAACTATCATCATTTTTTTTTTTTCTGTTTTATAGGTTTTCAAACACCTACATTAAGAATACATACAAGCAAAATTATAAATCATAATTCTCATGCCAATTCACTCCACTAAAAATTATAAATAAATTATCTAATACCATTTGGAATGAATAAATAATTTAAATAAAGTATTATTAAAATTATTTCTCATAATTTTAGGAATGTTCCTTATTATAAAAGATTAAAAGTCATCATTAAATTGGAAGTATTAAAGAACGTATAAAAATGAAATGTATGTATACAAAATTAATTGTAAACACTATAACACTTGTCAATTATTCTACAATGTTATAAAAATTAATAAACTTCAGTGTACATGAGCTCCTGACGTAGTACAGTGCCTTTTGAATTTAATGGTTTTGCATACATAAAAAACTACAACATTTATATAAGAAGGTTAAGTATATAGTTAATTCATTTTTGAATGGTAAAACATATATTTTTCATATATGAACCCAACTTCTTTCTAGTAGTTATTCTTATAACTTTTTACTTGTTTATTACATTACAATTCAAAATGACATTAATATTGAAAAATGAATTAATAATGTATTAAAATATCTTTAAATACACTTGCATGAGTTTTTATAATCTTGCATTCCATTGATTAATCACTCAATATATTATATTTGGAGTAAGTTCTCCTGAAAATGTTGATTACAAAAGAAGTATATAAACATAATATATACATTTAAAAAGTTATTTTTCCTTACCAATCTATAATTTATTTAAAGTATACAATTAAAAGTAAAATCATGCAACAATACAATCATCCGTCAATATGATAAATAATTGTCAATGATGTCTAGAGTGGATAACAATTATTGTAAGAAGTATAATTGATTAACCGTAAGTTATCTATTAAAATACCCTTTTTTGTGGATATATGGTAGAAAGTAAATTTGTTTTCCTTTGACACCAAGTTGTAAGTGATGTAAGTTTGGGTTTCAACTTTTTTGTTGCCAGCTAGGAGTAAAAATTGTGGATCAAGGAATTCAAACACATTATGTTTCCTCTTACTCACACATAATGTGAATATATACCTAAAGTAAGTTAAGACAATGATTATTGAATTATTTAGCTAGCAAAACTATAAACAAAAAATGTTGTAAACAACATACATCATCCACAACTACATTAATAATATGTTGAGCTCTTGGTTGTTTGTTACAATATCTAACACTTCATACATTTGTACATACAAAGGGATGTCATTATTTTTGCCAAAAATTGTGGCACTCCATGACAACATTGTTAAGTTTGTACGAATGATCCTATCAACCTTCAACAATGTGGTAGGATGATCATCAATAGATACATGTGCCTTCATTTTTGCAACAACAAACAATCAAGCAAAACATCTAACACAAGAGAGAAGCACAAAACACAACATGTTTTAATATTGGTTCACCTTAACTTTTGGGCCACATTTAGATCTCTCTCAAGAAAACTGCTCAAAAATTTCAACTAAACAAACGAATGATTACAATGAGTACACAAATCTCTCCAAGTTATCTCGAGTACAAAACCCTCTCCAGGTTATCTTGAGTACAAAATCTCTCCATGTTACAATTCTAATCTCACCTTGAGACTCAAACCTCTTAAGATAAAAGAAACACTCTTAAAGAGAACATAAATTAAGATCACAAGGGTATATTTCACAGAGTGAAGAATTACAAAGTTTGCACACAACCCAAGATTAAACGTTCTAAGCAGTAGACATGAAACTCATCTATATGTGTTGTATTTTTTGTTGTTCTTGTTGTTTTCATCTTCATATTAGAGTCCTTTATAAAGATTTCTCCATCTCTAGGGACTCCCGTGTCCCCAACTCATAATCATCATCTCTAAAGCTCTTGTATCCCTGACTCATATTTGTCATCTCTAGGGACTCTCGTGCCCGCGACTCATATTTGTAATCTCTAGGAATACCTCTGTCTCCAACTTAGATTCATCATCTCTAGGGACTCCTATGTTGATGTGAGTTAATTTTAGATTGCACATTTTAAAGGTTTCACTTTTGTTATGATTTTTGGGTTTAGAAATTTAAGATGAGAACCCTAAGAACACTGGACACGAACTTAACCAAGTGGTTAAGTAAGTGTGAAGGTTCACTTCACAAGGGCAAAGAGAAAAACACAATAATATGGTGAGTATGATGCAATGGTGCGGAATTGAAGAGAACATAAAAGAGGAAACGAAACAAGACTAAAATGATAAAGATGACCGAATGGAAAGAACATTAAAGAACATGAAATGGAAATGTATAATGGTGCAAACAAAGAAGGAAAAAAGATGAAGGGATGAATAGAACTTACGGATTAGAAAAGGAATTCACGCCACTTGGAGCAGATGAACTCCAAGATGAGTGGTGCTAGAGCCGCCACTTGAGATGTCACTCACTCAAGATAAGACCCAAAGTCGCCACTTAGGATACTACCCACCCAAGATAAGACCCATAAAATCCAGAGTACTCAGACTCACAAAATCACTCTTGCAGAGTTTCTTTACTTCAATTTCAACTTCAAAATACATGGAGTAAGGCACCCTATTTATAGGAATGGGTGCCTTAGTGGGCAAAAAGGGTAAGGGTAGGGTGGTAAATGTGTGAGGGGCTGCCTTTAGGGTTTGACTAAGTCAAAACCGCACCCTAGGCTTGTTCTTTTAGAATTTAGGTCAAATTTCCTTCCTAAAGGGCTTGAAACAAGCTAAAATGATAACTACACCCCCTATTATGCTATAGGCACCTATTCTAGCCTATCTTACTATTTTGGACCCCGAAGTGAGCCCAATTTATTTACATAACTTTTCTCTTGTGGAAAGACCAAAAGGAAGAACTTTTGATATTCTAGTTTATAGCTTCTTCTTCTTCTGTTGATGCTTTCTCGAGGTTTGGTGGGGCCCGACTTTGTATACTGAGATGAATGACCTTTTTGTGAAGTGTTTGATGTATCCTTAGTCATCTGCTGGTTGCTTTGGTTTGTATCACATGTCCCCGACTTAGATTCGCCATCTCTAGGGACTCTCGTGTCCCCGACTCAAAATCATCATCTTTAGGGACTCCCGTATCCTGACTTAGATTCGTCATCTCGGTGGACTCCTATGTCCTTACTCAAATTTGTCATCTCCAGGGACTCATGTGTCCCTGACTTAGATTCGACAATCTTTAGGGATGCTCTTGTACCCGATTTATTACAGTAATATTTTATATTAAAAGACAAACACTTATGGATGTGAATAAGAACAATTTATTTCCAAATTTGTGTTAATTTCAGGATTTTAGGGGAAAATGGAGATGAAAGGGCTAAAGGAGAATAAACAAGATAAAAAGGGAAAGTTAGAACATTCAAAACTCGCCCAATGCTCTCCCAAGCGAGTTCACTCCAAAGAAGTTGGGTTTTTTCTCGTCAAACTCGCCCAAGCAAGTAATAACTCGCCTAAGTCAGAAGTCACTTAGCCCAAGCCCAACTAGGTTAAATATGAGGCATGAGGCATAACCCTAAACATCATTGGGAGAATAAAAAGAGATAGAAAACCTTAGAGGAGGCAGTCGTCAAGGAGAAACATCCGACATATTCTTTTCTTGTTTTCCATGCTTGTAATGGCCAACATGAGTGACTAATTCTTCCCTTTGGGATTGGGAGTAATCTATTCAAACTTTTATGTATTGAAGAGTTATTTATCTATAATATTTCAGTTCTTGATTGATGATTGATATTATCATTTTATTCTCAAAACTTGAATTATTCATAATTTTTATCTTTAGATTTAACTGGAAAGTACTGCTAAGAATCTGACCTAAGTGATAACGCTTAACATATTCGAATGCTAGGAATAGAATTGAAATGTTAATTTCTTTATAACATCTGTTCATAATGATAAGGTGTTTTTATAAATATGCGAGGAATAGATGTTTAAGAGACTCTCTCAATAATTTTGTATGCGAGGAATCGATATGAATGATTTTTATATGTGCATCAATATCAATCAAGACTGAATATTATATTCTTTTGTAAAAAATATAGACGAGTGAGAAGGATGAACCCCAATCCCAATTTTCCTAATTGAATCACACAAATCTTTTACTTCACTTTATTTAACTTCTTGCAAATTCATCATACACAACAACTTTTCTAGCAAACTTTTACATATTGTTTTATATTTAGTGAATATTATACTTGAGAATTCAACTATTCCTTGTGGGTTTGATATCCGTCCTTAGAGACAAATTTATTACTTTTGACACGGTACACTAGCCGTAAAGTAGTTATCAATGTACCTGACTCAAAATCGTCCTCTATAGGGACTCCCATGTCCCTAACTCAGAATTGTCATCTCTTGGGATTCCTGTGTCCTCGAATGAAATTCGTCTTCTCTAGAGAGTCCCATGTCCCCGACTCAGAATCTTCATCTCCAGGAACTCCCATGTCCTTGACTCAAATTTGTCATCTTTAGGAACTTTCGTGTCCTCGACTTAGATTCTTCATCTCTAAAGGCTCCCATGTCCCCGACTCAGAATCTTCATCTCCAGGAACTCCCATGTTCTCGACTCAGATTTTTCATCTCTAAGGACTCTCGTGTCCCCAAATTAGATTGGCCATCTCCAAGGACTCCTATGTTCTCGACTCATATTCACCATTTATAGGGACTCTTGTGTCCCTGACACAGAATCAACATGTCCAAGGAATCTTGCGTACTCGATTCAGAATCCCCATCTTTAGAGACTCATGTGTCCCTAACTTAGAATCTTCATCTTTGGGGTTTAGGGGCTTAACATGTTCCTGATTAAGAATCTTCATCTGTAAGAGGTAACAAGCTTTTAAATAGATAATCTTATTCAATAAATGAAATTATTTATAATCTTCAAGTGAAAAGTGGATAGGTAGGATTTCAACCTCCTAAATCAAGTTTTTGCTTATACTTTAGGGTCTGTGTATTGATAGGTAGGATTTTGAACTACATTAATTCATGGTCGACTCACCAAGTACAATCAAGACTAAGGGGTTGTGTAGTGTGATAGGCAAGTTCCTGACCTACCTGGTTCTTTAGAGATTAGTTAAAGAAAGTTAGGATATCCATCCCACGTAAATATAGAGGAGTTTTTTCACAACTAAAATAAACATGTAATCTGGAACAAATCTATTGAATAAATATAATAAAATAAACATGTAATCTGAAACAAATCTACAAAATAAGTATAATAAAATAAACATGTAGTCTAGAACAAATATGTTGAATAAATAAAATAAATACTAATATGACTAATAAGGATCAAATTAATAATTAAAGCAACGTCATAGTCACTCAAGCGAAACTACTATTTTGTCCAAACGATAACTTGTGGTTTGACCGAGAAAGAGAACAAAATTGTTGAACCAAGTGGTGTTCAAGGTTTTGAAGAATCCAAATCCTTTGAAGGATGATGAAGCCTCTGCTTTGCTTGATGCTGCTGTGCTGGTTTATTGTTTTGTTCTGGGGTAGTTTAATGTTGTAATTCACCCTTAGATTAAATCTCAAAGCAATTAGCATCTCAATCTTTAAACAAAGTAAAGTGTTTTTCAAACTAAGTTGAAACAACCGATTGTTCTGTCGAAACAACCGATTGTTTACACTTAGATGTTTTGCGAAAGTTTGAAAACTGTTTTTGAATGAAGAAAACTATTAAGTGACAAAACAATCGATTGATTCGAGGAAACAACCGATTGTTTGTTCTGGAACCTTAACAGAAAAACTGTTTTCTTTGACTGAGCTTTAAATGATTTGAAACTGAATACGCTCCAGTCATTAAATGCTTTGACCAATCTTTTTTAAAGCAATTATGGGTTTGTTAAGATTTGATAACAAACTTTCTTTATATAAATTCAGAAAAATTGTTTTAAATAAGAGAATGCTTTTGACAAAGTTTTTCTAAGAGAGTTTTCAAAGAGTTGAGATTGCTTAAGAGCTCTAGGGATTGATCAAGGTGCTGGAATAGGATTCTACTTGTATTGATTTCAGATCTTCATCTGTAACAAGTGTAATCTATGTAAACTGCTGAAACGTTTCTTCTATGTATTGTTGCTGAGATTGGCTTTGTGTTCTTGAGGTGTTCAAGATTAACAATCTTAGTGTTGGCCAAGGAGAGTGTGTCTCTTGAGGTTTTCAAGGTCATTCTCTTGGTTGTTGTGTAATTGATCAAGGTGTGATTGCTTAGTGGATTTCCTCAGGGGTTCTGAGAAGACTGGATGTAGCTCTGGGTTGGAGTGAACCAGTATAAACAACTGTGTACAATCTCTCTATCCCTTACTCTTTAAATTCAGTTTGTTTGTTGTTTGTTGATATAAACAATCGATTGTTTCGAAGAAACAACCGATTGTTTTTCTGACAGTGCAGTTTTGCTTACTGTTTTGGCTAACTGAATTGCTTAATCAATTGGTTTCTGAGATAAATTCATTCTAGCTTCAAAAAGATTGCGAAAACCTCTTTAAACAATTCACCCCCCCTCTAGTTTAAAGCCATAATTTCTAACAATTGGCATCAAGAGCTTGGTTCTTGAAAGTTATTCAAGTTGATCTAAAATCTTTTTTATGGTTGGAAAACTATCTTTTGAGGAGGGTGCTTCAATCTACAAACCACCTTTATTCTGTGGATTGAATTATAAGTTTTGGGAAGCAAGAATGAAAATATTTATTGAATCAATTGATCAAAGAATTTGGGACTCAATTGAGAATGGTCCTTACATTCCAAAGTTCAAAAAGAATAATTCCTTTACTATAAAACCTTTGTCCAAATGGACAGATGATGAATGTAAGATGGCTCAGCTTGATAGGTCTGCTCAAAACATTATAGCTTCTGCACTAGATACTAAGGAATTTTTCAGGATATCAAAGTGCAAAACTGCTAAGGAAATGTGGGAGACTCTCAAGGCTGCTCATGAACCAAAGGAAGTAATGACAAAGAGTCAAGCAAGAAGGAAGAAAAGACAAAATAAGAAAAACCTCAATCTTTGCTTAATGGCCAGAAGGGAGGATGACTCATGTAATGTAAGTTCATCAAACTCTGAAAATTATGGTCAATTGCTTCAAGCCTTTCAAGAAACACATGAAGAAGCGAACCGATTGACTCTCTTAAACAATCGATTGAAAGAAAAGAATCGCTGGCTTGAAAACAGAGTAAAAGCACTGGAGGAGGATTTAGAAAATTCAAAAATGGATTTTGAAAATCTGGAAATCATTTACAAAATCTCCTCTTGCAAATGTGATACTCTAATTTGTGAAAATTGTGAAAATCTTGAAAAGAAGGTACACTATCTTGTTAAAACAGTGGATAAGCTTTCTAAAGGCCAATCCAACTTTGAAAGTGTGCTAGCATCTCAAAAGTGTGTTTTTGGAAAATCAGGATTGGGTTTTAATCCATAAAACCAGCAAGATAGATTTTCAAAATCTTTTTCAAAAAAGCTAGAAAAATAATCGATTGGACCATCGAAACAATCGATTGTTACATGCTTCTATTGCATGAAAAGAGGTCATTTTGTGCGATTCTGTAAAATCAAAAAAATGCTGTTCCTAAAGGGCTTATGAAGTGGATTCCCAAGAAAAATAAAGCTTGTATTGATGAGTATAAACCAGATGGACCCTCATTCATAAGGGGACCAAACCTATGTACTTGAGAATTTTCTTTGTAGGAAAGCTTGGAGGAAAGAAAGCAGCTTTGGTACTTGGACAGTGGATGCTCCAAGCATATGACAGGGGACAAATCAAAGTTCCTGAGAATATCCTTCAAGCAAGAGGGTCATGTCACCTATGGAGATAACAACAAAGGAAGAATACTTGGAAGAGGATCCATAGGAGATGAGAGCATCTTGGTGATTCATGATGTGCTCTTTGTTGAAGGCCTAAAGCATAATCTGCTGACTATTAGCCAACTGTGTGACAAGGGGTATCAAGTGATGTTCAAGGCAAACACATGTGAAATCTGTCTACCCAACACTAAAGAGGTAATGTTGGTAGGTAAGAGAGTTAATAATGTGTATCTTCTAGATATCTCTTCACCATGTTCAATTAGATGTCTTCTATCCAAGCAAGATGAATCTTGGCTTTGGCATAGAAGAATTGCTCATATTCACATGAATCATCTGAACAAGCTAATATCAAAAGATCTTGTGATTGGCCTGCCAAAACTCAAGTTTGAGAGGGATCACATTTGTGAAGCTTGCCAAAAAGGGAAACAAGTGAAAAGTTCTTTTAAAAGCAAAAATGTTGTCTCTTCATTGAGACCTCTTGAACTCCTTCACATGGATCTCTTTGGACCCTCTAGAACTATGAGTCTAGGTGGAAATTATTATGCTCTTGTTATTGTTGATGATTTCTCTAGGTACACTTGGACCTTGTTCTTGGAATCAAAGAGTGATGCCTTTGCTGCATTAAAAAAGCTAGCAAGAAGACTTTAAAACACAAAGGGTAGCAACATAGGCTCAATAAGGAGTGACCATGGAGGAGAATTTAAAAATGAGAAGTTTGTCAAGTTCGGTGAGAAGTCGGGAATCCTACACAATTTCTCTGCTCCAAGAATACCACAGCAAAATGGAGTTGTAGAGAGGAAGAACAGGTCTCTTGAAGAGCTTGCAAGGACAATGCTCAGTGAATCTTCACTTCCTAAGTATTTTTGGGCAGATGCAGTGAGTACCTCTTGTTATGTGATGAATAGGGTGCTTATAAGGCCCATTTTGAAGAAAACTCCATATGAACTTTTCAATGGAAGAAAGCCTAACATCAATCACCTCAAAGTCTTTGGCTATAACTGTTTTGTTCTCAACAATGGAAAGGAAAGCTTGGGAAAATTTGATGAGAAAGCTGACCTTGGTATTTTCATTGGTTATTCACTCACAAGCCATGTTTATAGAGTCTACAACAAAAGGTTGATGACTGTAGAAGAATCAGTTTATGTAGTCTTTGATGAGGTAGATCGCAGAATCAGTGAGAACCCAAAGATCAGTGCTGAGGAAGACGAACAGAGCATCAGTTTGGAGAAGCAGGATATCTGTGCAGAAAAACAACCGGTTGATTCACAGAAACAACCGATTGAAATTCTGCAACAGAGTGAGCTGCCCAAAGAGTGGAGGATTCCAAGAGATCTGTCAGTGGATAACATCATAAGGCAGATAAAGGAAGGTGTCTCCACACGTAGCTCCATCTCAAACTACTGCAGACACACAGCTTTTGTCTCTCAAATTGAATCAAAGTCAATTGAAAAAGCTCTCAAGGATGAGAAGTGGGTTGAAGCTATGCAAGAAGAGCTAAATCAATTTGAAAGAAATGAGGTATGGTTTCTTGTTCCTAGAACTAATGAAATGAATATTATTGGTGCAAAATGGGTTTTCAGGAACAAGCTAGATGAGGAAGGAGTGATCACTAGAAACAAAGCAAGGTTAGTTGCCAAAGGCTACAATCAAGAAGAGGGCTTAGACTATGGTGAAACCTTTGCTCCTGTGGCTAGATTGGAGGCTGTGAGGCTGCTGCTGGCTTTTGCATGTATGAGTGGTTTTAAACTCTTCCAAATGGATGTAAAAAGTGCCTTCTTGAATGGCTACATCAATGAGGAAGTCTATGTAGATCAACCACCGGGTTTTGAAGACCACAAGTATCCCAACCATGTCTTCAAGTTGAAGAAAGCTTTGTATGGACTAAAACAAGCTCCAAGGCAGTGGTATGAGAGGCTTAGCAATTTTCTGCTATCTCTTGGTTATGAAAGAGGAATGATAGACAAGACTCTCTTCATCAAGAAGTCACATGCAGAAATAATTCTTGTGCAAATATATGTTGATGACATCATCTTTGGTGCTAGACAAGATAGGTTGCGTGAAGAATTTGTGGCTGCTATGAAAGGTGAGTTTGAAATGTCTATGATGGGAGAACTATCTTTCTTTCTTGGATTGCAGGTTAAACAAACAAAGGATGGGATCTTCTTAAGTCAATCAAAGTATTGCAAGGAGATTCTCGAAAAGTTTGAAATGGAGAATTGCAAAGAGGCAAGCACTCCAATGCCATCAAGCTGCTACATGGATGCAAATTCTGCTGGAAAGAGTATAGATCAAACAAAATTTAGAGGTTTGATTGGATCATTGCTTTATCTAACAGCAAGTAGACCGGACATTATGTTTGCGGTGTGTTTATGTGCAAGATTTCAAGCAAATCCTAAAGAGTCACACTTCAAAGCTGCAAAGAGGATTCTGAAATATCTCAAAGGAACATCATCTGTAGGATTATGGTATCCCTCTCATTCTCCAATACATTTAATTGGTTATTCAGATTCTGATTTCGCAGGTTGCAAGCTAGATAGAAAAAGCACAAGTGGCACTTGTCACCTTCTTGGCTCTAGCCTAATCTCATGGCATAGCAAGAAACAAGCATGTGTTGCTCTCTCTACTGCTGAGGCAGAATATATAGCTGCTGGTAGCTGCTGTGCACAGATCCTATGGCTCAAACAACAACTTGCAGATTTTGGTGTACAAATCAGCAAAGTTCCTTTGATGTGTGATAACACAAGTGCAATCAATCTTACAAAAAATCAAATCCAGCACTCAAGGACCAAACATATTCAAATAAGACATCATTTCATCAGAGATCATGTGCAAAATGGGAACTGTGAAGTGAAGTTTGTGGAGACCAAACTGCAGCTAGCTGACATCTTCACAAAGCCTTTTCCAAAAGAGAGGTTTTTCTTCTTAAGAAATGAGTTAGGTATTCTTGATCTAAATAATCTCTCTTAAAATCTGTGTTTGGTACATGTTAAAATCTATTTGTGAAGACAAATAGGGGGAGAACTATTGGTACTTGTATATCTGTATCTTATATGCATAAAAATGTTTAAATCTCTGAGTATAAAAGTGTTTTCTGCTGCTGCTGATAGAAACAATCGATTGTTTCGTGTAAACAACTGATTGAATTTTATGTTAAAAGAGGTATAATCCAACTTGCTGCTGTAAGAAGCTTTGGATAGTGCAAATGTTTTCTCTGCAGGAACTGCTTCAGATTTAATCAGTACAACACAAGCACCAGGGATTTGTCTTCATCAAATAGGGGGAGATTGTTGAACCAAGTGGTGTTCAAGGTTTTGAAGAATCCAAATCCTTTGAAGGATGATGAAGCCTCTGCTTTGCTTGATGCTGCTGTGCTGGTTTATTGTTTTGTTCTGGGGTAGTTTAATGTTGTAATCCACCCTTAGATTAAATCTCAAAGCAATTAGCATCTCAATCTTTAAACAAAGTAAAGTGTTTTTCAAACTAAGTTGAAACAACCGATTGTTCTGTCGAAACAACCGATTGTTTACACTTAGATGTTTTGAGAAAGTTTGAAAACTGTTTTTGAATGAAGAAAACTGTTAAGTGACAAAACAACCGATTGATTCGAGGAAACAACCGATTGTTTGTTCTGGAACCTTAACAGAAAAACTGTTTTCTTTGACTGAGCTTTAAATGATTTGAAACTGAATACGCTCCAGTCATTAAATGCTTTGACCAATCTTTTTTAAAGCAATTATGGGTTTGTTAAGATTTGATAACAAACTTTCTTTATATAAATTCAGAAAAACTGTTTTAAATAAGAGAATGCTTTTGACAAAGTTTTTCTAAGAGAGTTTTCAAAGAGTTGAGATTGCTTAAGAGCTCAAGGGATTGATCAAGGTGCTGGAATAGGATTCTACTTGTATTGATTTCAGATCTTCATCTGTAACAAGTGTAATCTGTGTAAACTGCTGACACGTTTCTTCTGTGTATTGTTGCTGAGATTGGCTTTGTGTTCTTGAGGTGTTCAAGATTAGCAATCTTAGTGTTGGCCAAGGAGTGTGTGTGTCTTGAGGTTTTGAAGATCATTCTCTTGGTTGTTGTGTAAGTGATCAAGGTGTGATTGCTTAGTGGATTTCCTCAGGGGTTCTGAGAAGACTGGATGTAGCTCTGGGTTGGAGTGAACCAGTATAAACAACTGTGTACAATCTCTCTATCCCTTACTCTTTAAATTCAGTTTGTTTGTTGTTTGCTGATATAAACAACCGATTGTTTCGAAGAAACAACCAATTGTTTTTCTGACAGTGCAGTTTTGCTTACTGTTTTGGCTAACTAAATTGCTTAATCAATTGGTTTCTGAGATAAATTCATTCAAGCTTCAAAAAGATTGCGAAAACCTCTTTAAACAATTCACCCCTTCTAGTTTAAAGCCATAATTTCTAACAAAAATAACTTCCTTTCTTGTGTTGCTGATTTCTCTCAAGAAATGTGACATTGCTTAGATAGAACTATTCTCATGTTTAGAGAAAATAGGTTGCTTAAACAAAAGTATTTCATGCAATGAACATATATATGATGATCTTAGTATGATATGTTGATTATGTGTTATTCATAATTAGGATATTCATTTTTGGAAAAGAATGGGTGAAATGATAAAGTGTGATTAATGGATTTAATGTTCTATGGAAGACGTTGTAAGTACTAGACAAAGTTGTATTACTGTGACAAATATGTATGCGCAGGTAGTAGACAAGTAGGTAGTACTAAGTATTGTTAGTGATGTAAAATTTTAAGTTAGAGAATTTGATGAGACATTTGGGTTATAATGATATACCAAATCAGATGGTCAAAGATATCATGTGTTGAGAAGCAATAAAAAATATTTACATTAATTTGGTTATGATAGTCATGGATATTTAACAATATGTATAGAAATTACCTTGTTATGTGAGGTTTTTAGATTGAAATGTATCACACGACCGAAATGATATAGTCATAAAAAACGATATAGTTGATCAAGATGTTTTAGGTTGTTTATCCAAGTGGTTCCCCAACAACTACATCTAAGCACATATCAACAACCCAAAGTAAAGATCTCGTAAACAAGTTTTGCAAAGAAATCGTATGAAATGTCAAACTAATGCAAGAATTAACCATTTGTGCTAATCTAGACTTATAACCACGAGGGTCAAACACAACTCTATAATAGGTTGATCAACGTCAAGCCAAAGTACGTATTTAATAACATTAAATACCCTTAACTATCGAATATTGAACATTGAGTTGAACATTAGATAACCTTTTGCTAGTACCCCCTACCAACGACCGATGACCGAGTACTGTAACATCCCGCCAAAATACTATACAAATGTATATAATGAAAATAAAGGTAACAAATAGATTCTATGAACAAAATAATATATATATGAAATGAAGTTGCTCCTCTTAGGGAGTTTAATACAAATTCGGTAAAATTTTCCAGAAACATAAACAAAATACAGTAAAAAAAAACAAAGCAGGCGATCTCCATCGGAAGAAACAGGCGATCACCCGATAGAGACAGAAGAAAACCGGCGATCTCCTCCTCGGCAATCACTCACTAAGAAGCTCTTCTTCCTGGAAGATCATCTGCTCCCGTGTAACAATTACACGATCATCACAGTTTTGAGAAAACAACCACAATAACAGATAAAAGGGTAAGCTAGATAATTTAAAAGAAGTTTAAATCAAGAACATGAAAATCCAAGTAAACCAAGTTCCAAAATATCCATGTAAAACGTAAAGCTGCTCATAGCATTCAGCTGATCGCCCAAAATCACAAACTTCACAATATTCACCCATAGTCATTCCATTTCACAATACAGCATCAAGTGTCTATCAATATTCAAGTTTCTCATTTCACATGTCAGACTTTCCACTGACTCACCACACAAGACACTTGACACTACTTCCGGATTGACTCGTGCGTTGATTAGACTCAGAGATCTGCACCTGTCATACCACACCACTGTGAAATCCACACAGGGTCGCTGTGAATCCACACAGCATGCGCATATATCATCTCAATGTTACCATAGTTCTCCTGGTATGACAGGGTTAATCCATAGGACAGGCGGAGCTCGTTCTTTTTCACACGAGACGCCCATCATATAGACCTCCTTCGACTCTCAACAACTGAGTAACTTCCTCTACGTGATTCCATTACCTCAGCAGAGTCAGGATATCCCCTTAGGAATCACCGATCAATGCACCTACCACAAGATCTTACACGGTATTTTCTTTCCTGAAAATACTATGCCTCGATCCCACATTCACAGCATTCAAAGACATCATGCCACACTTAAAAGAATGATTTCAATCACAGCAATAGCCATTTCAGCGTTTCAAACTTTCGAATATCACATATATATTGTATTTAAATCCCAAACAGTTTCAAACAATGTCAAACACAGGGGGGTTCGAAACTCGTATTTAAAACCGGCGACCACGTCGCCCAAACACGTAAAACAGAGCATTTCGAAAAGAAACAGAGAACCGGCGACCACGTCGCCCTCACTTCAGAAACAGCAAACTATGGCTTGTATGGAAAAAGAGGTCTAGCTTCCCTTACCTGGACTTGCGCAACCACCAGGAGCTTCGAAATCCAACGAAGCTTGCAGAATACCTTGGCTCTGTTTTTCGCGTCTGGTCTGAAGAACTTGCAGAGGACTACCCAAGTGCTCCAATGGTGTTGCTTCTCGTCGTACTCTTGTGTGGAGAGGCTGAAATCGCAACGCGGAGGAGGGAACTCACTCTTTCTCTCTTCGACTACAACAACGTTTTCTTCCTCTTCAGTAGTGGATTTCAGTAACTTAAACCAACTTATCCCTCCAAAAGCAGCTGCCACCACCCACTCTGCAGGGAAGTTTGCGTGTACGCTTCCCTGCACAGTACTACTAAGCATGCCTCTGCGCAGGCTACGCTATGAGGTCACTATTCTGAACCACTTTTTCGTCTACGTGGCGCGCGTGCAGAACGTCTCTTGCTGGGAGTCTGGGGCCCACGTTCTCTGGGTGTAACTCAACGTCGCGCGATGACCTTTCGCCGATGACTACCAGCTCGAAGAGAAACCACTGATGACCTCTCGCGCGAAGACGATCCACCGATGACCTCGCGCGAAGACTACCACCGATGACCTCGCGCGAAGACTACCACCGATGACCTCGCGCGAAGACTACCACCGATGACCCCGCGCGAAGACTACCACCGATGACCCCGCGCGAAGACCACCACCGATGACCTCTTCCTGGCGAACGACCGATGTCTTCCTCTGGGAGACAACCGATGTCTTCCCTGGCGACGCCCTCATAACTCTCGCGCCTTGGCCACGTCCACATGCATCGCGCCCTGGCAATGCCCGCGTGCCTCGCGCCCGCGCGATGCCCGCGTGCCTCGCGCCCGCGCGATGCCCGCATGCCCCTCGCGCCCGCGCGATGCCTGCATGCCTCTCACGCCCGCGCGATGCCTGCATGCCTCTCGCACCCGCGCGATGCCTGCATGCCTCTCACGCCCGCGCGATGCCTGCATGCCTCTCACGCCCGCGCGATGTCCACCTGGCGCTCATGTGTAGCAGGCGACCGGCGACCTCGTAGCCTTCTAAACTTAACTTTTTCCTCCCTTTCTATTTTAAATAAAAACATACTTAGAATTTATTTAAAATATAACTCTTTTATTCCAATAAATTTTTCAGGTCCTTACATTCTCCCCAACAAGAAAAATTTTCGTCCTCGAAAATTGGATTACAAGGAAAAGAGGTATGGATAAGCCTCCCTCATGGGTTCTTCTAACTCCCAAGTAGAATCCCCCGATTTCTCATCCCACACCACTTTCACCATGTCGATGGTCTTGCCTCTGAGCTGTTTACATTGCCGATCGTCAATCCTGACTGGTTTTGCTTCAAAGGACAAGTCATCCCTGATCTGCACGTCGTCTACATCCAGCACATGACTAGGGTCTGCCATGTACTTCCTCAGCTGTGACACGTGAAACACATTGTGCAGATTCGCCAGATGGGGAGGTAGGGCGATCTCATACGCCACTGGGCCAATCCTTCTTAAGATCTGATATGGTCCCACGAACTTAGGGGACAACTTCTTTGACCTGATCGCCCGCCCTACACCCTTGGTTGGTGTCACTTTCATGAACACGTGATCTCCAGCAGCAAACTCCAAAGGCTTTCTCCTCTGATCTGCATAGGACTTCTGCCTACTCTGAGAGGCTTTCATTCTGCTTTGTATCTGCTTCACCTTCTCGGTCGTCTGCTGAATCAACTCTGGCCCAACCAAGACTGCCTCGCCCTCCTGGTACCAACATAAGGGAGTTCTGCATTTCCTCCCATACAGGGCTTCATATGGTGCCATCCCAATACTGGCGTGGTAGCTATTGTTATAGGTAAACTCCACTAGTGGCAACACCTCCTCCCAACTTCCCAATTGATCCAAGACGCACGCCCTCAGCAGATCTTCCAGAGATTGGATCGTCCTCTCTGACTGACCATCTGTTTGGGGATGATATGCAGAGCTCATACTCAACTTAGTTCCCAAACGCTCTTGCAGGGTCTGCCAAAATCGTGAAGTAAACCTGGGATCTCTATCTGAAACGATGCTGGAAGGCACTCCATGCAACCTCACTATTTCTTGGATGTATAGCTGTGCCAGCTTGACCATAGGCATCTTCATATTTACTGGGAGGAAGTGGGCACTCTTCGTCAGCCTATCAATGATGACCCAGATTGCATCATGACCCTTTACCGATCTGGGTAAATGGGTGACAAAATCCATGGCAATGCTGTCCCACTTCCACTCGGGGATATCCAGTTGCTGCAACAGCCCGCCAGGTCTTTGATGCTCTACCTTCGCCTTTTGACACGTTAAGCAGGTTGCCACGTACTGGGCGACGTCCCTCTTCATGCCTGACCACCAAAATGACTCCTTCAAGTCATGGTACATCTTGTTCATGCCTGGATGAAGGTTAAGGCGACTCTTATGACCTTCCTCTAGGATCATCTTCTTCAACTCATCATTTGCAGGTATGCAAATTCTGCCATCAAACCTCAAGATCCCATCATCGCCCATCTCAAAGCCTCTCGCCTGATCTGTCCCTAGTGACTCCACAGTGCGCTTCAGGCTAGGGTCCTCCAATTGTTTATCCTTCAACATTCCAAGGAAGTCATTAGTTATAGTCAGCTTACTACAACTAATGTGATTCACGTGAAATTCCACTCCAAGGTTTAAGTCTCTGAACTGCTCGATCAGTTTCTGCTCTTCCATCATCATGGTGGCGACTTGTATAGACTTCCTACTCAAGGCATCTGCCACTACATTGGCCTTCCCTGGGTGATACATGAGTTGAAAGTCGTAGTCCTTTAGGAATTCCATCCACCTTCTTTGTCTCATGTTTAGTTCCTTCTGATCGAACAGGTACTTCAAGCTCTTGTGGTCACTGAACACCTGGAACCGAGCTCCATATAGATAGTGCCTCCAGATCTTCAAGGCAAAAACCACTGCCGCCAACTCCAAGTCATGCGTAGGGTAGTTCCTCTCATGGACCTTGAGTTGCCTTGAAGCATATGCAACCACTCTCTTCTCTTGCATCAAAACACATCCCAAACCCTGATGTGAAGCGTCACAGAAGACGTCAAAAGGTCTTCCCACCTCGGGGATCACCAGCACTGGAGCACTAGTCAGCCTTTCCTTTAGTTCCTTGAAGCTCTGCTCACATCGGTCGGTCCAAGCAAAAGGTTGATCCTTGCGGGTTAGCTGTGTTAAAGGAGCCACTATCTTGGAAAAATCCTCAATAAACCGCCGATAGTAGCCAGCTAGGCCCACAAAACTCCTTATCTCAGTCACTGTCTTAGGACGTTCCCATTGCAGCACTGCCTCTACCTTGGCTGGATCTACCGAGATCCCCTGGGCAGATATCACATGTCCCAAGAAGTTGACTTCCCTCAGCCAGAACTCACACTTCGAGAATTTGGCATAGAGCTGCTTCTCCCTCAGTATCTCCAATACTGTCCTCAGGTGTTCCTCATGCTCTTCCTCGGTCCTTGAATAAATGAGGATGTCATCTATGAAGACCACCACAAACTTATCCAAGAAAGGGCGAAAGATCCTATTCATGTAGTCCATGAATAGAGCTGGAGCATTGGTGACTCCAAATGGCATCACTACATACTCGTAGTGCCCATATCGAGACCTAAAAGCTGTCTTCTGAACATCTTCAGCTTTTACCAAGATTTGGTGATACCCCGATCTCAGGTCAATCTTGGAGAACACCGAGGCCCCATGAATTTGGTCCATCAAATCATCAATCCGAGGTAGGGGGTACTTGTTCTTGATGGTCAATTTGTTCAATTGCCTGTAGTCTATACACAGCCGAGACCCTTCATCCTTCTTCTTGACTAGGAGCACTGGAGCTCCCCATGGAGATACGCTGGGTCTGATGAATTGCTTCTCCAGCAACTCTTCCACTTGCTTCTTTAACTCCACTAACTCGGCTGGTGCCATCCTGTAAGGTGCCATTGACACTGGTCCAGCTCCAGGTACCAAGTCAATAGAGAATTCCACTTCTCTCTTAGGGGGTAACCCAGGCACCTCTTCTGGGAATACATCTGTGAAATCTTTCACCACTTGTATCCTGTTTACGTCCCCTTTATTCTCCACTTCCAACCGGGCGAGCACTACGAAGCACCTCGTCTCTCCTTCCAGCTCTGATCGCCCTTGTTGAACTGACAACACATCCGGTTCTTGGGGGTCTGGAAACGCTACCTTCTGCCTACCACAGTCTATGAGAACGTGATTGGCAGCTAACCAATCCATTCCCAGGATGACATCCAGGTCCTGAAGAGGTAGGCAGATCAAGTTCACCTTGAATCTGCGTCCTTCTACAATCACTGGACATTCAGGGCACACTGTAGAGGTCGACACCTGTCCTGACGCAGGTGTAGAGACCAACAGCTCGAAAGGTAACTCCTTCACTAGGAGGCCCAACTCGGCTACACACAGGCTTGACACAAAGGAGTGTGTCGCTCCAGAATCAAACAAGGCCCTTACACCTCTACCAGCAATAAAACAAACACCTTGGATGAGGTTACCTGACTGAGCTGCCTCTGCTCCAGACATGGCGAACACCCTCCCTGTTGCCTGAGGTCTGCCGCCCTCGTTTCTCAACTGTTGGGAGCCACTGGGTTGGGTCGCCCCATTCCTGCTAGGGCACTCTCTAGCAACGTGCCCTGTCCTTTGGCAGACGAAACATTTCCTCTCTGAAGTCTTCTTGAAACAAGCATTGGAGGCGTGTGGTCCACCACAGAGAAGACACTTAGGTTTCCAAGGTTGTTGCTGTTGGAACTGGGGAGGTGCTGCTCCTGCCCGATGTGATGGAGGTCTCGCATAGGGCTTGCTTTGTGGGTGCTGTGCCTTAGCTCTCCCACTGGAAGGACCTCCTGGGTGTGACCTGATCACCCGAGACTCACCCTTTTCCAGGGTCTCCACCATCTTCGCCTTCTCCACTAAGGCGTGGAACTCCCTGATGCACATCGGGGCTATGGTCTTCTTCAGCCCATGCTTCAGCCCTTCCTCGAACTTCCTACACCTCCAGGCCTCGGAGGTCGCCTGGGTATAGAACCGGGCGAGGTACTCAAAACGGGCAGCATAGGCGTTTACTGACATGTCCCCCTGCTCCAACTTTAAGAACTCAGCTTCCCTTGCAAACTTGGCGCTGTCTGGGAAGTATTTCTCCAAGAACTTCACCCTGAAGCTCTCCCAATTCAGAACATCCTCTCGGGCCTCCATCATCTGCTGAGCTCCCATCCACCAGAACTCAGCTTCTCCTGATAGCAGATACGTGGCAAACAACAGCTTCTTCTCTTCAGGGCAGGAGGTCGCCCTAAAGATTTTCTCCACCTCCCTGACCCACTGATCTGCCTGGTCAGGGGTAGCATTCCCACTGAACTTAGGTGGGTTGTGCCTCATGAACTCGGCCAGTCCCATCTGTTCTTGGGGCTGACCGACGTGGGAGTTTGTCTCAGCAGATCGGGCAGTTTCCCAGTGCTGCATTGTGGCTTGATGGTTCTGAGCCATCGCCGCATTCTGCTGCTGAATGGCAGTTGCCATCATCTCGATGGCCTTGGCGATCTGACTCATCTCTGAGGAAGGTTGGGGTGGGGTAGCAGGTCTACGTGCCATCTTCTGAATCTATTGACTTCTATATTCCCTACAACTATAAGAATGAAATCGATAAGAATCAATTCATTCAAGGGGTAACAGCTAGACCTTACAAAGGTCAGCATCTCAAAGTCATCTAGAATTTGAGTTCATCAACAGAATCATAACACTTATAA
Source organism: Phaseolus lunatus (assembly GCA_013389735.1). NCBI lineage: Eukaryota > Viridiplantae > Streptophyta > Magnoliopsida > Fabales > Fabaceae > Phaseolus > Phaseolus lunatus. The sequence goes on along the minus strand of CM023859.1, from coordinate 10,057,696 downwards.
CTTCACACAAAACACCAGAACAGTTACTGGTGTGCAAACATCAGTCCAAACTACCACCTCAGTCAAATTCAAGAACACTCAAAAATCACACCAGAATTCAATGTAGGCTAAACATCAAACCTTTGGAATTAAGATTAAGAATTATCTTGATCCAGTTATGAGTGTGCACCCTCACCACTTTATCAAGACCTTCTTATTCTTAATACTAAGATTTTCAGTTAGGCACACGTTCACCCAAGCACACGCAAGAGTTCAAAACTAAAACGTTTGAAAACCTTCCACTATAGTGGTTATTTAAAACTCAAATAAATTTTTATGAGCAGAAGAAACACAATGGATCCACAGCCCTCAGGTCATCCTAAGGCGAACTGCTCTGATACCATTAATGTAACATCCCGCCAAAATACTATACAAATGTATATAATGAAAATAAAGGTAACAAATAGATTCTATGAACAAAATAATATATATATGAAATGAAGTTGCTCCTCTTAGGGAGTTTAATACAAATTCGGTAAAATTTTCCAGAAACATAAACAAAATACAGTAAAAAAAAACAAAGCAGGCGATCTCCATCGGAAGAAACAGGCGATCACCCGATAGAGACAGAAGAAAACCGGCGATCTCCTCCTCGGCAATCACTCACTAAGAAGCTCTTCTTCCTGGAAGATCATCTGCTCCCGTGTAACAATTACACGATCATCACAGTTTTGAGAAAACAACCACAATAACAGATAAAAGGGTAAGCTAGATAATTTAAAAGAAGTTTAAATCAAGAACATGAAAATCCAAGTAAACCAAGTTCCAAAATATCCATGTAAAACGTAAAGCTGCTCATAGCATTCAGCTGATCGCCCAAAATCACAAACTTCACAATATTCACCCATAGTCATTCCATTTCACAATACAGCATCAAGTGTCTATCAATATTCAAGTTTCTCATTTCACATGTCAGACTTTCCACTGACTCACCACACAAGACACTTGACACTACTTCCGGATTGACTCGTGCGTTGATTAGACTCAGAGATCTGCACCTGTCATACCACACCACTGTGAAATCCACACAGGGTCGCTGTGAATCCACACAGCATGCGCATATATCATCTCAATGTTACCATAGTTCTCCTGGTATGACAGGGTTAATCCATAAGACAGGCGGAGCTCGTTCTTTTTCACACGAGACGCCCATCATATAGACCTCCTTCGACTCTCAACAACTGAGTAACTTCCTCTACGTGATTCCATTACCTCAGCAGAGTCAGGATATCCCCTTAGGAATCACCGATCAATGCACCTACCACAAGATCTTACACGGTATTTTCTTTCCTGAAAATACTATGCCTCGATCCCACATTCACAGCATTCAAAGACATCATGCCACACTTAAAAGAATGATTTCAATCACAGCAATAGCCATTTCAGCGTTTCAAACTTTCGAATATCACATATATATTGTATTTAAATCCCAAACAGTTTCAAACAATGTCAAACACAGGGGGGTTCGAAACTCGTATTTAAAACCGGCGACCACGTCGCCCAAACACGTAAAACAGAGCATTTCGAAAAGAAACAGAGAACCGGCGACCACGTCGCCCTCACTTCAGAAACAGCAAACTATGGCTTGTATGGAAAAAGAGGTCTAGCTTCCCTTACCTGGACTTGCGCAACCACCAGGAGCTTCGAAATCCAACGAAGCTTGCAGAATACCTTGGCTCTGTTTTTCGCGTCTGGTCTGAAGAACTTGCAGAGGACTACCCAAGTGCTCCAATGGTGTTGCTTCTCGTCGTACTCTTGTGTGGAGAGGCTGAAATCGCAACGCGGAGGAGGGAACTCACTCTTTCTCTCTTCGACTACAACAACGTTTTCTTCCTCTTCAGTAGTGGATTTCAGTAACTTAAACCAACTTATCCCTCCAAAAGCAGCTGCCACCACCCACTCTGCAGGGAAGTTTGCGTGTACGCTTCCCTGCACAGTACTACTAAGCATGCCTCTGCGCAGGCTACGCTATGAGGTCACTATTCTGAACCACTTTTTCGTCTACGTGGCGCGCGTGCAGAACGTCTCTTGCTGGGAGTCTGGGGCCCACGTTCTCTGGGTGTAACTCAACGTCGCGCGATGACCTTTCGCCGATGACTACCAGCTCGAAGAGAAACCACTGATGACCTCTCGCGCGAAGACGATCCACCGATGACCTCGCGCGAAGACTACCACCGATGACCTCGCGCGAAAACTACCACCGATGACCTCGCGCGAAGACTACCACCGATGACCCCGCGCGAAGACTACCACCGATGACCCCGCGCGAAGACCACCACCGATGACCTCTTCCTGGCGAACGACCGATGTCTTCCTCTGGGAGACAACCGATGTCTTCCCTGGCGACGCCCTCATAACTCTCGCGCCTTGGCCACGTCCACATGCATCGCGCCCTGGCAATGCCCGCGTGCCTCGCGCCCGCGCGATGCCCGCGTGCCTCGCGCCCGCGCGATGCCCGCATGCCCCTCGCGCCCGCGCGATGCCTGCATGCCTCTCACGCCCGCGCGATGCCTGCATGCCTCTCGCACCCGCGCGATGCCTGCATGCCTCTCACGCCCGCGCGATGCCTGCATGCCTCTCACGCCCGCGCGATGTCCACCTGGCGCTCATGTGTAGCAGGCGACCGGCGACCTCGTAGCCTTCTAAACTTAACTTTTTCCTCCCTTTCTATTTTAAATAAAAACATACTTAGAATTTATTTAAAATATAACTCTTTTATTCCAATAAATTTTTCAGGTCCTTACAAGTACTATTACGAGCAGACACCTACTAGACCAAGGAGCGCATGCAACTACAAAGACATATTCTTCTCAATAGGGATGACAATCTAGGGCGGGCCATGTGGGCCAATCCACAGCCTGCTACTAAAAAGCACGGGACGAGCTCCTTAAAATATAGTCCATTAATTCGCTTAGGCCCGCCCTGCATAACTCGCAATTCGCGAAGACCAACAGCGAGGCGAGGCAGGTTGCCCCGCTGGCCCGTTTAAATAAAAAAATAATAATTTTATTTTTTCTACAAAAGAGAAAATCTTACATCACTCACTCATTATTGCAATGTGATATTTATTTATTTTATTTAAAAAAATAGAATTTAATGTACTAAAAAAAGAAATGTTTTATTTTAATCATTTAAAGAAATTAATATTAAGAGTGACAATCGATTTAGTTTTAAGTTAAAATCTTATATTTAAAAAAATTAATAAAAAAATAATATAAAGAAGATATTTCAATAAGATACTTGTTAAAAAATTAGTCATCTTCATTAAAATATTTTGTAGAAATTTTTTGATAAGATACTCTGATAAGTTTACATACATATAAAGGGAAAATAGATATAAAAAAACTTTAATTATTTTTAATCAAGCCTTCTAACAACCTTCATAATTGAATTTCTTTATATTTTTATCTTATTTGAATGAATTGAAATATGGATGAAATTTTAATTTTTCAGCAACAGAAATATATTTTTTTTATAATTAATAAAATTTTAATTATCTAAGAATAATATTTTCCATATGCAGTCTGACTCGTAGGCCCACGGGCTACCTCTTATGCAGAGTAGGCTAGTGAAATGAGTCTGCATTCCTTGAGTGAGGTGGGTCAAACGTGAGGTGGGCCTATGTGGAGGACCAACCCGCATTGCCACTTCTACTTCTCAACCTATTAAAGAACAATTGACGTCCATCGTGTCGTCGTCAGCTCCTAACGGTACTTGGTCGGTCTTCGGTCAGAGCGAGGGGGTACCTGCAAAAGGTCCTTTGAGGCTCAAGTCAGTGCTCGATATGTAATGTTTGAATGTATTAAATGTGTACCTTGACTTGATGTTGGCCAATATAGTTATAGAGAAGTGTTATAGCCCTAGATTAGCACAAATATCACAGTTAATTCTTGCATTAGTTTTGTATTTTGTACGATTTTCGTGCAAAACATGTTTACAAGGTACTTGCTTTGGATTGTTGATATGTGTTTGGATATAGTTGTTGAGGAACCACTCAGATAAACAACCTAAAACATCTTGGTCGACTATATCGTTTTGGCAATGTGGTACAACAAATACTCTTTTTTTTCATGTTTTAAAGAAAATATAAACTTGATATTAAGGAGTAAAAACATATTTGAAATTTATTTGCTAATACAACTTCTGAAAAGATTATAAAAACAAAGCTTATTCAATTTATTTATGTGATGTCTTCGTATGTACACACATATCTATGTATCTAAACTTTTGTGTCTTTCTTAAACTTATTAGGCTTTGTGAGATCCAAGCTCCACTTCATGAGTTTGATCATTGAAGTCCACACTTCCCTTGTACTGATATCTTCTAGCAACAAGTGTATAAAAGATGAGGTTGAGGGTGGCTAACACTGCTATGAGGTAGTAAAAGTAGTCTATCCTCCCAGAATTTATATCATTTGTCAACCAATCTGGATGGCTATGTGTTGTTGTAGTGTGATGAACCACGTTGACTATTATGGTGCTCACATAGTTGGCTGCAGCAAAAGAACACGAGAACAAGGAATTGCCAATGCTTCTCATATGCTCAGGAAATTGCCTGTTGAAGAACTCAATTTGTCCTATTATATTGAATGCCTCACAGAGTCCCATAAGGATCAAGTGTGGTGCTAGCCAGAAGACTGACATGGGAGCAATTCCTAGTGGCGTTGGATTTGAATTTGCTGAATCCCTTCTCACTTTTTCAACCATGCCAGCCACAACCATAGAAAGAATAGAGAACACCATGCCAATTCCAATTCTTAGGAGTAGAGTGATGCCCCCTTCATGCTTAGTAAGTTTTCTAAGTTTTGGCACTAAGAATCTGTCATAGAATGGGAGCCACAAAGCTATGGTGATTAATGATATGACTCCAAGTGAACCAGCTGGGATTTGGAAGTTGGGTCCAAGGTGTCTGTTCATTTTTAATGCTTGTGACACAGTAAATGTCCCTTGTTGTGCCATGGAAGTGAGACTAAGGATCCCTGCTGCCCAAATTGGGATAATTCTGGCTAAGCATTTCACCTCTTCTACTTGTTGGATGCTAACCAGTCTCCACTGATTCACTATGCTCCCATCTGGGTTTAACTCACCTTCCATTATTAAAGCACCTTTGTTCAAGGCCCTACCAAAACACAAATATCAACCTCAGTTCAAAATATGGAAAGCAGCTTTGAATTCTACATGTTAATTACTATTAATGCTTGTTTAGAAATTGATTAAATCTGAAAAAGGTAAATGACAAATTTTACTTTTAAAGTTTTGCAATCACATCTCATTGTTAAGTTTTGTAGGAATACATTCTATCATTAAAATATATTTTTAAGGACTAATTTAAATATAATTCAGGGACTATTATATAATTAAACTATAATATTTGGGTTCAATTTAATTTTTTTACAAATTCAAGACTAATTTGGATTTTTACTCTTTTAGCGACTAATTAATAATTAACAACGCTAATATATTCAAGGAATAGATAATTAGTGCATTAGAAAAATAACCAAGCTTTCTCTTGATAAAATATTTTTTATGTTTTTACTTTTAATTAAAAGTAACCCTTTGTTTTAACTTTATTTGCTGTTTTCAAAAGTTTGTAAGGATAAAAATGAGAAAGAAATTATTATTTTTTGTTTTCAATATTTTAATACGAACTTGTAAAACCAGAGAGTAGAAAATAAAAATAAAATACATTTTTACAAGGCAAAGTAATTTTTTTTTTTTTTAATCAACAAGAAAGTGTTGTAATATTTTGTCTTCCCAAAGAAACACTAACTTAACAATATAAAATGTTAATATTTTAATGATATTTTTTAATTTTTTAATTTAAAGTGTTAATAGATATTATAATATTATTAAGGTTGGTTTTCATTATTAGAGTAAATTCCAACAATTTATCATCTTTCAAAAATTTACATCTTCTCACGTGATCTCACATTTTATTAATTCTTTCTTTTTACTTTTAACAATTGTAAGTCTAATATGAAGCAATTTGTTATTGTATTATAAAATAATCTTTCATTATTTTTTCCACAAACCTATTATAATAATTGGGTAAATATTAAAAATAGAAGAGAAGTCCTCACACGTGTATAAAAAGTGTTGTTACAGGGGAACTCAAATGAGGATTTTAGTGTGAATGAGAGATATGTTTCTGACCTGAATTGTTTGGTTAAAGGAAGCTTTGACACAACCGTGGTCCCAATAAGTGGGGGATCATAGAAAGCCCCTTCTGGCTTCTCCTCAGTAATTGGAAACCTGAGTTTTCTCTTTTTATAGGCAGCCACAAGAACTTGAGCAACACCAGAAAAAATGCTTCCTTCAGGCTTCACACGCACGTAAAAGCTTGTGCCCACAAAGAACATGATTATGGAGCAGAGCATGCAGAGAGTAGGTATCCCAAACCCAATTTTCCAGCTCACAGAGTCTTGGATATACACCACCACTGTTTGAGTGACCAAAAGGACCATAGTGAATGTGGTGTAGTACCAGTTAAAGTAGCTGTTCATCCCTTTCTTCCCTTCTTCTGTGGTTGAATCAAATTGGTCAACACCAAATGGGATGCTGCATGGTCTTACCCCAGAAGAACCTATGGTTAAAAAGCAAAGTCCCAAAACCAACACACCCATCTGAGAATTACTTGCCCTAACACATTCACCAGATGCAAGTTCCTCAGGGCTACAAGGTGGAGGGTGCAACTGTGGTAACCACGATGTTAAAGTCACCACGATCATCCCCTATTTCACATAATATACGAAAGAATTAAAATATAAAGAAAGTGATTATACCTTGATTTTTTTAGTTTAAAAAAAATAAAATTCTATCATAAACTTTAAAAGAACTAGAATTATTCAAATGCAATAGCCATTTTTGTTTCATCGCGCTGTACTGCTGCATTTACCACCTGTCACTAAGTTGATATTGACTCCACTATTATAGTACTGTATCATTATGATGACCAGCTTGATTTGCATAGTTTTGCTTAAAAAAATAAGAGGATACGAAAAATAGTCACCTAGAATATTTAATGCTAGCGAAGTAGGGCATGTAGATGTTTATGAAATGTCTCATTCCCTTTTTCATTAAATATTAAACGTGAAATTGATTACTAAATAAACTAGAATTGCATCATGCAAAAAATTAAAAAAATGTAAAAGCAATCAATGAAATTTGAGAAAAGGAAAATAACAAGATTAAATTTCACAAATGGTAGTTTTGAAAGTTCCTTTCAAGAAAATCATGTTTTATTGTCTCCCAAATTATTTAATCATCAATTTTTCTTTCAATCATAAAAATATTTAAACAATATTGACAACATGGTAGATGAAATTTAAGAATATTTATTATTGGTTGATTGAATGGGGCACATGCATTTACCTTCTTCTTCTAGCCGAGCCCAGAAAAAGGCAAGGGTGACTAAATGAAGAAATTGTACTAGATTTACCTTCAAAAGAGAAAAGTTGTATGAAGCTTTGTTTTTTATTCTGAAAAATATGAGTGAGCTTACCAAAAGGGTACCAAAGGATGCAAAAGCTATGGTTCGAAAGCGACCAACATAGGCATCAGAAATGAAGGCACCAATGAGTGGAGCAAAGTTTGTGATCCCAAACCATAAACTCAGAATGTTAGAAGCAGTAACTTGGTCCAAGTGAAGTTCTCTTGTCAAATAAACCATAAAGTTGGCAAACAAACCAAACACTGCCAACCTCTCAAAAGTTTCATTCCCTGCAACGTTAACCAAAATCCAAGAAAAAAAGTAATATTGATTAGACTGGGACGAAGCTTTGGTCTAGTTTAATTAAAAGTTTGAGTTTCACTTCTATGCAAGACTTTCATTAAAAGCTACCTCTCCTCTCTTAAACATAGGATAATTCATTTATATTTATTATAAAATTATTAATTTAACTAATACTGATAAATTTGTCAGTAATACTTTTTAAAAATCATTCTTTGTAGTAAAAATATTTAACTCTTTAATGTTCTAAATAAGAGAGGCAAGGAGACAGTTCATAATGTTTATGAACAACAACTAGTAAAAAAATAACTAAAATGCAAGAAATTATTAGAAAAGAATCTTAAAAAAAGAAATGAATTATAATTAAAGCTAGAAGAAGTATATATAAATTATTGAGTTGAAACTAACAAGAGTATATAAAAGTTGAACTAAGTTTGGTTTTTTAAGTATTGTGTGGTTAAACTCAATTGAAATCGTTGGTGAATGATTGGATTTGAGTTTAATAGAGGAAAAACACAGTTAAGAACATTTGTCTTGCTATTTGAGAGAAGGATTCAAAAAGTGTGAAGGCATGAATTAGTGGAGAGAAAAAGATGTAGGTATAGAAGAAAAGAGAAATAGACCTAAAATAAACGTTATGGCCTTCCATCCTCCACGCTTCTTCTTGGGGTTGGTATGTGATGATTCAGAAGCAGCTCTAGGAAGGTTTCTGAGGGTTGGCTCCATTTTTTCAGAAGGTGAAAAACATGAAGAAATGCATCTTCCAAGCCACCAAGAAGGGGTATTATATATCTTTTCACTATTTCTCACTTGTTTCTTCTCTAGCTAGGTAGCTTATATGAACTCTCCTCTAGAATGTATGGTGTGGTTTTGGTATGAATGTGTATTTACGTATTATGATGAGGCTATATTGGTGAGGAATTACACCCTTATTTATATGCACAAAAACAAAGATATATTTAAGTGGTGGTTGAGGAGGCACCATCGCATATGCTGCTCAATTTCTAATTGAGAAAAGTTTTGTTCACACTATGAATAATATGAACAGTAAAAAACATATATTTGACACTGTTTATAATATTAATTTACTAAAATATGAAGGGTATGTTTTTACTGTTAAAAATGTTAATATATATATCAGCAACCTTCTAATAAATCTATACTCAGAAACATGCACCATCAATATTTATAATAAAAAATTATTATGTTCTAGGTCTATAAGTTCTCATTTAGTTTTTTCCTTTTAAAAGTTATTAATTAATCTCTAAACTTTAAAAATATATTAACTTAATCTTTTTATCAATTTTGTAACGATAAAAACTCTTACTTAATGTTAAAATAATAATCTTTAAAAATTATTAGTATCATATATATATATATATATATATATATATATATATATATATATATATATATATATGAATTTAGTTTTATATCAATTTTGTGACAATAAAATTTGTTATTAAATATTAAATTTATATATAAAGAATGATTAATTTTATATATTATATTACTACAATAAATCTATTTTGGTATCAACCATCTTTTTGGGAACTTCGATGTAACATTCTATTTTTTATTTGTGTTTTGGTGGGTTAAGTATGCTAGTTTTTTAGAAGGATTGGAAGTATGTATTAAATATCTCAATTTATTTATTTTTTAAAAAATATATATTATATTAATTTAATATTTTTGTTAAATTTGTTCCAATAAGTATAAAAAATAACTAATATTAGATGCTTTTAAAGTTTATAAGGATAAAAAATTGTAAAAAATTTATACATGAAAAAGTAACTAACATTACATTATTTTAAAAATTGAAATATTAAATTTATCAATTAAAAAATACATATACCAAAAACGTAATTTTTTATTATGATAATTGCGTAAGGAGTTTGGCGTGATGAGTGGTGGAGTAGGGTGGAGGGGTCCAAGTTATTCCAATGTGTATCAGTCATCGCAAAATTATACATTGAAATGTGATGAACCAATTTGCTAAAACAACCCTTAGCTCATCCCAAATATTTCCAAAAGAAAAAAAATATACCAAATCACTAATCTAACAATCACTAAGATCCAAATTTGTTTTATTCAAATTTTGTTAAGCTTTTAACTGTATATAGAAGACTGCTGGATTGACTTGATTGTAAATAAAAATAAAATAGGGCGATCCAATTAAAATTTCAGAGATCAATTATGCTTGGTTATGAGTATTGTTCTCAATCACTATGACTCATGTTATCATTTTTTACTGTTGAAGTTGGGTAGAACATTTATATATGTTAATGATGTTTGGGGGAGTGATGTTTGGGGGAGTAATATGAATTGTTGTAGTAAGTGAGATTTAGAAGAATAGTTGAAGGTTTGGTTGTGGGTCACCTCTAAGACATTTTCATCTTTTTTCTCTTATTCTGATTGGTATGTTAATCCTTTAGTTTGTATGAGACTTGTTAATTGATGTTTTTCTCCAGTGTTGGTCTGTCCCTTTATTATTTGTTTTCTGTTAGGAAGAGTTTAAGTTTTATCTTTTTAGATTTGTATAAGGGTTGAGTTACTTCTTTTGGAGTGATTCACATTTATTTATTTTTCCTTGCTGATAAAAAAAAACTTTGCATAATTATAATATTTAAAAAAAATAAATCTTTATTAAATTATTTTTTCATGCATCCATACCAAAAAATATACGTCTACGTTAAATTAATTCTTGTTATATATTTTGTAAAGAGTTTTGCAATATTCTCCATATTTAAGCTTTTTTTCTATTTTATAGTTAATAAATTGATTAAAAATAGTTATAAGAGAGAATTAAATAAAATCATGCAAACCATTCTTATAACGATTATAATTGTGAGAGTCGATATAATTTTAACTTCTCATTATCTCTATAAAAAAAATCTCTATCCTCAAGTTTACTTTGTTTCTAATTTTTTGGGATTAATTATCATCTTTTTAATCAGAATGTCAATATGAATGGTGATAAAGTGAATTCTTATCAATCAAATTTTAATTTAAATTCACTATTAAAAAATTATTAAATAAAAACTAATTTTAAAGATAAAAAATAATTAGTTATTATTTTAATTAAATTAAATATTACTTTCTAAGTTAAAAAAATTATTGATATTTAAATTAATTTTTATTATTAATAAATAATTTTTAAATTAATATTTAATTAGTTTTTTTTTTTGTAATAAATAAATTGAACAAAGAGAGACATTTTAGGATTAATTAGTTACGAGCATTTTAGTTACCAGATTTTAACTAAAATCTTAGTAATTTTTTTTCCCTCATGTCCCAATCTCATTGCATGTTGTGGAGATTTGTTATTGCATGAATTATACCCGAATTGGTGAATCTTTATTATGCTGAAGTGATATGTTGGGTTTGTAAATCAATAATTATTCTCTAAATTTTGTAAGCTTTTGAAGTAATTCCTTAAATAATGTAGTAATTAAGGTAGGATTAATTGTTGAAATATTGAATCCATAATGTTTTGGACTAGGTTGGTGGTAGAAAGTTTTATTAAATTAGATTGAAAAAATCTTGGTTTGTATTTTCATTCCGTGGTATTTATAAATATAACACTTTGAATGTTAGGTCTCAATTGAGAAATTTGAACATCTGATAGTCGTATTTTGTTAAGTTGGTATATTAGTAGGTTGAATTAGTAAACATATTTAAATTAAACATTAAGACGTGTTAAGAGAATTAAAATTGTTGATTAATTGAGGTATTCTAGGATGAATTTGTACACTTTTAATAATTGTTGGTTTTATACTTGAACTTGTGGGTGTTTGAATTTGTACACGTAGATGAATTTGTGCACCTCCTGTCCTAGTTACGGCTTGGAGAGTGTTGGAAAACAAGTTAGCTACTAAGGCTAATCTGGAAAGATGCAGGATCACGGTTACAAGTTCCACGTGTAGTTTTTGCGGGGTCGAGGAGAAGACTAGTACCCATTTGTTCTTTAAATGCAGAGTTGTTTGGTTATTGTGGAATCATTGTTGTGTCTGACTAGGCGTGCAGAACGTGTTTCACAACGTTCCATTGTTAAATTTTTTCTAGTTTAGGATGAGCAATGCGTCCGCTTCAGTGAATGAGGTTTGGGGAGTGATTTAGATCGCAGTAGTCAACGAGATTTGGAATCATAGGAATAGGGTAATCTTTAAAGGGGGAGTAGTAGATGTTCTGGAAGTTTTTGCTTTGGTCCAATTAAAGGTTTGGTCTTGGGTTACATCCAAGTCACAGTCTGCGCATTTTTCCTTTTCTGATTGATGCCTAGTTCCGCTGGTTTGCATGGGGATGATGTATTCTGTTAAGTCGTATGATTGCTAGCCTCCGCTGAATTTTTATGGGTTAAGATAGGAGGGTTCTATATAGCCATACATGGGAGTATGTCTAGTAGGTGAGGATAAGGTTGTAATCATGTATAAGGGTTGGACCACCCCTAAAGTGATTCATATTTATTTATTTTTTATTGTCGATAAAAAAAAATACTTGAACTTGTGGGTGTGATGCGTTCGATTTGAATAATATTAGTTATTGCATATAATTTTTGCATATATATGTATTTTTTTTTGGTACATTTTAGACTTACACTAGAATGAACAAATTGTTTTGATTAAAAGTGAAACTGGTTTTGGAATTTTTTACAAAAATTACAAGTTCTACATAATTCATTGAGCCAATTTCATTCAAAGAGGCAATCTCACTCCCAAACTTGATATGCTAAGCAGTTTTGCTAATTTTTCTTGGTGGATTAGAATCGGTCTCACAAATTCACACCCGAGTGCAATTAGAATATTTTTTTGATTAAATTTGCTTTGTGAATTGATTTCCACTTAGTGAAATTACCTTCTTTTACTACTACATAACTGATTAATCTGTATGATCTTAAATTATTGCAATTATTATGATTATGTTTTATTTGAGAATATTAATATGTTATGTGATGATTTTGATAAAAAATATATGATATGTTGATTTAAATCGTTTTGAAATTACATATCCAGAATAATATTGTTTATTTCAAGTAATAACATAACTAATAAATTATATCTTTGTTTCAATGATTATTTAAATTATATAAATTAAGACATACTAAAAATGTTAAAGAATAATTCTTATAGTATTCGAACACAACATAAGTTTTTCTATTTTATTTTATTTTAATAAAAAAATAAAAAATTAAATAAAAAACATTTGAGGATATTCCAACCCATATACATAAATAATAACCTTCACCATAAATATGTAGGATTTCTCAATAAAAAAACCAAAAATAACCAGCAGGGTTGCTGCCAAGCCAGCAACTTAAAAAACTTACAATAGCCCAAAACTGCTCCTGCAAGCCTTCAGCTGAGCTCCTATAAGTTTTTTTTTTTATAAGAAACTAATTTTGAAAAATGAAAAAGATATGCATTTTCATAAATAAGTAACTTAAAATTTAACTAAATTTAAATATTTTTTCTTTTGTATGTAGTGAACGAGTTGATACATTACAAGAAATTTGGAATGTATCAATAGATTTTTTTTTTGTCGATAATTTGATTTTACCAACTAATATGCACAATAAAATTTTGCTGGTAAGATTTGTTAATAAGTAAGTAAATCAATATTATTGATAATATCCATCGATCATTTATATTCGTCAATAATTTGGCGTTAGTCAATATCAACTCATAATTCAGGTAATAGTAATAATAATATATATTAAAGTAATAATAATAATAATGAAAATAATTATGATAATAATAATAATCATAATAATTTATTTAATTTTAATATTTTTATAATTATAATACTAATAATTTTATTTTATATAGATACATAATAAAATAAAAATATTAATTTAATAATTTCATGTAACTATAATAATAATATTAAAATTTTTTATTTTTGATAATAATTTAGGATAATAGAAATACTAATAATTCTTGTATATTAATATATATTAAAAGGGAAATATTAACTTAATAATTTGTAATAATAACAATTATTATTATTATGATACTAATATTAATAAGAAAAATAATTATGATAATAAATATAAAAAAATATTAATAATTTTTTTATTAATAATAATTTATGATAATAGTAATACTAATAATTTTATTTTATATTAATATATATTAAAATGAAAATATTAATTTAATAATTTGATGTAATAATAATAATAATGATAATAATAATAATAATTATTATTATTATAACAATAATAATTATGATAACAATAATATTAAAAATAATTATGATGAAAATTATAATAATAATAATATTCACAGTTTTTTTATTATTAATAAGAATTTATAATAATAGTAATATTAATATTCTTATTTTATATTAGTATATACTAAAATGAACATATTAACAATGAAGATAATAATAATAATAATAATAATTATTATTATTTTGTATTAATATATATTAAAATAAAATATTAATTAAATAATTTAATTAATATTACTATTATTATTAATAGTAATATTATTATTATAATTATTATCATTAATATTATTAATAACATTATTATTATTAATAATAATATTTTTAATAATAGTAATAATCTATACCTATATATAAAGGGATTTCCCTTTTTAACTTCCTTAATTTTATTCCAATTTTATCCTTAGATTTATATTTTATTTTATTACTTTAAAAATATATGAGAGGACATATACGTAATTTTGTAAATCATTTTAATTTTATTTCTTAAATCTTAAAGGTATAATAAGAGAACACAGAACATTATTTTTAAAAATCAAAAGGTATAATAACAGAAGACACATTACATAATTGTATCTGTTTTTCCATCAAAAGCTCTTTTTTGTTTTGTATTTTCACATTCAAAATCCAAGAACCACGAACCCAAGTTTTTTCTTTCCAGAACCACAAATCCAAGTATTTTCATTTCAAAACCACGAATCCAAGTTTTTTCGTTCCAGAACCACGAACCCAACCAATAAGTGTTGTTTTTGAATTATAAAGTAGAAGATGAAAATGCAATGTTTAAATTCACTTTTTTTTAATTCACTTATGCATATTTTTAACATTGTATGATGATAATAACTCATAAAACACACGAAGATAACAATTTAATCAAAAACAACAACAAAAAAAAGTCGTAGAATTTTGTTCATTGAATAAAACATTGAAAAGGAAAAAAATGTACCATGGCGGTGACGGACTCGGAGTCAGCATCGAGGTGGAATGGATGACGACGGTAACAGAGTCAACGATATTGATTGACTCGCCACAACCACAGAAGATGAATGAATTTTTCAATGCGACGACGAATGAGCCATCGGTATAGAACTGTTGCAGAATGGTAAAGCACGGAAGCACGATATGGTAAAGCACGGTAGTTGGTTTTTAATATGATGAGGGATTCCATTTAGAAATTTTGCTAGAAGATTTTTTTTTCTTTCATAAAGGGAAACCCACCCATAACTTCATGCAGTGTCAAGTACGAATGACACGTTATACAATGTAATTAAATTATTCTAAAAAAAATTAAGAGCGAAACCCAATTTGCTTTCATTTATATATTTATTTTTAATTTTTTTTCATTTATATATTTATTTTCAAATTTTTTTTCATTTATATATTTATTTTTAAAATATTTTCTGAACATATTTAAAAATTTTGAAAATTTTAAACTTTTTTAAAATTTAAAATCTTTTGAAAGTTTGAAAATTTAAAATCTTTTGAAAATTTAAAAGTTTTTGAAACTTTGAAAATTTGAAAAATTTAAATTTTTTTGAAAATTTAAAATTTTTTAAAAATTTGAAGTGTTTCGAAAAAGGTTTGAAAATTTGAAATTTTTAAAGTTTAAAAATTTTAAAATTTAAGTATTTGAAATTTGAAGTGTTTCGAAAAGGTTTGAAAATTTGAAAAATTTACAATCTTATGATTTTTTTTTTTAAATTTCAAGTGTTTCGAAAAGGTTTGAAAATTTGAAAATTTTAAAGTTTGAAAATTTAAATTTTTTTAGAATTTGAAGTGTTTCAATTGAAATTTGAAAAATTTTAAATTTTTTAAATTTTTTAAATTTAATTTTAAATTTTTTAAATTTTCAAACCTTTTCAGAATACTTTTCAAAATTTTGAAAAATTTTAAATTTTTTTTTAAAAAAAGTCAATGCCCATAATAATAAAATAAAATATATATGAAGATAAAATATGAAAAAAAATTAAGGAAGTTAAAGAAGAGAAACCCTTCGTATAGGTATAGATTTATAATACAAAATATTTCCTATTTTTCAAAATTTTTAAATTTAAATTTTCAAAATATTTAAATTTAAACTTTTTCAAATTTTCAAACCCTAACTCCTTTTTGAAACACTTCAAATTTTGAAAATTTTTAAATTTAAAATTTTCAAATTTTCAAATCCTAAAACCTTCTCGAAACATTTTAAATTTTGAAAAATTTAAAATTTTTTAAATTAACAAAATTTTGAATTTTAAATTTTGAATTTTAAATTTTAAATTTTAAATTTTAAATTTTAAATTTTAAATTTTAAATTTTAAATTTTAAATTTTAAATTTTAAATTTTAAATTTTAAATTTTAAATTTTAAATTTTAAATTTTAAATTTTAAATTTTAAATTTTAAATTTTAAAATCTTAATAGTTTTCATGGTTACATCCACTCCCTCTTTTCTTTTATATTCGAACTATAGAGAGAGAAAAAATGTTCATAAATTTTGACACATCTTGAACCTTCTTCCTTCACGCTTCCTGTTTTTCTCCTACTCTCACCCGTCTCATTTTATAAGGCAACGAAGAGGAAAGGAGGCCAATAAGAGATTCAGGATGCAAGGAGGCACCGCGACTTCGAGATTTTTTAAACCAAGAAAGAGATAATTCACATGTATATTATCATTTCATAGTCAACACCAAAGCAATCAGATGAATAGAAAGTTCCACAAATTAAAACTACAAATACTTACCAAAGAGTTGAGAAGTGTCCCTCAGAGTCAGAGAACATCTAAATTTGAAGATAAAGGAGAACCTAAAGGGAGAGGAATCATCGAAACAAATGTTTGCATGTGCGAGAGAAAGAAAAAGTGATAATTTTTTATGAACCTCATACTCTCAACCTTTGTTCTGAACCTCGAGCAAGTTATGCCATTTTTTTGTTCATATTTGATTACTTTTTAATTTTTATTATTTAAAAGTGATACTATTTAATAGAAGGTTGTTTCTGTTAGTCCAGTGCACATACTTCAAAATGAAGTGTTCCAACCCTACACTTCAAAGTGTGCTTCACATGGGACACGCATCTGAAAGAGTTGAGTCGCTCGCTGATCGAATGAGGTGGATGGCAGAGAAGAAAGCGCATGGCATGCAATGAAGGTGGTTTGCGTGGTGCAATGTTTCAAAAGGCATGGTGGCAAGAATAGTGTGGCAGATTGTTGTAGTATGCAAGGAAGAGAGAGGAGGATGTAACAGAGGTTGGTGTGGTAAAGTTAACCACCATATACATGCATGTTTTTGTATTTAAGGGTCAGATGTAGGTGATTTAAAGTAAATTTTATTATTTGTCTCTCTACAATCAAAACAAGAAGTTAATAAATTATTATGATGCTTTCCACATTCCTATAAAGCATTTTAACCATTTCTCATTGATCCTCACCTTTTTATTGTTTGTTTCCATGGTTGAACACAAATAGATGTTATTAAAGCAACAACACATATTCTTAGATCTTAAGTGCAGAAATTTGATTTTTTTTAGCAGATAAATATACTTTGACGGTTGATTATTGACCATAGACATGACGTATGTTCATATTTATTAAAAATTACTATAAATTTATATTATTAATATAAGTGTATTAATAATAACATCATTTATTCAAATTTTAATATTAAATATTATTTATTCAAATTTCAATGTCAAACTTCAAATATATATATCAAACATTAATAAAATATATATATCAAACATTAATAAAAATAAAAAAAATGTGAATACACATGCGCTCAACAGTCACGGGAGTGCCTGTATTCCCGCTAGTAATATCATAATAAAAATAACAAAAATAATAAGATGAATTTTGGTGTTGTGATGGGTTGTATATCTACTCATGGCCTTTGGTATGATTTCCTGCTACATAGTAAATAATAATAATATTAAGGGTTCTTGGCACTACAGACCATTTTGCTTGCTGTCGATCAAATATAATTTTCTTTTTTTATAAAGAGTTATTTAAATGGTTTCTAGAGAAAATTATTTTCTTTCCAGTTGAGACGTAAGTATATTAAAATTTATTTTCCTCTTCTATATTTATATAAATTTATAAACTTTTTTTCAATATTCGTTATTTACAGAGTTATATTATTATTAGCATCAAATACTTCAATATTTTAACAATAATATTTTCCTATGATCCAACAAATTACTTTTTTTTTATCAGCACCAACAAATTACTATGTCATATGATTTTCGCAGTTACCTTTGTTTTGAATAATTTTTTTTTAAATTTTATATAAATTCACTAGATTAC
The DNA here is from genome assembly GCA_013389735.1 of Phaseolus lunatus. NCBI lineage: Eukaryota > Viridiplantae > Streptophyta > Magnoliopsida > Fabales > Fabaceae > Phaseolus > Phaseolus lunatus. The sequence goes on along the minus strand of CM023859.1, from coordinate 10,039,423 downwards.
TGTGATTTTAGCAATGGACACACTTTTGGCTTCGCAATAGATATATTTATTAGATTATATAAAAAAGAAAGCATCTCAAACAGTTTATATTGGATCGAAAACAAATTACAAAAAGTGAATATAAAATCGAATGAAACATTACACAGAAATGCTCTTTGCCGTGTGCAGCATACCTACCAGAGACAAATAGCATGGTGGAACATGATTTGTCTGAAAAATAGCATGGTATAGAACATGATTTGTCTGAAGGAACATGATTTGTTTGCAAATAATTTAAACTTCATTCAGTCATAAATCCAATATAGAGAATCCTTGGTATAGATAGAATTGGAGTTTTACTTGCATGGTTATTTAGTACATATCTATATTACAAATACTACTGAAATGAAATTTCCATTATAGTGAAAGAACAACCCCAACATGGAAAGAATTAAGTTTTCTCCATCAGTTTTTGACAAAGGCCTTATAATGATAGCTACGAGAAGAAAGTATGAAGCATAACATGTTTAACAAGCCAAATGCTGCAATGACGAAATAGAAGTACTCCAATCTGCCCTTATTAATGTCACCATCAAGCCAATCTGGTTGGCCTTGCTTCCCAGTGAAAGAATGCACGATGTTTACTATGAAGCTGCTCATGTTACTAGCAGCTGAAACATTGAGGCATAGCAAGGAATTGGCAATACTTCTCAAGCCCTCAGGTGATTCATTGTTGAAAAACTCAATGTGGCCAACTGTTGCAAACACATGACAACATCCTAAAAGAATGAACTGAGGAGCCAGCCACAGCACTGATATGGGTGCAACCCCATCAGATGCACCAGATGAAATTGCCATTTCCCTTCTCTTGATCTCCACCAACCCTGAAACCACCATTGATAGAAAACCAAAAGCATGTCCAAATCCAATCCTTTGAAGGGTTGTGAGTCCCCCTTCTTGCTTTGTTACTCTCTCTAGTGCAGGAACAACAATTCGATCATAGAATGGGAGCAATATGCCTATTGCCACCAGCATTATCACATTTACTGAGCCAGGATGAATCTCAAAGTTATGTCCCAAGTGCCTATCCATTTTCATGGCTTGTGATACTCCAAATATTGCTTGCTGTCCTAAGGGAATGTTCACTATGATGCTGGTTGCGAATATCGGCATGATTTTAAGAAAGCATTTGAGCTCTTCCACTTGTTGGATGCTACTAAGTCTCCAAGGGTTTTTGTTCGATCCATCATCCTCCAATTCATTCTCCACCACTAAAGCAGCTTTGTTTAAGTGTCTAAGAAACAAAAACAAATCAGTAACACAAGAAATATTGGTCAGTATTTGAATTTACTTGATTCAATCATTCATATTGTAAGAAAGCAATTTATTGACATTAGCAACTATTACTCAATTTGATCCTCTGATATCCAGGATTAAATTATGGTTGTGAAATTCAAGAACTTTATAAATAAACTAATTTGCTCGGGGATACAACTTTAAAAACCAAATTAAGAAGCAGATTATAATTTCAGGGACTAAATTAACATTTAATCTGAGATATTATTTACCCAAACTCCTTTGTAAGAAGCATCTTTCTTTCTGAAGCATGTTGGAGTGGTGGATCATAAAATGCTCCTTGTGTGTCCTCGGCAGCAGGCAAATGAAAATGGCGCTTGCGTTGTGCTGCAACTATCACTTGAGCTATGCTAGAAAAGTTGCTTCCCGCAGGCTGAACATAGGCATAAACTTTGGAACCAGCAAAGAAAAAACAAATTGAAACAATCATATACACAGTGGGCAATGCAAAACCAAGGGTCCAACTAACAGAATCCTGGATATAAACCAATAGAGTTTGGTTGATCAACATGACCAGTGTTTGTGTGGTGAAGTACAGACTGTAGAAGCTGTTACTTCCATTCCTTCCTTCAGCAGTGGTCAAGTCAAATTGTTCAACGGCAAAGGGAACACTGCAAGGCCTTATTCCACCAGAACCAATAGATAACCAGAACAGACCAAAAACTAAGACACCCATTTGGAAATTTGATATGCCTGAGCACACACCAGTCCCCACCTGCTCAATGGAGCATGGTGCAGGATGAAATTGTGGCACCCAAGCAGTTAGCATCACAGTAATCATGCCCTAGTCAATTAGAAACAAAGGTTATAATCCAAATTATTAAACATTCACCATTGCTTTTATTGCAATTGTATATCAAGAAAAACATAAGATATAAATTATAATCAATCCATAGGAAAGTAAAACATACCCCAAGGCTAGCAAAGGATGCAAGGGCAATTGTTCGAAACTTTCCTAGGTAGGCATCAGCAAAAAAGGCTCCAATCAGTGGAGTAATGTTGGAGACAGCAAGCCAAGTGTTCAAAATGTTTGCTGAAAGAACCTGATCCATGTTATACACTTTCATCAAATACACCACAAAATTCGCCTGCATTCCAGATGTTGCTAGCCTCTCAATTGTGTCATTTCCTGCACATTTCATTTCAATTATAGCCCCAACCACAATTGAATTGTCAAGTATGAACATAAAATGTTGCTAAAATATTATCTTGGTCTCTTATTTTGTGTTTTTTTTTTCCTTTCAGTTTGGTCTCTTAAAATTCAGAATGTTCATTTTGGTCCCTTAGTAAAATGTGACAGACTAGGAAATATGTCAGAACATACCAGTTTTTGTCTCATACAATGTAACATTAACACTGATGCAAGAATCAATCAGTGTAAAAACTCATTATTTAGAGGATGAAATTCAAATAAAAAAAAAAATGAGAGACAAAGCTATTTCAGCCTAAAAAAGGTATAACAAAGTTTTGAGACAGACCTAGAACGTAAGGCATGGCTTTCCATCCAGGCTTCCTAAAGTGTGTGTTTGGCTCTGATGGAGCAATGCTTTCTTCTTCTAGCAACTTATGTTGCAGAGAGGGCATTGAATCGCGTTTTTGGCTAGAAAATGAAAAGAGTGAGCGCAACCTATCCATTGTGAATAGCTTAATCAGTTTCCGTAACTGCTGTGTGGAAAATATGAAAAACTATGAACCTTATATAAAACAAAACTATTAGTCTTGCAAAAACACTATGAAACAAAAAAAAAAAAAAACTGAAGTGTTGATCTGTCATGCAGATGCTTCGGTCCTCGTCATGTGAAAAATCCACTAAGGAAAGTGAAATTGCTTTTTCACTACATTTTTATGACTAGAATTGCTTTCACGTTTGAATTTATTAATTATACCATTAAATGCCTTCCTTAGTTCTTATAATAAATTCTCTATATAAACTTTGACCAACTTCAAAGTTAGACTAAGTACTTTTACTAAGAATTAGTTTTGACTATTTTTTTGTAAAAATATCCTTAATTACTAATTGTTTTCTAAATTTTCAATGAATAATAAATCAAATGTATTAATGTCTTGGCTTTATAGTCTAATTTTGTATCTTCATACAAAGAAGATTTAAAGAACTAATTTTTAATATTCTCGTCAATATAAAGTGAAGCACTGGATATATTAATTAGGAAAGACATTAAGAGATTGCAACTAGAACTAATAAAAATAGTTTTAAAATTTCAAATGTTTCATATTAATGGAATGGTGGTTATATAAAATATATAAATTCAAGATAAGTACTTTTTTCAAGTTTTCGTGTTAAACATCACTATAAAATTTGAAATCACATTCAGATTGACATCCCAGATTTTAACCATCATTTACCATTACATGAAAATAAAATATTATTTAAAAGAGAAAAGAAAAGAATAATACAAACAATTATGTGGAGCTAGACCAAAAACCACAAAAACCAAACATAAGTAACCTACGCCTAATATGGAAAAAAAATCCAAAAATAAACTGGAGGCCGTCTATTGTACCAAACAAAGTCCTCTCTATAAAAAAAGCCTAAAGTTATGCCTATGAAGGAAACCTAAGTTAGTTAGCTTATCAAGCATAAGAATTAACTTCTCTAAAAATATGACACTTTAAAAGAAATTTGTCTATAGATAAAGCAATTATCCTATCTATTTATGATAAACTGAGGAACATGAGTTCTATCTTGTAGAACAACGTATAGAGCAACACAAATCAGGAAAGAATCACTCTCTAACCATAAAAATTTATAACTAATTTTATGTGATTTTTTAAGAATAAAAATAGCACTCATAAACTGAGTAGCTAACACAAACTAGAGATAAAAAAAAAAATCACCAATAAATTCTCTTATATTACTACAAAAGATACTTGCACAAGAAGATAAATTTCTTATTACTAATTACATTTTTTAGTTTTTTAATCTTGATGAATGAATTAAATTTGTCTTATGATTGGAACAAGTCTTAGTTCTACTTAAAAAAATAAAAAAAATAAACATTTTACTGTAGTTATTTAGCAACTAACTTAAAACATGTAATGAGCAAGTCTTTGAAAAAAGAATGTTCAAACAAATAGTTTAGAAAACCCACTTAATTAAAAGTCACATGACCACTAGGTGCTTCAGGGTATGCTTGTTCAAACATTTTTTAGAAAAAATAATTAATTAAATAATCATGTATTATTATTTTATAAAACAAATATTCTAATAAGAAATTTATTTGTCAAAATGAATTAGTATTATTATAGTATAAAAAGTTTAATTTTTAAAAAAAAAAATTTGTGATAGATAAGTATGTGAGTCCGGTCCTAAATGGAACCATTTTAACAATCGAACCGAACAGATCAAAACTTGGTGGATTGCGGCCCATTTTGCCCCTAATAGCTTCCTGAGTTTACACATTCTTAACTTGAGCAGTTCTAGTGTATGATTAATATTTATAATAATATATAAAGAAATTCTTTTTTTTTTCATTTTTTATAACTTTATCCTTTATAATATTAAAATATAATAAATTTTACAGTTATTTATTTTATATTGAAAATTTGAATTTTAAAAATTTAGAAAATTTTGAATTTTAAAAGAAAAACAAAAATTCAATTTTTTATAATTTTACCCATTAAATAGTTACTTTTTAAAATTCAAATAATTATTTATAATATAAAATCATCTACAAAATAAAAATTACACGCAATAAAATTTTAAAAATTATTTATTTTCATAATTACTTTAATAAAAATTATTTATTTTCATAATTACTTTAATAAAAATTATTTATTTTCATAATTACTTTAATAAAAATACTTTTATGATTTAATATTATATTTTTATTTCAATAGTTATTATTATAATAATTTTTTTGTAAAAATAAAAAAAAGTGTACAATATTTAGATTATAATTTTTTTAATAAAAATTTATTTATGTATTTAATAAAATAAATAATTGAATAATTTATTTTTATTTCAAAATAATTAATTAATTTCTCTTTTTAAAAATAACGAATATATATATATAATAATAATAATAATAATAATAATAATAATAATAATTTACCCTTTAATATGTATAACTTATCTTTTAAAAATATATATTTCTTTTGTTTACAAATATTTTTACAATTTCATTTTTTTAATGACTACTTTTTTTTTTTTTTAAATTCAAATAACTATTCAGAATAAAATTAATTCAAGTTTATATTGGATATATACTTTATTTGTATAATAATTTTATGATGTTATAATTTTTATTTATATAGATCATATTCTTCATTATAAATTTATTGTTTGTAAATTTATTTTATTAGGTGAAATTCCACATTAACAAACAGATAAAACTAAATTACCAAATTTGTATATAAAAAAAAATAATATCTATATATATATATCCAATTTTCTAAAAAAAATTAATTATTTAAATTTATATATAATAATGCATATATTCTAATTCGTTATTTTCTCTAATATGATATAAAAAATAACTTATTATCTCTAATTTGTTATTTACATAATTATTAAAAGATGATCAAATTGTAAATTAGTGTTTTTATTTTTAGAATATATATAAATAAAGATATATAGTAAAATTTATAATGACATTTATACATTTATTTTATATATTAATTCTATAAAGTTATAATTATTATAACCTATATTACAATATCTATAATAGAGAGAGCTCAATATATTTTTTAAAGATATTTAAAAAATACGGACATACAAACGCGACAATATCTGTATTTTAATTGTCTATATATAAAATATATATAAAGAACATATGTTATTTAGTCTAGTTTATATTTTATTGAGAAAATAATTTTAAATTTAATTTCAAAATCATAGTTTTAAATAAGGACATTATTTTGTCAAATTTTCTTTTAAAGCTTAAAAGCTCATTAAAAAATAAACATTTTCTTTACAAAACTATATTGAAAAAAATGTATAAAATTAGATTGTGGAATAAATCTAAAACAAATATAAATGAATAAATTTTAAAATTTAAAATGTAAAACATTAATTATAAAAAAATGTAAAAAATTGCTTTAATTAATAGAATTTTATGTTCATGATGAGTTACAAATAAGTATAATACTAATTTAAAATACAACTATTAACTATTAAGAATAAAATAGTTGTGTTATTAAATGTTTTTTATCAAAAATATTTTTAAAAATTAAAATCACCTTTATTATTTGAAAATCAATAAGTGTAAGGGTGAACTTTGAAAATACTTAAGTTCTTTTTAAAATGAGTTCCTTATGTAAATACAAAGAAATTATTAAATAAAAACCAATTTTAGAAATAAAAAATAATCAATTACTATATTGATTAAATTAAATATTATTTTAAAGACTATAAAAATTATTAATATTTAAATTAATTTATATTTTTGATAAATAATTTATAAATTAATATCTAATTAACTATCAAGTTTTAGTAACCTTGGTAGTTAAAATCTTGATAGCTAAAACCTCTCTAGCTAATTAGATAATAATTTAAAAATTATTTATCAATAATAGAAACTAATTTAGATATTAATAATTTTTTTAGTCTATAAAATAAATATCTAATTTAATCAATATAACAACTAATTATTTTTTATCTCTAAAATTTGTTTCTATTTAATGATTTTCTAGTAGTGATATGAGTATTTAAATGAATTTATTAAAATATTTAATGATAGTTTTCAGAGAATATTTTTACTTTATTTTTATATATAAATATAATAATGTTAATAATTTTATCCTTATATTTTATATTTATTGATATCTATATTTAAAAATGTTCTCTTGAAAATACACATTTTTTAATATTTTTATATGATTAGATGAAAAATACAAATTTTCATATTTTAAATATATAATAATTAGATCTTTATATAATTTTTTTCTCATAAAAGTTCCTTTAACTTTATATTTTAAAAAAATAATTTTTAATTTCCTTTATTTTATAAAGACAGTTTTTTTTACCAGGTAGTCCTTTTTTGTTGTTATTATAAAGTCATATTTCCTAATGTTTCCAATCAATTTCTTTGCCATTCTGGTGAATTTTACAACCAATGCTTTTACAAATTCATTTGCAATTTTACAAATAATTCACAAACTTTTTTTTGATCCTTTCATCACACAAATTCATATGATCAACTCGATTTAATTCTCTCTCATCTCCATCTTATCAATCTCTTCCTAATTTTCTTATCATGACATCCTACATCTTTATCTTCCTAAATTTTTATCTTATAGATATTTTCAAATAGAATAATAATATATTAACAACACATATTTTTTATATAATCACTTTACAATTCTCAATACTATTATTTTAATATTTTTTTCATATAATTTAATTATAAATTTATCCTTTATTATATATTTATTAGTAAATCTATCACATCAAATGAGTATCATAAACCCATACACCTCCCAATTTACTCTTATTACTCTCAAAATTTGTACCAATTTTAAAATGTTTTCAGAAAGCAATAAGAATATAAAATTAAAAGCAAATGACATAACAATTTAAGAGATTCTTATTAATTCATTAACATTGTACCATGCTATCATGCCATCAACAAGAGTAATTATGGAAAACTTAATGTAAAATGACATTTGTCATTGCAGCATTCACGCACTAAGTATTAAAGTCATACTTCTTGTTCCAAGAACAAAACTTAATAAAAAATATCAACAAATCAAACATTTAATGAAACAAGTAGCTAATGCTAGATAGCAAAAAATAAAAGCTTGGGAGTTTAACAACTTAATGAACAACCTTAGTTTTTAGACAAGTTTGTAATTCATCATGTCCAATTACTCCAACATGAAGAAATCATCGTACCATCCTTTACCTCAAAAATATAAAATTGGAAAGCACTTGAAATTTATCTTCAAGGCAAGTTGTTTTAAGAACTTAAGGAAAAACCAAAAGTTAAAATAAAATTTACATTCAAACACCACTTTTAAATGATCAAAAGCTATTTTATGGCTAAGCTTAGTCTCAAAAGCTTTTCTAACTTGAATTTGTTCAACCTCTTATATAAATACTATAATACTTATTTATTCTTCAAAAAATTGTTAATAAATTCATATTTGACAACAAGGTAGTTACTTTACTTTTCCCTAATCCATGTATCTTATGAATACCCAACATATCACTCCTATTGTAACAAAATAAAAAGGATAATTATATCCTAATTATAGAATCAAACCATTGTTGTATATTAAGAGCTATAGGCGGTAGTGCCAATCAAGAAAAAAAACTTGGTAAAAACTCAAAGTAAGCCATCCATACATTTTCAAAGAGAACTTTGAAGGAGAACAAAAATGTTTTTTTGATATTAATAACTTTTTTTTATAAAATAAACTATAATTTTAAAATAAAATCATTTACTATGAACATGAAACACTACAAGAAAATCATTAAATAGTAACCAAATTTAAAGACAAAAAATAATTAGTCATTATATTAATTAAATTAGATACTATTTTAGAGACTAAAAAATTATTGATATCTAAAGTGGTTTCTATTATTAATAAAAAATTATAATATGATTTCTAAATTGGTATCTAAATTAGCTACTAAGATTTTAGCTACTAATATTTTATATTCTAAATTAGTCTCTAAAAGACTAATAGAGACTAATTTAGAATATAAAGTAGTAAGTAGCCAAAACCTTGGTATTAGAGACTAATTTAGAAATTATTTTATAAAATTTTATAAATAATATAAACTACTTTAGATATCAATAAATTTTCTAGTTTATAAAATGGTCTCTAATATATTTAAATAGTAACTAATTATTTTGGTATATAAAATTAGTTCTTAATTAATGATTTTCTTGTAGTAAAAGAAGAAAAGAGATTAAAAAGAATAATAATAGGTTATACTTATTTATCTCAAATCTAGGACTCCAACCAATCTTTTTTTTCAAGGATTTTCATTAACCAAATCTTGTTTGCAAATAAGTATTCTTCATTATCTCTTTTAGCCTTACAATATTATTTATACCTGAAATCACTTATTCCAAGTACTTCTATATGTACAAAGTAAGCTCAAATACTAAAGCTTTACAATAATAAAGAATATGAAATTTTAGAGTTATGATTTAGAGTCCATATAAATTAGAAATAATTGCTTAGAAAAATCAAAGCAATACTTTGTACAAAAGTTTCATTTCATTGTTATGAGTCTTCAAAAGTACTAAAGTATGTAGTGAAAATAATTCTTATAACATGCAAGAATCAACGAGGAGCAACAACGATAATCATAAAAGAGATATGAATATGTTTAACATAAAAAAACTCTTTTAATATGATAAGTAATAAGCAACTAATCAAGCACCATTAAGATCCAACAAGGATATAAGAGAGTCAAATCAAATAAACAAGCAAGTGCTTACAACCAACAAATACATTAAAGCAATAAAACTTTCAAATTTAAAGAACAAAGAAGATAAAACCTAAAAATAAAGCAATGCGCATAATTGATTTCTCCAACCATAGACTTCCAATCTATGATCCCATTGTTTAAAATAAAGAATACTACATTGCGAACTTGTTATCCAGTTTAAAGTGGGAATCACAATTTTACTAAAGTTACTAGGTAAATATGCGAATCAGTTTTTCTACCCTCTTCCTCTATTCTTTTTCTCTTTCAAATGGTGTAAAATTAACACTCTCTCTTGACCTAGAAGACCCCTCTTCACTTGGGTTAAGTAAAACCAAATGATGAGCTTACAATTTTATACTTTTTAGAACAAAGTTAGGAGCCTAACTCAATATTCTACTTATATTTTATGAAGATATGTAGTTGTTGAGGAATAATTTATCCTCAATATTGGGTGCATTAAATGTACAAACACATTCTTCACTAAATAAAAATTAATTTTAAAGACAAAAAAATAATTAATTATTGTATTGATTAAATTAAATACTATTTTAAATAGTATTTTTTTTATATTTAACATATTTATTAATAATAAAAGTTATTTTAGATATTAATATTTTTTTAATGTTAAAATATTTTCTAATTATTAATACAGGAAATAATTATTTTTTTGTTTTTAAAATTAATTTTTATTTAATAAGTTTAGAGTAAGAATTATAATTTTTAGTAAGGTTTATTTACTTATAAACCACATTTGATTATCGGAGGTTCAATCGCAAATGTACACAGAAGAACATATTTTTATCCACCAAATGCCAAAAGATTTAACTTTATGATTAGGCTCTATGTTGCGAGTGGGTCCTTGAACAAATTTACATGTAGTATATTACATGTTAATGTATATCTACCTTCCCAACATCAACATCTTAAGCTAACTTTTGAATTCTTTACTAATTCATTTCCACCAGTTTTACTTTCTTAGCCACAACCCATCCCTTTCCTAGTATCCATTTATAATCCAGTAATTAAATAAATTAAGGACTCACTGGTGTTCATGAACCTTCAGCTTCACTTTAGTAAGATCAAAGTAAAGAGAGATGCTCAAAAGTTAAATTACAAGTGTTCTTCCTTTTTGGATCACAAACCTGCTTTTGACCTTTGCCGAGAATAAGAATCCCCAAGTATTATTAAAAGAAATTTAAAGGTTTGTAACAAACAAGTTTTTTTGGGAAGATAAATAATAAAAACATAAAAAATAAAAAAAAATTAGTGAAATACATCTTTCAAGATGAAAATAATGGATTACAGGAACAAAGAAAGAAGGAGAGAAAATAATTATTGCTTTAAGTAAATCTCATACTGCTCACATATTTGAATTATTGCATATGGACATGTGGGGTCCTTGTTCACTCATTTTCATGTACGGTTTTAGATATTTCTTAATCATTGTGGATGACTTTTCATGTTCTACTTGGATTATTTCTTTACATACAAAATCTGAAGTTAGAAATCATATAGTTAATTTCATTGCTTACATTGAAAATCAATTTAAAACTTCTGTTAAAACTATTTGTACTAACAATGGTGCTGAATTTGCTATGAAAAATTTCTTTTCTTGTAAAGGCATTGTTCATCAAACCACATGTGTAGAAATACCTGAACAAAATGGGATTGCTGAAAGAAAACATCAACACATTTTAAATGTTACCCGTGCCTTGCTTTTTCAAGCAAATTTGCCTCCTTTATTCTGGAATTTTGCTATTCAGCATGTTGTTTTCTTAATTAATTGCACTCCCACTCCTTTTTTGCACAACACTGCATCCTATGAAAAATTGAATAGTAGACCATGTGATCTTTCTTCTTTACGCGCTTTTGGATGTTTGTGTTACTCTAGCACTCTCACTGCACATAGAAAGAAACTTGATGATCGTTCAGTGCATGGTATCTTTTCTCAGTTTGTCTTCCAACACAAAGGGGTATATTTTTCTAAATCTTAAAAATCATAGTATTGAGGTATCAAGGAACATTATCTTTTATGAAAACCATTTTCCATATAAATTGAACAAAGATTCCTGTGCGAATTCCAACAATCTTTCTCTGCCTATTCCTCACAATTATGATTCAAGCTATGATATTACTTTTGAAAATGATTGTCATCCTCATGAGACTATGGGTACTGCACAAATTGATGAGGACATGGATCCTAACCAAAATGGCGAGACCCTGGATAATACAAAAATTGATAATTTGAACATACCACTGAGGAGATCAAATAGACAAAGAAAGACACTAACATACCTTGCAGATTTTCAAACTGATTTGACCACCACAAATAGTGTAAGTACTAAATATCCCATTAATAATTTTGTTTCTTATAAATCTTTATCTCCTACTTTTAAATGCACTATTCTTTTTATTTCTTCCCATTCGAAGCCTCACACTTACAGGGAAGCTTCAAAACATGCTTGTTGGAAACAAGCTATGCAAGAAGAGTTGACTGCACTTGGTGCCAATCACACTTGGCAGATTACCACTCTTCCACCTAGGAAGACGACTATTTGGTTGTCGTTGGGTTTACAAGATAAAGCACAAATCGGACGGGTCCATTGACCGGTACAAGGCACACCTAGTTACCAAAGGGTACACACAGTTAGAAGGCCTTGACTTCATAGATACCTTTGCACTTGTTGCAAAATGACAACATTGCGTCTACTACTTGCTGTTGCTGCTTCCAATGATTGGATTCTCAAACAACTTGATGTTAATTATGCTTTTTTTATATGGAGACCTCCTTGAGGAAGTGTATATGCAGCCACCACCTGGCCTCACTCTCCCCTCTTCAAACCACATATGCAAATTCCAAAGATCTCTCTATGGTCTTCGTCAAGCTAGTCGACAATGGTATGCCAAATTATCCAACTTCTTACTTTCACATAATTACACATTGTCATCTACTGATCATTCTTTATTTTTAAAACACACTCATACTAAACTCACTGCTCTTCTTGTATATATGGATGATATTGTACTTGCTGGAAATGATGATGAGGAAATCACTCATATCACTAAGTTGCTGGATCAACAATTCATAATTAAGAATTTAGGGGACCTCACGTATTTCTTGGGACTGGAAGTGGCTCGCAACAAATCTGGTTTATATATCAGTCAAAGAAAGTACACATTAGATCTTCTCCATTATACGAGAATGCTGGATTGTGCCTACACCCATGCCTCTTTCCTCTCACCTTTCTTCCACAGACAACATCCAACTCAATGAAGAAGAATCATCTACCTATCGCAGACTTACTAGACGGTTGATCTATCTCACCGACACACGACCTGACATAGTCTTCAGTGTCAACAACTTAAGTCAGTTCGTCTCTTCTCCTACAAAGCACCATCAATAAGCTGTTTTTCGCATTCTAAGGTACCGTAAGGGTAATCCTGACTCGGGAATTTTTCTCCACAAGAACAGTACCAACCAGCTTCGAGGTTATAGTGATTCTGATTGGGCCACATGTCCTGAAACCAGAAAATTCGTTACTGGCTTCACCATTTTCTTGGGTAAGTCTTTTATATCATGGAAGTCCAAGAAACAATAGACTATCTCAAGAAGTTCTTCGGAAGTCGAGTATAGAGCCCTTGCAGCAACCACTTGTGAAATTCAGTGGCTGGCTTACATTCTTAAGGATTTTGGTATCCCTTACATTGAACTTGCAATTCTATACTGTGACAATCAGTCAACAATTCATATTGCCTCAAATAAGGTTTTTCATGAACACACCAAACACATAGAGATTGACTGCCACATTGTCCGAGAAAAAATTAATGTTGGTCTCTTCTCAAGTTGCTTCCCATCAGTTCCTCCATGCAAACTGCTGACATCCTCACTAAACCACTGGCTCCTTCCATCTTTACTGATGTCAAGTCCAAGCTGGGAATGCAAAATATTTATTCCCAGCTTGAGGGGGGTATTAGTTAGAATGCTTTTTAATTATTTTGGGTTGTTTGGGCCTTGGGCCTTCTTTTATCTCTGCCACCATATATTTTAGGCTTAGTTTTATTTTTACATTGTGACTTTTGTAATTCTAATTTCCAATTCAATTTCGATAGTACACTTTCGCGCTTTCCTTTTCTCTCTGGTCTCATTCTTTCAACCCTTTTAGGGTTTATCTTGCTTTCTTCTGTGCATCTTTCTCACCACTGGTCCTATTCACCATTCATGGTGTTCTTTCGTTCAATTAACACAGGATTTTTTCTATTACCTATGGTCTATGGAAAATTACAATATAAATTTTTTAGAGTGGTAATACTTTAATATCCCATACATTGAAATACATTCACTTCACGGTTCAATAATTATTATTTTAATTATATTTATTTTATTTTTAAATTAAAAATATTATTATATTATTATATTATTATAATTGGTTGTGAAATATATGTTGTTTACTATTTTTATTTATAAAAAATCTCATGTTAGGCATCACTATGGAAATGATATCTCAGTTAGGTTGATATTTCAGGTATCAGCAATCATCTATCACCACACCAAAAAAAGTATTATTAAAAAGGAAAAAAAATACAACCAAATATAGAAAAACTAAACCAAAACTCATATATAAAGAAACCTAAGAAAAAAAAAAATTAGTAATCTATACCTATTAATAAAAAATTTTAAAAAAAGACTAGATGAAAACCTATTATACTAATGAAATTGTTCTTTATGAATAAATCATAAGTTAACAAACTTCATATAGCACATGCATTTCATTAAGATGTGAAAAATTTCAACCGTAATCAAGATAAGTGTTTCACTTATTATGAAGAATCTAAGAAAGATTAATTCTGACAATAAATACAGCATAAATCAAGATAAAATCATAAAATCAAGATAAAATCATATTAAAGTCATAAAGCAGCAAAACCGTCCTCTTTACTATTTGAGTTTGAAAAAAACTTTTCCAATTTTGTACACAAATCCAAAGCGCTGCAGAGGAGGAAGTATATGCCATCAAGCGGCTACTGATGAGTTAGTTTGTACTATTGAGGAGCACTCAAATTGCTTCATTCATTTATATATTTTTATTTCTAGTAAGAAACACTGATGCCTACTTTGTTTTAATTTTTAAAAATAAACAAATTTAAACAATATTTACCGATATTTGTTTAGTTTTTAGCACTTTTCCCCTTTCATATTCTTAGAATGTCTAAAATAATAAATATAAAAAAGAAAAAAAAAGAGAAAAACACTTTCATTATTAGATTGAAAACACACAGCTATTACACACCTCATTCTTATGAATATATAAAATACCTTTTTTACGTGAATTATGTGAAACAGACAACATCCTAAAAGTTTTCTCCATTTATAACGTGTGAAAGAGAAAGGTACCCCACTTAATAAAATACGAAAGCAGATAATATTTAAAAGTGTGAGAACTTTTACGTGCACTTTGTCACTATGCTGCAACATATATGGAGAAGATTTCGTGAAGAAAATAGATCACACTTTCAGACAACAGAGAATCTGTTCCTAGTGATAAAAAGGAAAGGAAATCATGATTTACATTGTTACAGCTTATTGGGTCGATGAACTTCAGCATTAGCAATGGTAGATCATCAATGGTGGAAAACTGATGATACCTATAAAGACGCACAAAAGTCATACTTTGGAACAAATCTTTATGCTAAGAATTGAGGAGTACCCGTACACTGCATGATTCTAAATTCTTACTTAAGAGTTACTAATAAGAAAATTATAAAAAAATAATAAATTATTATATTAATTAAGTTAAATATTATTTTAAAAATTAAAAATTATTAATATTTAGAATCATTTATATTATTAATAATAATTTATAAACTATTTTTAAATTAGTATTTAATTAACTATTAATATTTTAATTATTAACTTTAAAATTTATAATAATTGATAACTAATTAGATATTAATTTAGATATTTTTATTAATAATAGAAATTATTTTCAATATTAGTAATTTTTTAATTTATTATAATTATTTAATTTAATCAATATAGTAACTAATTTTTTTATTTCTAAAACTAGTTTTATATTTTTAGTGAAAATTAAGTAAGGGTTAGAAATTTAAGTGTGTGAGTCGAAAATCTTATAATAAATAAAATTTAAGAAAATTAAGTAGAAAAAAACTTACAAACACATAGTATTCAGATTTTGGAAAATATCCTAACAAGTTTAGTTTTATTATTAGTTTTTGCATTCAAATCCTTACATTACAATTTTTTTTTCATCTACAAATTTTGAAGTTTTTATGAATTTTGAGATTTTTTTTAAGATCGGAAGTTGAAGAATTGTTAAAAAATAAATTTTGAATAATTTTATGGATAAAGAAATTAAGCTTTTTTAAAAGGAGAATTTTTTTTTAAAATTTTTAACTGAAATTTATTTTTTTAATTATTAAAAAAAGGTTTAAAATAATTTAATCAATTTAAGTCGAAAAAGCTTAGGGTCTTGATTGTTTTAGCAAATGTCAATAATTTGTGTCTACCTACTTAGAGATTGCAAATATGTGTGTGAATAGACTAGTAGAAGCCTGGCACTGGATATGAGTTTATAGATCTGACTTGTTATAAAAAAAAAATTAAGATTTAGTTTAACCTATTAACCTGTCAGAGACTTTTTTATTTCCCATACCTTTTTAAACATTTGATAACCTATTCAATTATTTAAATGCATCTTTTTTCAATATAACATGCAAATAGGCTAACAAACCAAATTTTAAATATTCAAAAAGATAAAAATATCAATAAATGTCCTTCATAATTTTAATAATAATATTTTTTGTATTGAGTATTATGATATGAAATTTTAATTTATAAAACTATTAAATATAAAATTATAAATTTTTATTATTTTTATTATTTTTATTATTTTTATTATTTTTATTATATTTAAATTAAAAAACAGGATACAGGTCTTGTCGAGCAGTTTGACCTATTCCCACCCTTTAATTGCTAGGAATATTGTTAGTAAAAGTTTTATAAGAGTAAGGCTCCATAATAATAGAAATAAGAAACACATAAATATAAATATTAAAAGAAAATTTTTATATTTTTAATTATTTTATTTCACATTTCATTGTAAAAACGCCTTTCAATTAATTTAAACAATATTTTAAGTTATTTTTAATTAAATTTTATTTTCTTAATGGAAAAATATTTTTAAATCAAATTAATATAACTCAATGACATTAAATCAATTTTTTAGTTACCACAAAAATATGTCAAAACAATCTAAATTAGGAGTAACAAAGTGGGTTGAGCAAGACGAGTTGTTAGTTCATCATCACATAGGCGAGACGAGTAAACTTTTTAAATCGTCAATCCGTATTGACTTAACCTGCCTAACTTGACAGGCCACATGCGGAGCAGGACAGGCTAGTCCACCAACACACTTTTTTTTTTGACACTTTTAAGGAGGAATCTCATGCTTTAGGAATTTAAATGGGTAGTAATCAATGTTTTATATGAGAACTTTATTTACATTAATTTCTTTATACATAATTTAATTCATTTGTTGATATTTCCTTTATTTTGTTAGACACTTAAACTTTCTTTGATTAGAATATTAAAATTTAATTCCATTTGATTGTTATTTTTTGCATTTTTAGTGTCTAAAAAGTAATATCAATTACTACAACTAAATAAATAGATCAAAAACAAAAAAAAATTATAAAATAGAAAAAATTTAAAAAATTGAAAAGTGATGGCCAGTCTGCTAGCCCGCCAACTCACCCTATGACAAGACAGGTTACTAATTTCAATTTATATAACCTTGGCAGCTTGCCCCATCTGCTTTTAACGGATCAGTGATAGATTGGACCAAAACGAGTTAGGCTCACTCGCCCCTAATCTAATGTTGTGTTTGGATTGATGAGGGATTTGTGGGGAGGGGAGGGAGTGAATTTGTAAGGTTTAGAGAGGATGTGTGAGAATATGTGAGGTTGTTTGAATTAAAGGATGATAGAGTGGATTTGTGATGATGGTTTATTGTAAGTTTGCAAATTTATCCTTGTTATTAAAAAACATTTGAATAATGAATTATGATTTTTTTGTGTAGGTTTGAATTAATTAAAATTTTCTAATATATATCAATAATTACTTGTATTTTTCAATAAAAAATTAAAAAATATAATAGAAAATATTTTTGTGTTAAATTAAAATAAATTTATTAAATATATTAAAATTTATGAAAATAATATTTATTATTATATTCATTTGTTATTTTATATAACTATATATGTTTTGTTGATATTATAATTTTATTTTATTATTTTATTATTTTCATTATTTATAATTATATGTTGTTATTAATAATATAATTATATAATTTTGAAATTATTAAATAAATTTATGTAATATTTATAATAAAATGCATACACAAGGGTATTTGGATAAAATACAAGAATCTTACATGAATTAGCACAAATCTCTTCATTTGTGTGAAGAATGAAAAATGCATTCACCCTCTCTCCCATCCATCCCCCACCCTCAAAATCATTGAAAGATGTCCTTGTTATCCGAACATTTGAAATAATTTAGAACTTAAATTAAATGTTTTAATTACTATATATCATGTAACTTGAAATATTCCACATTATCAATAAAAAAATATTGTTGGTATGAGTTGTTATAAAAGTCACTAAAAATTATAATTAAATAATATCATAAAATTGTTTTTTTTATTATCAAAAGAATATAAATAAAAATCGAAGGTATTGGAGTGGTGTAACTCTTTTATATAATATATACATTTAAATAGTTGAAAAGGTTTGTTTTCAGTTTATAGAATTTTTCTTTCTTGTTTAATGATACTGCACTTACAGAGTAAGCTTTGCTAATTGTCTTATACATAGATAGTTTGTCTTAACTTGTTCTATTTATATTGCAACTTTGATCTCCAAAACCTTGCAGTTATATATTCCTCATTATATTGGTCTTGACAAAGCTTCCTTTGAAGAGTGAAGTTTTAAATACATTTGTTCTTGATATGCTCATATTTCCTCAACGATCTAAGTGAGTAACCAAGTCCAACCTCTACGTAGTAATTCCACTTCATGATCCTCCAAGCTTATCTCAATCGAACTTGTTCATTAATTGTTCTACTTCATAACATGGATAATTCTAGGCTACATAACCTGACAAAACAGTCCTTTGTCTTCCGACTTTGTTATATGATTTGCTTGTACCTGGAAAATTTAGACATAATTTTCTCCCTTCTAAAGTCTCACAGTCTTGTCCTTTGTTGTCACTTGTTTCTCTTATGGATTCCTTCCTATTATTCATTGACGTAGAAATTGTTCATTGTATTAATATTCAGTCTTTTATATTTGACTTAAAACCTCTCCTACGGATCTAAACCCTAGATACCTGCATTCCAATATACCCTATCTGTGAAATTTTCAGTATGTTGGTGTCCTCCTATGATTTATGTTAAGCATAAATACATTTGATAATTGTTCCTTAACTTCTACCTCACACATTGTTGAAGCATGTTTACCCATGGTGCACTGCTGTATTAGTAGGATAATTTTTTCAATTTTCTCACATGAATTTTATATATTGAACTAGACATAGACACCAATCTGAATAATAAAATTTCACGTTGGAATTTTTGTTTGATATTTCGAACTATGCATTAACTTGAGCTAGACAAAAAGATCTCTTCTACATCTGCCTTATCCTTCTTGAATATGTTATTGTTTCTTTGCTTCCATTTCTTTTGATAGGTTCCTCTCATCCGGTTGTGTTTTTCTTGAATTTTGAAGGGAATTTGCGGAAGCTAGTGGAAGAGATGGGTCAAGGATGACTCCATTGGAGCTATGGTTTCCTTGTACTTGCATTAAGAGTAGGGAGATTGATTGCTCGACCATATCACTTGGAGAGGGGAAGATGACTAAGGTGTCTATCCTAAAGAAGTTTAAACAAAGGAGTGCTTAAGCTTGTAAAATTGGTGGCATAACACTCATAAAATTGATCTTGAAAAACATGAGTCAAACTTCTCCTTATATAGGTGTAGGAGGTTGGCCAAAGGTTACAAAAAAAGAGAGAAATTCAAATGTTAAATGGTTTGAAAATAGGTGCCTAATTAGTGCCACAAGGCAAGCTTGATCAAATGTGCTCCATGTGACCTAATTAGGTCTAATGACCGGTCTAGGATTTAATGTGGACTGCAATTAAGTCCAATTATACCCTAGGTAGGTTTTAAATGTCTAATCCTAACTCTAATTTATTAAAGAAAAAATACAACTAAATTTCCTACTTTAATTTTAAGCAAGAAAATTAAAGTCCTACATTAGGAAATTACACTAAATTATGACATTTTTTAACATGTATAAGAAAGTGTCCCTGTCATCAGTAACATAGTCTCAATCTTCTTGTATCCTCCTTACCATAACTCTAGTGGTTGGTCATGAGCTGAGGCCTCTGCCATTATCTTTCCTCCTTTATATCTTTCACTCCCATGTATTTCCATTCCAAGTACCCATCTCACCAATTGTAGCTTCCTTACTTAATGAGTTTACACAGAGTCTAGGATATTTGTTTGTGAGGTTGTGTCTCATAGCCATTTATCATCCCAAAATCTAGTCCTACCATCTATTCCAATTCTCCAATAAAGATTCCTCACAAACCAATTCTTTGCAAATATCTCTCCACCACCATGATTCATGCCTAGCATATTTGTTGTTATTTAGGGACATCCACATCCCCTACTTAAATTCTAGAATGTCTAGACCTTGGTTTTCACTTAGTCTCCACTTTGAGTTTCCTAACAAAGTCATATTGAAAAGTTTTAAGTTTCTCACTCCTAGATATCCTTCCTCCTTAGGCATACATATCTTATCTCACTTAACCCATGAAATCTTCTTTCTTTCATGTTTCCATCCACATTAAAAAAAGTGATGATATTATAGTGATAATTGATTTAATTAAAGTGACCCTACATGCAAAAGATATGCATTTTCCTTTTCATTTGGCCAATCTTTTTTTAATTTTCTGTATCACCCCTTACCAAAATAAAGATCTTCTTTGATTTTTTTTCCTATTAATACTCCCAAATATGTAAATAGTATCATCATAGTAGAACAATTTAAGATAACCTCAAATCTTGTTTTTGTAAAATTTGACTTTAAGGCCTAATACTATTTTGAAATATTTGAGAATACTTTTGAGCGCTAAAACGTTATATGTAATGACTTCATAGACGAAAAAGTGTATTATTTAAATTGTAACATATTTACTTCAAATTACACATCCAGCATTTCCTTTCTTTCAAAATTGTTTTGTGCTATCAATATATGATCAATTTTCAACGCTAATCAACATTCTTAGGATACTCGTTAAGGAATTAAAAGTGATTTCTTATTAAAACATGTTTAAATATCCTTTTCTTAAACTTTTTAATACGTTTTCGTATGATTATAAATGTATCTTTTAAATTTATTTAACTGAAACCAATTTGTAAGATCCAATTAAATCATACTGGTATTTCGATTAACATTGTGAATAAGCTAGTTTGGAAAATGTTCACATCACATTCAAATAAAATCATTAAATAGAAATTAATGTTAGAAACCAAAATAATTAGTTACTATTTAACTATAATGAAAACCATTTTATAAACTAAAAAAAATTATCGATATCTAAAATAATTTCTATTATTAATAAAAAATTACAAAATAATTTTTAAATTAGTATCTAATCATTAGATATCAATGTTTTAGTGACTTACTACTTCAATTCTAAATTAGTCTCTATTAGTTTTTTATAGACTATTTTTAAAAATTAAAATATTAGTAACTAAAATTTTAAAAATTAATTTAGATATCAATTTAAAAATTATTTTATAAATTTTTATTAATAATAGAAACTACTTTAGATACTAATAATTTTTTAGTTTCTAAAATAGTATCTAATTTAGTCAAAATAATAATTAAATATTTTTAGTTTCTAAATTTCATTTTTATTTAGTGATTTTTTTAATGTAAATCAAACTTGTGTTAATGAAGTAGTGTTAATGAAGCACTTCGAAACCTTGACTTGTATAGCAGGATTCAGTATTTCACCATGAGTGATGAGGGTCAAACATAATTTCTTCCCCTTCACCATGTTTTGCGTGTGCTACTTTTTCCTTAATTAGATTTCAAAGTCAGGTTTTTCACATACTGTTCCATATCAATTAATTTAATTACACTCCTCCCGAGGGTGTGATTTCTTAAGGGGCAAGCATGAACCCATTGATTTTTCTAACAACTTTCACAACCTTCAAGTTTCTCACCTCTCTCCACACGAGCAGGCTCCAAGACTTGTAGTTGATGTCAAAAGTTTCATTGATTTTGTATATCATATCAAATGGGGTATGCTATTGTTTAAAACTTGGAAAAGTATACTTTGAGATACCTTAAAGTTGTATCCAACTTTTAATTTGATAACTTTTAGGAAAAGATATAATAAAGATTAAATTTTTAATTAAATGATAAAGAAATTTATTAAAATATTATTATTATTGGTTGCTAATTGAATCTGGAAAAATGGTTATAGAGAAAAACTTGGCCCAAAAAGTCTACCAAGCTTAATAGTAAAATTTGAATCTGAGACCGTCTAGTAGAGTTTGGTGCGGATGATAAAAAGGTTTAAGCTGTTAGATGGACATCGGAATAGTTTTTTTTTACTGTCTTTAACAAGTATGATAATAGTGTTAAAATAATGTTTGATAAAACAAGTTTCACATAAACATATTGTACAGTGTTGATACTCTCTATCAACACACTCCCTATTTAACATCAAATTATTTTTAAAGTTTACATCACATCTACCAAATTATCATTTATCACATCAACCTCATTTATCATATACTTATATACTTGTCATGAGAAATTTTCAATTTTAAAAAATAGTGTCAAATAAACTTTTTTTCATTTATATTAGTCATTGATTATGGGGTTTTGAAATTACATGCGAATCATTCATGGAAAAAACATGTAATGATGAAGTAAATATTAATAATGCAGTCGTAAATACTAAGAATAAAACAATGGTTACGGTTTTTGAAGAATTCAAAACAGTAATAAAGGTGGTGTGGTGGTGTGCGCACATAAATTTTTATTCCATGGTAGAAAAACAATACCAATTTTATTGCTTTTGGTAGGGGGTTACAACTGCAAACCTAAAGATTACCAAAAACAGAAGGTTTGATCTTCAACTGGGAAGCGGAACATGCAAGGATTTTCAGGTGGTTCATCATAGCAGACATATTCAACTTCAAACATTGGTAGGAATGGCATGGTCAAGATGTTTTGGCTGAGGATGTCTTCCTCTTCTTGTGAGAAATTCGAGTGGTCTGGTTCCAAAGCATGAGAGGAATCTGCAGGCTCAAAGAGTGAGGATTGGTTTCCATCAGTGAGATGTGGGCTCTCCGAATCAAGCACATCACTTTTAGCTGAATTAGCATCTGTCTGTTTGCTTACTACCATAACAGGAAGTGCCACTTTGGATCCATTTTCAGAACCTCTATATATGATCAAATCCTTCTGCTCTTTATGCTCTGAGTTGACAGCATCACAGCTGGTATCATCCAAATTCTGTTCCTCTTTCTCTCTGGGAATCACCTTCATGAGAGAATAAACCTGTGACAATTTAGACTATATTATTTAGAAATAAATCAAATTGATCTCTGAAATTACATGCATTAGTCAATTTAATCTTTAAGCTTACCAAACTTAAGTTATCTCGGTCTTTATTGTTGTAGTTTCAACAACTAGAATGTAAGTTATTTGATGATAATTTCAAGGACTAAGTTGATGGGTGTTCCTAATCTGATATGTAAAACTAAACTGACAATTTACTAATGAACTTAATTAATAAAAAAGGAAAGAAAGAGCAGAGGAAGATTTTTTAAGTGGGTGTTTGTTATTACTGGTTAAAACACTATCTGGAATCTTTTCTAAACAATTGAAATACTGCCACAATTTGTTGAGATTCACTCGTTTTGATTGGTAAACCAAAGAATTAAGTTAAATGAATGACTTTATCTATGTCTAACCATTGTTACCTCTTCCTTCAACTTGTCATTTTCTTGAACGAGATTGTCATAGTCCCTTCTGAGAATGTCATATCCAGCTTTCAACATGCCATAGTCTCTTTCCAGCTGTTTGGTCTTGAATCTTGCCCTACGGTTTTGGAACCATATGGCCACTTGTCTTGGTTGCATGCCAAGTTCCTTTGCAAGTTGGACTTTCCTTTCGGGTTCAAGCTTGTTTTCGACCTCGAAGTTACTTTCAAGGAACTGAACTTGTTCGCTTGTGAGCCTCCTTTTCTTACCGGGTTGACGGGGGAATACATCAAAATCTTCATCATCACCGTTTTCTTCTTTCTCAACCCCTCGGAAGAAGGGCCTATTCCTCACATTCACAACATTAACCAAGGATTTTGAGCCTGAATTCAAAACACCAAAAACGATAATAACCATGCTAGAGTTCAAACATAAACGGTTTTCAGTTAAAAAAACATTTTTCTTAGACTTGGTTTCATTTGGGAAAGATTCTTTATCAGAAGAAAACCAAGAAACCCAGTTCTGATTTTGTTTAAAAAAATAATCAGCAACTCCAAGGAGCTTATGAAGGAACATGCCAGAGACAATAATCAGGAAGCCAAAAACATAATCATAGCAAATCACCTTGGTAAGAAGGTTCAGAAACCCAAGAGGTTTGGATAAGCTCAGGGGAGCATGGAAGCCTTTCTTTCTGGAGTAGAAGCGTCATGCTTGAACCTCCATTAAGCATCTCACCAGGCATGGCCTTTTATGTAAACTTGTTGGTCAGCTAATAGCATATACGGTACAACTTACAAGACTGTTAGGTGTAGAGTGTTGATAGAAGTTAAACTCAATGGTCATATTCATATCATACCCTATAGAAGGAGCAGAGGGATGAGGGTCTTTGGTTTGATTAAAATTAATGGTGAAAGGTGCAGGCGGTAGGGAATAATGTGACAAGGGAATTGTGTGAGTGGGGAGTGAGCATCATATCCATCACAGACAGAGGAATTAAGGCTATGTCAGATGTGAATAAATTGCAGGACAAAGGGTGGTGCTTTCTTCTATGTTTGGAAAGAGACGTAGAGCATGGTGAGAGGAGAAACAAGAGTTTTATCTCTCTGTCCAAAGGGGAAGAGAGGTTGATGGGAGTTGGAAATTTTGTGTTGAGTTGAGAAGTGATGTAAAGGGAGATTCTGTTGATGATGGTGAGGGAACTATGATGGGGTTTATATGGAGAGTCATGGAAATGGTGAAGCGATTGGGGAAACATTCACAAACAAGGGCCCTCCAACAACTCACTAGTTTATTTTTTCCATTTTGTTTCTTGGAATCTTGTTGTTTTGCTTTTTCCTTAAAAACCACTTCTATTAAACAAGTTGGAAACTTCTTTTTCCTTCTTTAAGCAATTTATTTAATTAAGAAAACAAGTTTATTATATCACATTGTTATATACACTTACTTTATGTTTACCTAAAAACATCTTCTTTCCCTCTTTCAAATTTCCCCTTAACTTTTTTTTAATTGAGATTATTCAAATAGTTAAAATGCAACAAAATAATACGTTTTCTTAGTCTCAAAATTGATTTATAAAGTGAGGTGCACTCACTTACATGTTATGAAATATTTTAAAATCTAGTTGATATGAGATTTTTAACACATTATCTTATGTTGATATTGTTAATTTGTGTGTAAGACTATATATTTTTTAAGTTAATACAGTCTATTTGTGTATGAGACTATATATTTATGGATGGTTCGACAATTTGATGTGATAAACCAAACAAACTCTCGCTAAGATATATTTTAAATAATTCTTATATCATATTAACAAGTGAACTTTTAAGCTTAACTAAATTTTATAAAATCATTTTGTAATATGAAAAAATTTACACTTATTTATATGCTATGAGATGTCTTACTTTATGGAATTAAAAAAAAATATGATTAGTTTCTAATTTTTTTCTTATTTTTATTAATTTAAGTAATGCTAAATATATCCTTTCTTTTTATCTTTCTCTCGCTCCGTTTCACCTTCTTATGCTCTTAACTTATCACACGTCGCAGTGCCATCGCTCCCTAGCATCAGGCCCACCGTCGTAAGGCTGAGGACCAGCGCAACCGTCTCACCGTAGCTCTTAGAACCGCCGTCGCTCTTAGCACCAACGTCTGTAGCATCTCCGCCTTCACACCGAAGGTTACTTCTCCTTGCTTTATCTTCTATTGTCCTAAAAGATTTGTAGTTATATTCCTTGGATTGTGAAGGAAGGTCTCTTTCCTTAGCCATACTCCGATTTGGCCTCTGTTTAGTGATCAATTATATCTCAGAAACAGAGCTCTTTGGTTCCATGATAAAAAGCCCTATTAATTCATCATTCAACGAATATTGAAATACCTAAATGTTGATTACGCCTTTCAAGTATTTGTTGCATGTAGAAACTTTTCCCTTCCGTTTTCTTTAAGCTCACAATCCTAGTCTTCTAAAGCCTAATTTATAGATTTGGAATCAAATGGCTCATAGCCAAAACTCCAAAATTAATCCTTAGGTAAACACATTGTTGTTAAGTAAAGTCTTATTTGAATGTATGATTCCAGGAATCAAACCTTGAAATGGTTAGATTGAAATTCTTTCTAGAATATATATGTACACTTTCATTGTGATCATTTCATTTTTTTCAGTCTCTCTTGCCCTTCAAAGGATTTTCTTAATTTGATTTTTGTGATTCAATTCATCTCCTCCTTGGATATCACAATCAATTCAAACACAATATATAATCTTTCAAAAAGATTTTCAAAAATGATCTTAAACACAATTCAACACCTCATCTTATGTGTTTTATTATTTTTATTTATTATTATTATTATTTTTTTATGTTTTACATTGTAACTTTAAATTTTGATTATTTGATTCTTGTTCTTATTCTTATAAAAGAATCTCCTCCCAAGATATGTATCAATTGGATGAGACAAATGGCTTTATATAGATTCATTCAAGAAATGATTTTTTGAAAATTTTGAATTTCTGACCATTTCATGAAACTAAAAAAAAGGCATTCTGTTGTCAAGAGCAAACTCTTTGAACTTTGTTTGGTAAGTTGAGTCAGTTTTTATTTAAAAGGGCTTTGAAATGGATTAATTTGATACTATTCTTCATAAAAAAAAGTAAAGCTCTTGTTAATGGTTTAAAAAGGAAAAAGAGCATCTAACCTTAAACTTTACTCATTTTATATTTTACCTTAAAATTTAATTTTATTTCAATTGATCCTTAAACTTTATTTTTCTAAAATAGACACACAGAACAATAATTTTATTATAATTATTAATAATTTTTCTCTAACAGCACTCAGTTAAATAATAATAATTATAACAATAGTTATAAGAATAAAAATAATAGTAATAGTAATACTATAGTGAAAATTATTTAACTCAGCCGTTAGAGAAAACCTATAAAAATTTAATAATTTTTAAGATGTAATTATAATAAAATTAAAGTTCTATATATACAGAAAAAAAATTAAAATTAATTAGAACAAAATTAAAATTAATTAGAAGAAAATTAAAGTTTAAGCCGTATATGTGTAGAAAAGATAAAATTTGAGGATCCATTAAAATAACACGAAAGTTTGCGGTGTCTATTTGTAAAATGAAAAAAAAATTAAGAAGGGTTAAATGTTATTTTTTCTTGTTTAAATAAATATTGATGATAGTATTTTAGAGGTAAATGAGTTTGAAATGTAAATAATAAAATAATTTATATTCTTCTTTGGGGTACAAACTAAGAAATTGGAAGAAAAAAGCTTAATTAACGGATCTATATATTGCAAGGAATTTCTGAAAAAGTTTGGTATGTAAAACAACCCTATAGATTTGGACCTATTTGTTGGTTGCGCTTATATGTCCTTTTTTTTCGTGTGTGATTGTCTTTCTAATTTACATCTCCTGGAACTTACGTTATATTCCTTTCAAGGCGAATTTATATTTTAGATGCATGCTCGGAAATGATTAAGGACAATATAGAAATTCTTTCCAACCTTAAACTTTGTTTTGAAAATTTCCCTAGTCTGTCATATTTGGGCCTATTTTCGCGGTACCAACGTTTTCTAAGTTGAATTATAATTTTGATGGTACCATTTTAAAACATGATTGACAATATTCAATACTGAAAATTCTATGTAGATTCTCTTCTTTGAAATTGGAAAAAGGTCCTTACAGAGGAGACTATTAAATATTTAAAAGAAAAAGAAAAGGGAATTAAAAAAGGCGGAAAAATGGGATATGGAAAAGAAAAATTATTTTGACATACATCGGATAAATATACATTAAAGTTTGGTTGTGTAGGTGTATAATATTTTTTCACCTCAATGTGTGTAAAAGTCCAAAATTAAAAATAATCTAATTTCCTCTGTCTCTTCGTACACTCCATACATTTCCTTTGCCTCCTTGATTCGGTCTGCCTTTGTCCCCTTGCCACCGTCGTCGCCAGCCCACTGGTCTTGTTGTTTTGGCGTTGTTTGGAATCATTGTATGGCCTTACAAATTTTGTTTGCTTTGTTTTATTGTTCTGTGGGCTATTATTTGATTTGTGATTTTTTTTTTAATAATAGAATTCAAGAAGTTATTATAGATCTTGCAATTGTGAAAAGTTTTCAATATAAATATATATTTTGAACTCGACACTATTTTTAGATTTGAAAATATATTTTAGATTATACAATTCAGTATATATTCTTTATATATAGAAATACATTTCAAATTGTGCAATTCAATGTATATTTTTAGATCTAGAAATATATTTTGGATTGTACAATTTAATTTATGCATGAAATATACATTAAACACATATTCAACAAATAATGATCATGACAACAAACAATTTCTAAATGTTGAACAAACATTCTTTGAATGCATCATAATTTGGACAATCCATCACACCTTCTCTTCCGACCATACCACTTCCCACGCTTCTATGGAATCTATTAAAATTTTACATTTTACTTTAACATTCTTATTAATATCAAACCGACATAAAAGGTTGGAAACTTCAAGAAAAATAGTTCGAATTGTATTTACTAAAGCAATATCTCTATCATTCACAATTACTTGGGGGTGGGACATCCTCCATGAAAAAAACTCTCTTAAATACTTCAAAAGATCAAATAAAGTTATTTTCTCATTCACTTGCCAATAACACAAAAGGCACAAAGAAATTCAAGCCACAAAGAAAGTCAGCTCGATGGACATCACACCAATGATCTTAAGTGAAAGCAACCTATACCTGATTGTTTTGTATGTATTGTCCATCAACAATATAATGCTAAATACATTCAGTAATTTCACTAGATTAGGATGTTGTTCAAGAAAACATCAATAACAACTCATGAGGTCTCACCACACTTATTTTAGTGAGAATATATACATGTCACGTTCCAACAACATCATTAATTGTTACATTTGAGTTCTTGATCCTCTTTTTTATCTTAGATATGTACTCACATTGTAGAATTGCTTTATAGTGGTCATATTGTCTTCATTGCTCTCCTTCAAAGTCATTAAAATATTTGCAAGCTTTACTAAAGTGTTTGTCATGTTAACCAACATGGATTGCTTATTAGGTTTTAATCTACTAGCATATAGATGACCTACTAATGTATTAATCAGCTCATGATTATAATTTGCACATATTACCTTCACAATCCACCATCCTCCATTATGTACTAGTTTACCATTCAATATGACAATCACATTTTCTTGTTCCACTAATAATTAGTTGTAAATCCTTTTTGTAGCTCATATATTTCCTACCGTTTCACAACCTAGCAACCCATATTTCATTCTTGATTGTCCATTTATATGTCATTCTTAATTGTCCATATTGATGATTGACGTTACTCAAATGAGTAGACAAGAAAATAAGGTTCACAATGAAAGGTTAGCACACAAATTGAGTCCTAAAGAAAGGGTTTAGAATAGATGAATAAAACCAAAAATACTACAAAATTAGTAATAAATTTTCACAAACTTGTTGGATTTATGTTGAATTTTATACTTGTATTCAACCTCTGAAATTTTTATCACTGAAACTTCAATGAATAAATTGAATATTGGCATTGGAATTTCACCAAAACAGTTTGCCAATTAATTGCAATAAATGTTTCAAACTCACTACTCAATTCAATTTGTTGGAAACAACTCTTTTGAACACTGTTTGTAATTGATTTTCATTTTTTCCCTCTTTTGAATTTTGATGTATTTCTTTTTTTGACTTTTTCTCAACACATCGAATTACTCAATTCCAGAGTTTCATATTTTTTTTTTATCACCAACTCAAATTATAGTAAATGGATTCAATCAACATTCAATTTTGGAAAAACTAAAAATAAAAGGATTCCTATTTCTTTTCAAAAGAAAATTTCACACAAACTCAAGACACAAAGGAATTGATGAAAGCAGAACTTGTTTGGAACTAAAAATAAGTATAGAACTCAAATAGGTAAAAATTATAATGCACCAACAACTCAAGTTCAAATTAAAGCAAATAATCAAACATTTATAAAAGCTACTACACAGAATTGTTAACATTCATGGAAGCATATGACTTAGACATGACTTGAAATTGAATATAAAAACAAAATGACTCAAATTAAAGCCAATTGCATCGATTAAAATTGAAAGAAGACTCAACAAAATAAAAGAACACACAGATTACTCAAAGGAAACCTAAAATTCATACGGATGGTTCAAGAACAACAACATATTTGAACCAATTAGAAAAAAAAAATAACACCATAAAATGGTAAGAAAAGTTATTTGAAACAATTCAAGACAATAAAGAACACAATTGAGAAAACACGAAAACAAGAAGGAAAGACTAGAAGAAGAAGATACTTAGCTATTGATGAACCAAAGCTCTAGATACCAAATGTTATCATCTTCTCCAGTTGGTTTTTCTTGAAGAATTACTTGGAGTTGGCAGAAGGTTAACAAAGGAAATGAGTCAAAAGGAGCTTCTATGAAGCCATGGATTCCTTGGAGTTGTCGTGAGGTGTAGGGAGAGTGATTGGTGAGGCCATATCACTTGAACAAGAAGGGAGAGATCAAGAGATGTCTATCCTAGAGAGGCTAGACAAAGAAGAGTTAAGACTTGCAAATTCAGTAGCATAACTCTAAGTATTTGATATGAATTTTCATTAGCCAAGCACCTCCTTTTATAGGTAAAGAGATCAACCAAGCTTACATGGAAAAGAGTGGGAAAATTCAAACAAAAAGCATTCAAACTTGGCGCCTGATAAGTGTCATAATTCAGTAATATTTCATATAAAAAGATAAATACTTATGGATTTTAATTCATAAAATAACTATAATTCAACCCCTAATTTAGTAATTTGAACCTTTTTACATATTTTTTTATTATAAGATGAATGTGAACAATTTATTCTCAAATTTGTGTTAATTTTAGGATTCTAAGGGAAGATGGAGATAAAAGGACTAAAGGAGAATGAACAAGTTAAAGACAAGATGAAAAGATAAAGTTGGAAAATTGAAAACTCGCCAAAGGCTTGCTTAAATGAGTTTGATAGTAGAGTTATTTTTTATTCTCGTGAAACTCGCTTGAGCAAGTTTGACAACAAAGTTTGTTTTTAATTCTCTAAAGGAACTTGCCCAAGACTCGCTTAAGCGAGTTCACTCTTGTGAAGTTGGATTTTTTCTCGTAAAACTCGTTAAGCAAGTAATATCTCGCTTAAGCGAGATTTCATTTAACCCAAGCCCAATTAGGTTAAGTAGAAGACATGATACATAACCCTATACATCATTTGGAAAATAGAAAGAGATAGAAAACCCTATAGAAGCCAGTCGTCAAGGAAAAACATCTTGGATATTCTTTTCTTGCTATCCACGCTTGTAATGGTCAACATGAGTGGCTAATTCTTCCCTTTGAGATTGGGAGTAATCTGTTTAAACTCTTATGTATTCAGGAGATATTTATCTATAATATTCAGTTCTTGATGGATGATTAGTATTATTATTTTATTCTCAAAGCTGGAATTATTCCTGATTTTGATTTTTAAATTTGACTGGAAAGTACTTCTAAGCATTTAACCTAAATGATAATGCTTAAAATATTTGAATGTTAGGAATAGATTTGAAATGTTAATTGTTTTATAACTTTTGTTCATAAAGATAAGGAATTTTTATAAATATGCAAGGAATCGATATTTGAAGACTCTCCTAATAATTTTGTATGTAAGGAATCGATATGAATGATTTTTATATGTTCACCAATATCAATCTAGATTGAATATTATATGCTTTTGAAAAAATACAAATGAGTAAGATGGATGAACCCCAATCACAATTTTCCCAATTGACTCATACAAATTTTTTAATTGCTTTATTTAATTTCTTGCAAATTCACAATACAAACAACCTTTCAACAAACTTTAACATATTGTCTCATATTTAGTGAGTATTATACTTGAGAATTTAACTATTCCTTGTGGGTTCGATATTCGTCCCTTGGGAGAACTTATTACTTATCATACGGTGCACTTGCCATAAAAAGGAGTCATCAACGCCATTCTTGAGTCACACCTCAAACATGAATGAGGTGTGCAACTTGTGATCTAATTAGGTCTAATGATCGACCTAGAGTTTAATGTGGGGTTGTAATTAAGTCTAATTATACCCTAGGAAGGTTTTAAAAACCCTAACCCTAATTTACTAAAGGCCAAAATACAAGTCGAAATTATATTCTACTTTAAGCAAGAACTTTAAATCCTACTCTAGATTGTACCACTAGGTTATGGCTCCTTTAAATATGTAAAAAAAAAAATGTCTCTGTCATCAGTATCAAAGTCTTAATCTTCTTGGATTTTTCTAGTCATTGCTCTAGTGGTTGGTCTTGAGTCGGGACCTCTACCATCAATGAGAGTCACATTTATTTTTAAATACCCACTTACAACCAAATCTCTTACAACCTTTTGGCAATTCACAAGGCTTCATACGTTATTATGTTCCATGGACTTCAACTCTTCTTTCATAACATTTAACCATTTCTCATAATCATCACAAATTACAACTTGTAAAAACAAAACTAGATCATTAGCATTAATGCTTAAGTCATTTTCTGACTCTTGTAAATATACCACACAGTCATTTAACATAGTTGGTCTCTTTACTCTTTGAGACCTCCTTAATGTTACCTCTTCTAATTCTTCTACAATAGGTTCTTTTGAATCATGGATTCATCATTGTGTTGCTTTTCTTCATTGTAATTTTTTCACAATAGTTATAGGAACACTCACTATATTACCTAGAGGTACAAGTTAAATAAACATGTACTCTTTTTTAATTTCCACTTGTCGTGGAATTAAACTCTCGTTGATTTCACCATTTTTCAATGAACCTTGCAATTCCAATTTCAACAAATTTTCATACTATGATTAGGACAATAAACATATATCCCTTTGATTTTTCTCGTTAACAAATGAAATATTCATTGATTGTTCTTACATCTAGTTTCTCTTCTTGTAGATTGTAAACCCTTATTTTTGCCTGACAAACCCAAACATGCAGATGCCCTAAATTGATAACTAAAATCTTTGTAGCTAATTAAATACTAATTTAGAAACTATTTATTAATAATAGAAACTACTTTAGATACCAATAATTTTTTTAGTCTCTAAAATAATATTTAATTTAATCAATATAGTGACTAATTAATTTTTGTCTCTAAAATTGATTTCTAATTAATAATTTTCTTATAATATCACTTTCGTTTTCTCATCCCAAGTGAAACAAATTATATATTTGCTTCGTTTCTTTCTCTGCTAAACCCATCAAATAACAATTATTATAAAAAATTACTCCTCATTAGCCTAATAATTATTTTATCCTTTATTATTAATTTAATTATTTATTAGTCCCTTTAAATAACTGATGTGTCTCTCAAATGAGACATTAAACCTGTAATGGATCATAAAATTATTTTGGATATGGTTAGCTAGATAAGTAGTTTATTACGAATTATTGAAAAGTGATAAACAACGACAAATGACAATATACAAAATAAAGGAAAATGGCATAAAAAATTAAAGAATTTGATCTTTAATTATTACCACATTGTTCCATAGTAATTAGTTTGAATTTGGGTTAGTTGGAATTTGAGAATATTGTAAAGACAAAGATGGTGTGGCAAGAGGGAAAAGTGGAATATTTGCACTATAAGAAAATCATTAAATAGTAACTAATTTAGAGACAAAAAATAATTAATCATTATATAAACTAAGTTAGATATTATTTTATAAACTAAAAAACTATTGATATCTAAAGTATTTCTATTATTAATAAAAAAAATTATAAAATAGTTTCTAAATTGATATCTAATATCAATTACTAACTACTTTATATTCTAATTAGTATTTAATTAAATTATTGACTAATTTATAATCTAAAGTAAGTTAAAATCTTGATAGCTGATGTTAGATATCAATTTATAAACTAAACTATAAACTTTTATTACTAATAGAAACTACTTTAAATACCAATAATTTTTTAGTTTATAAAATAACATCTAACTTAGTTAATATAATAAATAATTATCTTTTGTCTTTAAATTAGTTTTTATTTAATGATTTTCTTATAGTGTTACCAAAATATGCATATTGATATACATGAAAACATGAGGCAATACCCCAATTCAGATTCTCAACATATGTTGGGAAGTTTTCAACTAGGGTGGGACCTTTTGCCATGTTTGAGTTTGACCATAACAAAATCAAGATCCACTCAAATCTATCCAACTATAGAATTACTATTTCAATTTTGTATTTTTCAAAACAAAAATATACATGTGTCAAAATAATTGATTGGAAATTATTTTTTATATATGGGTTAGGGTTGACTTTATCCCTTCTACGATATATTTTGTTGTTGTTTGTATGTTGTTCATAACATAATTTGACTGACAAAAGTGATATATATATATTTTGGGTGTCACTATAAGAAACTCAATAAATAGAAACCAATTTTATAAATGAAAATAATTAGTTACTGTATTGATTAAACTAGATACTATTTTAGAGTTAAAAAAATTAATGGTTTCTAAATTAGTTTCTATTATTAGTATTTAGTTTCTAAATTGGTATCTAATTAGCTACCAAGATTTTAGCAAACAATTTTAGGATCTAAAGTAATTGTTAGGAAAAACCTTGGTAGCTAATTAGACACAAATTTAAAAATTAGTTTATAAATTTTATTAATAGTAGAAACTATTTTAGATATCAATATTTTTTTAGTCTCTAAAAAATATCTAATTTAATCAATATAGTAACTAATTATTTTTTGTCTATAAAATTGATTTCTATTTAATGATTTTTTTTAATGTATTTTATGCCTAAAACTTTTGACTCGGAGGCCACCAATATTTCATGTAGAAAATATTATTAGACAAGTATCTTATGATTTCTTTTCTTGACAATTTAATAAAGGTAACTATGTTGTGGTTTCCCTTCCACATATATTGTTCGAGTTACTTCTAATTCCTAGAAGTAAAAAAAATTGCATAAAAAACTCATCGAGAAAGTGCAAACAATCAAGACACAATGGAAAATTGGGGCAGAAGGTAAGGCCAGAACTTCCAAGTTAGACGTTGTAAACAATGGCCATCAAAATCCAAGATAATTCCTATATACACTTCCACCACTCAAGCCATTAGATGTAACATTAAACAAAACAACAAAATACAAAAAAATTAATCAAAATAAAAAATGCACCCAAGAACTCACCTCGGTTTCAGCTCCACCTAAGAATCCTTAGCCAAACAAGATCTGTTCTCTGTCTCCTCACGACAACCACGTATTTGTATGTTCTTCTTCCACTTCAAGATTGGGACTTCGAAATAGGGATCCGATTTCAAATGTGTTCTATGCATATTAGGGCTTGTCAATGTACTACTCAACAACACATAGTAAAGTTTTGGAAGATTGTTTACCAAGTCTGTAATAATCCAACCTTAGAGATAACCAATGACGTCTAGAATGTGAGATTTAGGAGAGTTGAAACCAAAGATTTCAAAGAAAGGGGAAAAATAGAAAAGCAAAGACACAAATACTTTGAATTGATTTATGTTTCACACATGTGTCAAATCATTGTACTTGTTTTTTTTTTTCTTACATGATCTCAATGAGTATAACCTAAATCGATGTTACCATCTCAATAACTATAATTTCAGTTTCACCGACACTAACATAATACAAAATTTATTTTTTCCATTAGTTAAGCCAACACAACACTTTTTTATATTTTATTGAAATTATTATTATTTTAAAATTAAGTACTGTGTTGGCTAAACATTATTTTTAAATTATTTAATAGAAATTAGAACCATACTATCCACCTTTACCTCCCTGAAGTTAGTATTCTTAAATTTTTTTATTCTAACCATAATTAGTGTCGGTTTAGAATACTCTTAATCGACTCAATGTTTCGGTATTAATTTAGTACCACGTTAGAATGTCTTCTTTATTACTCACACTATGTTGTGATAGATAATCTATAACATAGTTATATATATATATATATATATATATATATATATATATATATATATATATATATATATATATATATATTTAAAATATACTAAGGAGTAATTTGAAGAGGTGAAAACTGTTGTATTTATGTGTGGTTGAGTTTTGTTGATCCTTTCCTTTAGGGTATGGATTCTCCTTTTTCTCCTTTACAGAGAAAATTAGCGGTGAAAGAGAAATGTCAAGAATAAATGTACCACGAAAAGCTGGACAAGCTCTTTAATTCTTTATTTTTCTGGGCGAATAATCACAGTTGGAGTGTTTGTCTTTATGCATGGTACCACTCTGTTTGTTTGCGGTTAGGACAGATTCCTAAGATATTGCATGGTCTTGGCGTTGACGTACTTTGTAAGAGATTTCCAAATGTTCTGTTCCATTGGTTTCAACATACGAAGAAAACGCAGACATCAATTTGATGCTTCTGCTGCATAGCACGCATCGGTGGAATTGGAGAAACATCAACTTGAAGCACCCAAGGAAGTGGAAATATAATTAATAAACTCATTCATGGACCTGTCATTGTTGAATGAACAGACAAGACACATGAATGCGAGGATCATTTCAAGTATATTGTTCACTTGGTTCTGTCTGCTAGTTTTTGTTTAAAGCAGAATAAAGTATACCCACATGCATGAACAAACCAAAACCATTTATCAATCTGTGGATTTCAGGACTGGTAAGTTCATGCTGATTTTAAGAGTTTTGTACTTTTTTTTACAAAAAATGATAATGAGACCTATTAAATTCAACTCTCTTATCATTCTTTCAGAGTTGAATATAATTCAGAAACATAAAAATCTACACCTACATGGTAACTTTTTTATCTTTAATTCCATAGTTATTTATTTTGGAGTATTTTTTCCATAAATCACAGTTATGGTCCACCGAAAGACAACTTTTCTTGAGTTATGGAGAATAAAGTTTTCTCTCTAAATATTTATGTAGTTGCAACTTCAATTCTCAAGACTACTTGTCAATTTCAAAGGATCTCTCTGAACATGTTCATTAG
Source organism: Phaseolus lunatus (assembly GCA_013389735.1). Classification (NCBI taxonomy): domain Eukaryota; kingdom Viridiplantae; phylum Streptophyta; class Magnoliopsida; order Fabales; family Fabaceae; genus Phaseolus; species Phaseolus lunatus. Next base: position 10,002,019 of record CM023859.1, on the reverse strand, counting down.
TTTATTTTAATGAATTTTACTACCTATTATATTTGATAATATATTAGGTCATAGTTGTAACTTTCGTCTGGTCATTATAAGAAATCAAAACAAAAATAAAAACTGTTTGTGCTTAAGCTAATTATTGATCGCAATCTAACCCAGTTTTATAATTATCAACCCAAAATATGTATTTTCCTTTAAATTTTATATGTATAAATATATTATAACACCCTAAAAATGAAAATTAAGAATCATTTGATCTTTGACCCCCTTGAATTCAAAAGTTACCTCCGCCACTGATTGATACCAAATATAGATATACACAGAAGGTTCCTATTACCATCAAATATATGCCTATGGTGCTGGATTGGAAAGTGGAACTTATTATATATAATGTCTATTGACTATTGTACATATTTTATTTATTATCTGTACGAATGGGACATGGTACGTAATTACCAAAAACAAACCTAGATATTTCAAATTTTCTGAAACCATGAGGTATGTTTTTGGCTTGCCTGCCACGTGATCAGTTGCTCTTTCAAGTCTTGACCACCTTCGCTATGTTATTTTATTGGCATTGACCAGCATTTTCCATTGTTCACGTTTTGGGACTTCAGCTAAAAGAGTCCTTTGTCCACATCAATTAGGGTTTCCCGGTGCATCTCACTGTCTCGTGCACATGAATGATCCCAGGGTAAACAATTGGCCCTCAACTCAGATAGGTCGTTCCTCTATAGTAGGTTTTCAAATCCTAAAAGTTGTTAAATTCGTATTTCAAGATTTAACAAATTTTAAGTTAGAGGATGGACGGTTAATGATAAGTGTCGAATATTCTTAATTTTTATATCAAATTGGACATAAAATTAAATAATATTTTTTTTATCAGCAATGAATCAATAAAATTAAACAAGACATTTAAGAGGTGTCTCAACCCTATTATAAACCAAATCAATTCATTCTATATTAGCCAAAACATATATTAAACTGCATATTTTCTAACTAAGAAACAATGGAAAATTTGTGCATGGTATCACAGATAAAATTATGGGAATCAACATTCATTATGCTTTTAATAGGGTGAATGATATATATATATATATATATATATATATATATATATATATATATATATATATATATATATATATATATATATATATATATAATTTATGAAAAGAGTGTTTTTCAACCAAAAGTCATCCTTGACCTAATAAGAGATAAGGGTATTCAAATTTTGACGGAAACATGTAGTAAATTAAAGAAAATAACTGCAAAACAAAGGACTTGCAAAATGACCAATTTATTTATCGCATGCATATAAGGCCAAGCGAATTGCTGAGAAAGATCAATGGAAGAAAGAATCTCTAAGCACCAAGTGCTAAGAAATTTGACACGCAAATCTATGCTAAAGAAGAAATAGATTATCAAAGTTTGGGTTGTTAGCATCTGAGAAGCTCTGAGTTAAATAGATTTCTTCAAGGTTAAGAAAGTCCTAATTTGTTTGGGTTTGTCTTGGAGTTAAAAAGGTTTTTTTAAGGTTAAGAAAACCCAAATTCGCTTGGACTTGATTTGGAGTTAAAAAGGTTTCTTCAAGGTTAAGAAAATCCAAATTCGCTTGGGCTTGGATTGGAGCAGATCTAGAACCAAAGAAATTCTTCATACTTAAGAAAGCTAAATTTGTTAGGTCAGGCTTGGAGCGAAGCCAAAAGGAATTCTTCAAGGTTAAGAAACCTATGATTTTGTTGAGCTTAGATTAGGCTCTTAGCTAAAATGTTTCTTCAAGATGAAGAAAGTCAATCCACTAAGCAGATGGACTAGGTGTTGAGCGAATGGAAAATTTGAGGCAACTCATCATTGAACTCTATAAATAGAGAGGTCTTGATTCACAAATGGGACGTTGAAATGTAGGTGTATTCAAGGCAGAAGAACAACCTTAGCTAGCAAGCAACATTCAAGACTGCATTGCAAGTTGCTCATGCATGAATTTTTGTGTAAGCTTCATCATGACTAGCTAATTTATCTTGTTGAGTTTAGAGAACAATGAAATATTTCTAAAGTTGGTATTTATGAATACTTGTTTAAATTCAGTTCATATGATTTAATTGAATGCTTAATGCTTGATATGTCACGAAACAACATTTATGTCTTTAGAACTTGAATGATGTTGGGAAACACATTTAATTTATGAACTCTTTCAAATCAATCAAGATGTCAATATCTATGAACGAAATTGAGTATTTGACTTGAGCTATTCCATCTTAATGCAGAAGCAGACTAATTATAAGTCAATGAATTGATTATGATAGTTTGTTGTTCTAGATAACCCTGATTAAGGGATTAACTTGGTTTGACCGCAAAATAATTAACTTGAAGAACAAAACATTTGTAACAAAAGAGATTTGAAAAGTGATTGAATCCCAATATTTGTTTTAAATATCCAAATTTCTCTTTTTTACATCCAGTTTCAATCTCACTATTTATCTTACATAATATGTATTAAATATTATCTATGCACCTAAAAAACCATCAAATCCTTTCTTCACTTTGAATGATATTACTATCTTAGTTATCTTTAGTCCCTATTTATTTACTGCATGATTATGTATCGAGTTTGATATTTATGAAAGTTGGATACTTTTAAGAGATGATTTGGAGAACTATGTCTGTGGCGATTGTGTGGAGTATACGGAATTAAAAAATTAAAATCACTTTTAGAAATGACAGTGTGGATGTTAAAGAGATCTTTACATTGGCTTAGATGAATGCTTGACTCTATTTAAAAACCTTCCAAAAGTTAAGTTGTCATATTCAAATTGATGTCTTTGTCCAATCATATGCATAAGAATCTTGATGTAGCACTATAAGGAGCAAGAGCATAACTACTTTAGTTTAATGTAGGATATTTTCCTCTAGTTGTAACTAGGTATTATTTAGGCAACAAGGTCAAAATTTATGTGGATCTGGATGGTCAAAAATGGACTCAAAACATTAGATTTAGAGATGATTTGGAAAAAAAATTTATCTTTTGTAATTTTAATCTTCTTAAAAGAAAAACAATGGATAGCCATGTGATTGATGATTATGTGGAGTATACAGAATTAAAAAAAAAAAAAAAAAACTCATTTTTAGGAATGTGAGTGTGGATGTTGAAGTGGTGTTTACAATGGCTTAAATGAAGGCATGAGTCTAGTTAATTGATAAACTCTTAAAAGCTAAGTTGTCGTATTCAGATTGATATCCTTGTCTAATCATGTGCATAAGAACCTTGAGGTAAGGAGCTAAAGCATAACTACTTCAGTCTGTTATAGGATAATTTTCTCTAGTTGTAGCTAGGTATTAGACAGCTAGGTCAAAAGTTTTGTGAATTAGGGCTTTTTTTTTTTGATTGGCAAAAAATGAATGAATAAATATGTGATATTTCAGGGATACCTCAACCCATATACAAAAGGTCTACCTTGCAATAAGAATTGTCGCCTACAATCAAAAAGTAACCTTCCTTTGTAAATTAACTGTCCTCATACAAATCATTGGCTCTAAACACCAATCAAAAAAGAAAAAGCATGCATCTTGCGCTTTGGTCACCACCCATGTCTAAGCCTTCAACTACGCCAAACCGAAAAATTCCAAAGGATCAATCCTACCACTTCTGAAAATCTTCTTGTTCCTATGTTTCCACAATTCTCCTAATACTACAATCCACACAAACCCCCAAACTTGATTCACACTTTCCTTGACCCCGCTCAATCTAAAACTTAAAAAGTAATTTTTTGGCTCCCTGTGATTATTCGAGACCACTCCCACCCACTCATAACACTTAGACCACATTAACCAGACAACTCTGCATATACAACAATGGATTCAAAACAATAGATATGAATTAGGAATATAGAGGGTAAATTGGGTTAAAGACCATAGCAAAGCTCAATGGGAGTATTGGGAAGTTTAATTTCACCATGCAACTGCTAGCGTGCTCATGTAGGGTACATGGCTAAGAATAATACCTGGTTTGGGGTCATAATGCTCATGTTTTGGTAAGCAAGCTTTTAAGCAATTTTCAACACATTAGGGGATGTCAAAAGTTAACTTGTTAGGGGCTGCTAAGCTATTGAAAATGTTATGTAGAGATTAAGTCAAGATGTTGTGAATAGTACATCTTGGCAAATGACTTCCTAACCCAGCATGTTTATGAAAACAAATTCAAAAGAAAGGATAGTGAACAAGTACAAATTGACTTCCATTATAATTAATATGCTTTGAAGGTTTTTGTCTTCTACGCTAGACATTATATTTGCAAGTTTTATTGAAGGTAGTTATGCAATTGTGGGGATGATGCAAGGTCCAGTATAGTTCTTGCACCTGCTCACTAAACACCAGAAAGGAAGTGGAGATATTGTTACAAACCTACAATTGATAGCAATATATTTGTTATATTTCTCCTAACAGTTTTTTCTATGATTGTTAATATGCAAGACATATAGCTATTAATTATAGTTTTCATGAATGAACTAAATATATTGACATTGACTAATCATGTTTTTCAAGACAAGCTTTAAGAATATTTATGTTGCCTTCTTCCTATAAAATCAATAGATGTTTTTACAAAGCCTCGATCAAGGTTCTTTCATCATGATTGTTTTCAAGATGCGAATGTTAAATATTCACACTCTACCTTGAGAGGGATGTTACAAACCTACAATTAATAGCATCCTATCACTTATTTTTCTCCTCAATTTTTTCTGTAACTGCTTTTTTGCTTTAGTTTGTTTTCTCCTCGTGTATATATACTACATATCTCTGCATGTAAAATAGTAATATAGGTGTTTTCTTGTTCTCACTTATGCCTCACTTTCTTACTCACTTTCTTACTAGAAGAACCTTTTTTCTTTTTCTCCCTCATGCGCCATTTTCGAACTGCAATATGAATAAAAGCCATTTTCATATATTGAAAAACTAGATGCAACATATATACTGGTGCAATTATGGATGTAGAAAGAAGGATATAGAAAGTATCACATTTGGAATTTGTATGCCCTATTATTTCTTCACATAAACAAGAATATTTGAAACTATTGAAGGAGTTAAGAATTGAGACAAGGTTTGTTTTATGGAGTGAAAATGAAGATGAGTAAGACATGTTGGACCATATCAATATAATTATTTCCACTTCTGGGAAAGTTTGGGCCTATAACTTGGAAATCTATTTTATGTCTTAATACTTAATTGTCTTTGGAATAGATGAAAAAAAGTTGTTGGGATGAAATACCTAGCACTGCTTTTAATTGAATTTTAACCTATGTGTTATTTTCTAAAGAGATTTGGGAGAGTTGAGTGAGTGTATCAATTTTAAGGCCTTATGAGCATGTTTGATGGATGAATTAGGTAACTCTAGATTATATCCTAGTTGTATAAAGTGTATGAAATTTTTTGTACAGTTTTGCATGCAAATTATAGAATACCCTGAGTGCTCTAACTGTATAATTTATCTTATTCATAAAAAAACTAGTTGATGATTTTTAAAGTAAATAAAATGAATGCACATATTGTTCGAAAGAATATATTTATAAATTGATTCAAAATAATTATTTTTTACTCATTATAAATTTTATCATTCTAAGTTTTTAAATACTCTACTTGCTTTTTACTATTCTTGGCAGATCAATAATTTTTTCACAATTAAATGATATCAATGAGGAGGATGCAATAATTAAATCAAGAATGATCCATCAAAATCTTGAATCTTGATAGGATTAAGTTATTATTTCTTGTATCATTGCCTTTTTCTGAGTTAGTGAGAATTTTATTTTTCATATGTTCTAACTTATGGACTTGTGATAAGAGTTACATATTTTTGTTGCATTTGTTTAGATATGAAACAACTTAAAAAGCATGTCAGAACCACGAGAATAGATAATTTTGTCAATATTAATAGACATTTTAAGATATTGAAAAAGTAATATAGTTTTCATAATATTTAGTCCTTTTATAATACTTTTAATTATGATTTTAGTAAATTATATATTGATTTAATGTGTTTCTGAACTTTAATTATACATTTAATTAAATCATTTATTGATTAAAAAATGGTCTTATATCATTTGTTTTATAATTATGTATGTGATGTGAAGTACTAATAATAGTCATACAAGCTTAAGAAACATTAAGTATAGGAAACATGAAATTTGGGTAGAGTTGAATGTTCTCATCTTTTTCAGTTCATGAATTGATAGAGAAACTTGAGCCAATGATTCCAAATACAATCACAAGAAAAATATGAATAAAATTAAAATAAAAATTAAGACATAAAATGGAAGAAGAATGAGCAACACAACTACAAAAAAAAAAAACAAAAAAAAAGAACAAAAATTGATAGAAGAATAAAAGGAACCGCAAACAAAGAGCAAAACAAGAATGAGACAACAATTTATAAAAAGAAAATGGATAGGAGTCTTAAGAGATAGAGATGAAATAAATTATGTGTCATTTTAGAAGTCTTCCTCCCTTAAGATAAATATCTATGATAAATTGTCATTTAATTCTTATGAATCAAGATAAAACTCATAAAGAAAAATTATTACTCTTTTATGGTACTGTGTAAGTGATTGGCTTTGGAAAGTATGTGTGTGGTGTAGGTACAAAAAGAATTAACATCGAAACAGCAGGAAGAAGGGCAGTGCTGAAAAGCAAGAAAATGCTAAGATGAGGCTTGGCAATGTAAGAGAAATGGAGAAGGGAGGAAGCTAAAAAGATGGAGTGTGTGTCACAAATGAGGGAAACTACTACAAAGTAGTAAAGGGAGTTATATGATTTTTTTTATCAGCAATACACAATATATACAAATGAATCACTTAAGGGGTGGTCCAACCCATATACAAAGAACATTCTAACAACATTAAACCTTCCAGACCAATACTCAAAATCCAACCCTGCCAAAACTTCTTACCGTAAAAAAACTAAGATGAATAAAGACAAACCAAAGTATCAAGACACTAATCAGAAAAATAAAAACAAGCAGAAGGGAATTTAGAAGTGATCCAAGACTAAATCTTCAATTGGGCCAAAAAAATATCAGATGAATCCAAAACTCCACCTTTAAAAATAATCTTATTCCTATGACTTCAAATCTCACTAACCACCGCAGTCCAAATAAAACTCATCCCTAAATTGATCGACTCTGGAGCATTACTCAAACTGAACTGTAGAAAATGGGAGTAAGCGTGAATAGGAGCAGCTGTCGTAATACCCAACCACACATGACATAGATTCCACACCAGCCAAATTATTTTGCATTAAAAAAACAAATAATTTAGCTCCTCCTCTCTTACCCCACAAAAGCAGCAACCAACACTTAGTGAGAAAAGGATAATGAAAGGTGAAAGAATATTTTATTTAATTTGTTGATTACAGTATACATATATAGTCAAAACTTGATAGTATATAATCCTACAATTAATACCCAGTATCACGACACTATAGCAAATAAGGTAACAATCAATGTTGATAACCATTGATTGATAATTACAATAATTACAAGGATTGACATAATCAAAAGCAATCATTGGAATCCACATATTAAGGAATCTTTTCTCTAATTCCCCCTTTCAAATTGATGGGTGAGGGAGTCACCCCAAGTTTGTCTCTGAGTTGGCTAAATCGTGTATGAGTTAATGTTTTAGTGAGATAGTCAGCTATTTGATCAGTTAATGGAACATAGGCTACAACAATCTCATTTTATAGTACTTGGTCTCTGATGCAGTGCACATCAATTTCAATGTGTTTGGATCGAGTATGCATAACTGGATTTGAAGCTAGTGCCTTAGCACTCAAGTTATCACACCACAATGTTGGTTTTCTTGGCAGAGAGATTTTCAATTCATCAAGAAGTGAACGGGCCCATGTTATTTCAGCAGCTAAGTCAGCTAATGCTCTATATTCTGACTTTGTACTGGATCTTGAGACTACCTTTTGCTTCCTCGAAGACCAAGAAACAAGTGTTTCACCAAGGAAGACACATTGACCAGCCATGCATTTTCTATCATCCACACTTGTTGCCCATCTGCATCTGAGAATCCTACTAAGTCCAAGTCAGTTGATGGTTTAATGTGTAGGCAGTGTTGAATGGTACCTTGAAGATATCTCAATATTCTTTTTATGCCTCACCAGTGATCTATAGTGGGAGAGCTCATGAATTGGTTGTGCTTGTTAACTAAGAATGTTATATCGGGCCTTGTGTTTGTTAAGTATTACAAAGCTCCTATAGCTTGTCTGAACATGATTGGGTCTTGTAATTTCTCCCCTTCAATTGTAAACTGCTTGCCAGTTATCATAGGTGTTGGACAAGATGAAGTATTTTCTATTTTGAATTTTCTCAGGATGTCTCCTATGTATTTTGATTGCTTCAAGTACGTGCCAGATGCATCTCTTTGAACTTCTATGCCTAAGAAGTAGTGTAGTGGACCAAGATCCTTAAGTGAAAACACACCATTGAGTTGTTTGATGAAGGATTTCAAGAACTTGGTGTTGTTTCCTGTGACAATTATATCATCCACATATATAAGTAGGAAGATAATGTGATATGTACCTCGTAGAGTGAATAGTGAGGAATCACTTTTTGTGTTCTTGAAACCCCAGCTGACTAAGGCATTTTTTAGGCTATCAAACTAAGCTCTTGGGGCCTATTTCAATCCATAAATTGCCTTGGATAACTTGTAAACATGTTCAGATTTAGTTAAGTATACAAATCCTTCTGGTTGATGCATAAACACAATTTCTTTGAGATAGCCATTAAGAAATGAATTGTTTATATCCAGTTGTTGGACCTCCCAATTGAAGTGCACTGCAATTCAGAGTATGATCCGAATTATATTGGCCTTGACAACTGGACTGAAGGTCTCTTCATAGTTCAATCCAGCTGTTTGTTGAAATCCTTGTGCTACTAGTCTTGTCTTTCTCCTTTCAATTGTCCCATCTACTTCGTACTTGGTCTTGAAGACCCATTTAGAATCAATGATGTTTTTTTGGCCTTGATATGGTACCAAGAGCCAAATTTGATTTGACATGAGTGCCTAATACTCTTTTTCCATAGCTTCTTTCCATTGTGGTCTTGTGAGTGCTTCTGTGACATTTTCTGGTTCCTTCTCATCTGTGGTAGTTTCAACAAACCCAACATATGACTTCTTTGGCTTATGAATTCCAGCTTTGCTCTTGGTCCAATGAGTGTTGATGTTTGGTTCAACAAGATCTTGGTGATCTCCAACAATTATTTCTATGAGATTAGGAATTTGAATTTTGCTTGGTGAATCATTTTTAGAAATTGGACTGCTCCTTGTTGAATTATTTGCAGCCTGATCTCTACTAAAATTAATTGCAACACTCTCAGTTGGATTGGTTGGTTCTTGTTCATCACCAAGATTGTTATCATATGGAAGTGTGGTTGCTCCAATATGTGGGTTACCTGCAGTAGGCAAAGAAAAAAAGGAGAGATGAACTCTCAGTTAGTGCTTTCAAGGGACTTCTTGTATTGAGAAAACCCATCATAGAATGGAAAATCTTCTTCATTGAAAACAACATGTCTTGAAGTGAAGATTCTTCCATGAGAATTTATGCATTTGTATCCTTTATGAAAGTTACTATACCCCAAGAACACACATCTGGTTGTGTGGAATTGTAGTTTGTGCTAATTATAGGGTTTAAGACAGGGATAGCAAGCACACCCAAAGGGTTTTAAGGAATTGTAGTCAGGTTCCTTTTGAAAAAGTAATGAGTAAGGGCTTTCATTTTGAGTGACTAGAGAGGACAATCTGTTTATGAGATAAACTGCTGTGGAGAAAGCTTCCCACCAAAAATGTAAGGGCATTTTGGCTTGTGTTAGCAATGTCAAGCCAAATTCAGCAATGTGCCTGTGTTTTCTCTCAGCCCTACCATTTTGTTGTGATGTGTAAGGGCATGACATTCTGAATTGTATCCCTACTTCTATTGCACGGTTTTGCACAGGTTTATATTCACCACCACCATCACATTGGATTGTCTTAATTCTTTTGTTAAACAAATTTTCTGCTATGTTTTTAACTTGAATAAAGGCTTGACAGTATCTGATTTCTGTTTCAGAGGATAAATCCAAGTAAATCTACTAAAATCATCAATGAAGTGAACATAATATTTGAAACCAGAAGAAGATATTATTAGTGCAGTACCCCAGACATCAGTATGAACTAATTCAAGGATTTCCTTAGCATGAGAGGAAGATGTTTTGAAGGGTAAAAAATGCATTTTGCCATATTGACAAGCCTCACAAAAGTTAAAATGATCTCTAGGTGATAGTTTCACATTACAACTTTTCAAGACTCTATTGAGGACTGTATTATTTGGATGACTAAGCCTTCTACGCCAACTCTCCTTGACAGATACATAAGCACACGAGTCCCTTTCAGTTCTTGAGAGTTGATACAAGCCATCTTTAAGTGTCCCTTTTAGAATTGCCTTCCTTGTTAACTTGTCCTTCACAAAGCAACAATTTGCATCAAACTCAACAAGAATGTTATTGTTAGTAGTTAATTTAGACACACTTAATAGATTTTTGGTAATGTTGGACACATATAAGACATCATGTAAGTTGAGTGAGTTTAGTTTTGAGGAACCTGTGGCAACAATCTGCAATTTCTCACCACTTCCAACTATTAACGAGTTCTTAGCATGATGTTCTGCTAGATCCTTAAATTTTTCAGTTTGGTGTGTCACATAATTGTTTGCACCACTGTCGAAGTACCAATCATAATCTTGAGCAGCGCTTTGTGAGGCTAGGAAGGCATTAAGTGCTCCTTGTTTGTCACTATCTGCTGAATAATTTGAGTTTGAATAAGACTTATCAAACCTGTACCAGCAGTTTACAGTTGTGTGCCCAACCTTGTTGCAAACTTGGCATGTTGGTTTAGACATTCTTCCTCTTCCTCTGCCTCCCCTCCTCTCCAACTTCTGAAGTTAGAGCCTCTCCAGTTGTTGTTTGTGTTGAATTTGTTACCTTTGTAATCATTTTTATTAGCAACATTTGCTGATGCATCAAGAGAGAGTTTGGTAAGACTATTCAGTTGATCAAGTCTACTCTCAAAGGTCAGTAATTAGGCTTGCAGATCAACCCAAGTGAGACTAGTTTGATCAGATAGTTTGACCACTACAGGGTTGTATTTAGAATCTAAACCATTTAGGGTTTAAATGATTAGATTTGAGTTGGAAATGGGACTTCCTGCAAGTTTAAGTCTGTCAGCAAGATTCTTCATCTTGACCAAATATTCCTCCATCTTCATTTCTCCTTTCCTGATCCTGTGAAACTCAGAGTTAAGGTAGGTGATTTGAGATCTTGTGTGTGCACCGGCTAGGCTTTGGGCTTCATCCCAAAGTTGTTTTAAGGTTTCACAGTGTAGCAATTGTGTTGCTATTTCAACAGTCATTGAATTCATCAACCATCCAAGGAGTTGTTAATCATGAGCCTGCCAATCTCCAAATGCGGGATTTGGTTTCTTTCTTGAATCTGCAGAAACTATGAATTCTTCTAGTTACTCCTTTGTCCCTAGCATGTGCCCATCGAGCCTGCAACCTTTGACTATAGAAATCACCAACGATTTCCATAATGGATAGTTGTCTTTGTCCAACTTGACAAATACAGTGAATGATGGAAGACAATTTTGGGATTTTGAATCTGCAGCGAATGCCATGATTTAAATTGGATCAAAAAAGCCTTCATAGCTTTACAACTCTAATACCAAGTGAGAAAAGGGTAATAAAAGGTGAAAGAATATTTTATTTAATTTGTTTATCACAGTATACATATATAGCCAAAACCTGACAGTATATAATCCTACAATTAATACCCAGTATCACAACACTACAGCAAATAAGGTAATAATCAATGTTGATAACCATTGACTGATAATTACAATAATTACAAGGATTGACACAATCAAAAGCAATCATTGGAACCCACATATTAAGGGATCGTGTCTCTAATCACTTCCGACTGCAATCCCGTGTCTATGTAAATTAACCTTGGTGGCAATCTTATTTTCCAACTCCCTACTAGCAGTAACCTGAGCTGAAGGCAAAGCCTTAATCCTCCAAAACCTTTTAAACATCCTCGTCCATTCCCCGTCATTCACACCTCTTAAAATTCCATAAGCAGAATTAACTGAGAACTGTTGAAACTTATCGTCTTTCCAAACCCACCTATCAACTTTCTCCAGAACAGGGCACGAGACATGCACTACCTCGAGAAGTTGTCTAACTTGGACCTTCTCCCAATCAAAAAGACTTCTTCTTCACACCAAAGACCACTCCCAAACATCGTTGTTCAGAACCCACAACGATCCAACGATACATCTTTCTCAATGCTTAGAGAAAAAGGCCTTGGAAACTTATTCTTCAAAGATTCATTACCTACCCACCGGTCCTCCCAGAACTTGATAGACTTCTCATTTCCAACTTCCCACTTTAAGCATTCACTGAAATTACTGCCCCATTTTTCCAACTTCCAGATCGATTTCAAATCTTTCCACCAGGGGGAAGCATTGTAAATACACCTATTCTCCTTCAGAATTCTCTAGCCTCCATATTTGAACTCTACTATCTCCTTCCACAAACCTCCCTCATTAGACCCCAACCACCATACCCACTTACTCAGCAAAGCCAAGTTGATTACAAATTGTATAAATAAGCACATTGGACAAAACAAATGTATGTCTTTATCACAACATTAATAGCATCCAAATCTCAAATACTCACTTGAACATCGGATAATCTTTTGCAAGTGCACTCCTATCCAAGAGTCGAATTCTGCCTAAACACAAGAAAAAAAAAAAAGTTCAACCAAAGAACAAGAATCAATTGTCCAGTTGATAAGTATTGTTTTAACCTTTACAAGTACAACATTCATGTGCTTATCAAGTAAGTAAGTTCTATTGAATCATGTATATGAATGATCTATTTTATGCTTAGACTAAAAGAAAGTTTGCTCTAGCCAAATGAACAAAACAAATATTAAAAAATATATAAATATATTAAACATATAATGATGATTTTTACTATAATCGTTATTGTATATATGACTTTCAAATAAATATGTATTTGATAGGAGCTGTCGATGAAAATTAATGAAATCATTATAAAAATAAAAAATAAAAATATATACAAGAACAGTCATTGCAAAAACAGAGTCATATCTCATACATACAACAATAATTAGAAGTAGAACATTCATCATTCATCATATTTGAAATCTAAGGATACACCATTAATTCTTTGTCATTGAATTCTTTTCTTATTTTATATATATATATATATATATATATATGATATCTATATAATGACTGTTCTAAAATGGTAGTCGAAATATTATTTTAATCATTATTAAAAATCATATCTACTCTCGTGGTCATTCTTAAAGCAATGAAGAGGAGGTACGGGGCACCACAACTTTTATAGAAGTTATAAAACTTTTCTTACATTGGTTCATATTTCATTGATGAAAATACATTTTATATATATTAAATTTACAATAATGTAAAATAATGTAATTAATTACAACAATATTATTGTTTTTTTTTATTTTTTTGTCACAACATGAAAACAATATTATTAAAAAAAAATATAAGTAAATATGAGGGGACTAGATCAAAACTCATATATTAACAAAAACGATACATAAGTAGTCTATACCTATTAATAAATAACTCTAAGAAAAGACTAGATAGAAGTCTATTATACCAATGAAATTGTTCTGTATGGATAAATCCTAACTTAACAAGTTTATTAGTACATGCATTCCCTTCACGAAAAATATGAGAAACCTTAAACCTAATTTTCCCACAATAATTAAGACAAGTGTTCCACCTATTACGAAACATTCAAGGAACATTAGTTCTCGCAGTAAATGCAACACAAACCAAGGTAGAATCACATTCAAGCCATAAAGTAGTAGGACCCATCTTTGAGCTTCTTCAATAGCATGTATAACTCCATAAAACTCAGCAACCAAAGCAGTCTGAACATCAAGGAAGTATAGAAACAACCAATAAACTCTCTCATACTCTCACGAAAAACACCTCCACAAGTAGTAAGACCAAGAGAACCCCTAGCAACACCATTAGTGTTAATTTTAACCCAACCTGGTGAAGGAAACTCCCTTCTAACAAGATGAGGATGTAGAACTTTACAACTACGAGTATTAATATCAAAAAACTTAAGCACATTGAAATCATATATATCATTTCGTATATAGCTTTTAGACGAATTTCTCACTAGACAAGTGAGATCTTTAATGACAAAAATAGCTCTAGAAACATCAATTTTAACTTGAAATCTAGCATAATTTCTCATATGCCATATCATCCAAATAGAAAAATTTATCACAGCAAGCTTAATCAAATTAACCAAAGGACTACCATCACTCCTAATAAAAGAGAGAAGATCATCCACATTAGAGAAATGAGAATTAAGAAAAAGTTTTCGAACCCAACTCCAAATAAGCAAAGCATTAGGACATTCAAAAAATAAATGTTGAATAGATTCTTCCTGCTTTTTGCAAAGTGTACACATAGAACATATATACAAACCTCTATGTTGAATGTGTTGATTTGTAGGAAGTCGCCCATGAAAAACTTTCCAAATTACTAAAGTTTTGGAAGGAGGAATATATGGAGACCAGATGAGTTTACCCTAACCACAAGGAACTCCTGGGTCCAAGAAAAAAGTCCTAGTCGATTTGAGAGTGAAACGACCAAACTCATCCATAATCCAATTAGGAATATCCTATTCCTTCCTAATCATGATATGTTCAAACAATGAGGCATCTACTGTAAAGACAAGGGAATATTCCAATCACTACCAGTCCAAAATTGGGAAATTGTATTTAGGATGCTAGAACCATCACGTACCCCTGCAATGTTTGAAAAAGAAGTAGTAGAACACCATTTATCATTCCAGAAATTAACAAAAGTACTTATACCAATAGTCCAAGAAGTATGTTAAAAAATAGTGTCATAAAATTATTTAATCTCAGGCCAAATAAAGGAGGATCTATAAGCCATTCTAAGCTTATACTTTGATTTAAGAAATTTGACTTTCAAGAGAAGAGACCAAGGCTTATTACTATAAGCGAAGTTCCAAGTAAGCTTAAGAAGATACGAGTTATTTTCATGATGAAGGTTAATAATCTTCAATCCTCCATTCTCAAGAAGAGAACAAATATTAGCCCAATTAACTGTAGCTATGCCTTTTTTAATAATATCACCAGTCTAAATAAAATTTCTACACCACTACTTAACTTGCTTAAGAATATCAATAGGTCATTTACACATATTAAAATTATAAGCTAGAAAGCCAGTAATCACCGTATTAACCAACTAGACTCGACCCATCATGCTAAGAGATTTCCCTTTTCAAGATGCTACCTTCAATTTATCAGCCAAAGGTTGAAGAAATCGATACTTTGGAGCACCAACAAAGATAGGCACCCCTAAATACTTAAAAGGTAAACAACCATGACTACAAGAAAGAAGACATTGAATTTTGGTAACAAATCTTGCAGAAGTATCCATGATGAAAAAACTACTTTTAAAATTATTAACATATTTACCAGAAAAATCACCATATGTTTTAAGAAAGATACTCAAATTTCTAAGAGACTTATTATCTATCCTACCAAAAACAAATATGACATCAGCATATAAAATATGAGACGCGATGATATAACCTTGCGGGCTAGCCATATGTTGAATCTTCTTATCATTCACAAGCTTAGAGATGTCTCTACTTAGAATCTCCTCAGCGAGGCAGAAAAGCAAGGGAGATAATGGATCACCTTGTCTCGCACCTCTACTATAAGGAAAAAAACCTACCAAACTGTCATTTATCCTGATAGAAAGCATAGCTGAACGAAGGATTGTACTAATCCAACTGACAAATGAGGCATGAAAACTAAAGCATGTCAAAACTAACAATAAGAACTTCTAACTCAGAGTGTCAAATGCTTTATGAATATCAACTTTGTAAGCCACATTACCTCCTCTAACATTTTTAGAAAGCATGTTAATAGCTTCAGAAGCAATACCAATACAATCATGAATTTGTCTACCCTGCATAAACCCATATTGATTACGTGAAATGATTCTAGCAACCATAATTGCAAGTCTATCTGCCAATATTTTGGAAATGATCTTAAATTTGAAATTAGCGACAACAATTGGCCTAAAATCTTTAATGGATTCAACACCTTGAGTCTTAGGAATGAGAGAAACCACATTACTGTTCATTCCAAGAAGAATCCAATTTTGTTTAAAAACTGTTGAACAACTTTGCAAACATCCGTCTCAATAATCTTCCAACAAGAATGATAGAAAACACCACCAAAATCGTCCAGACCAAGCACTATTACCATTAAGATTAAAAACGACATTTTTGATTTCCAATTAATCTGGACATTTAATCAACACATTATTCTCCTTAGAGGAAATTATGTCAGGGATATAAGTACCAATAAACTCTAGTCCTCTCTTTCCAAAACAAGTATTGACAGTGAAGAGCATGATCAAGTTCCTCTTTAACAATCTTTTCTTAGAAATAAGCGTATCAAGAACAGGCGAACTAGCACTCTCTAATAGTAAGAAGAGAATTCTACTTAAGAAACACTTCATTTTGAACATTACCAAAAAAACTTTTATTCCATCATATGAGCTCAATTTTCAACCTTTTTAATTTATGTTGCAAAATAAACATAGGACAACCAACAACCGTATTTATCAAGAATCATGAATTTTTTATATTTTCTATTTTATAAATTATATAAATAATATATTGTAAAATGTATTTTTTTACTAATATAAAATACAAATTTATTTTGGGATAAGTTGTTTAGTGTGTAAACTAATTTTTTTAAATGACATTTTGTTAAAACAACCAATTTATTACTCTACGAACAATATAAAAATATTGTAGTTCAGCTTATTGAGCAAACCCTCACCACACAAAACAATATTATTAACCCATAAATAGAAACAATACATGAATTAGAAATAGTAATTAATAATGGAAATTTTTTTATAGACAACCAAATGTTCATCTAAACCACATTTAAATTTAGGAGAAAAGACTAAATTAAATTTAGAGAGAAAAATAAATGAGATGTGATAAGGGTAGAAATATATATATATAAAAAAAAAAATTCTATATGTCTTAAAAATGTGTATCATTACCCATTAATAAAAAATGGCTATATTTAGATTAAATTTAAAAAAAAAAAAAAAAGGTTATTGGAGTGTGACTATTTTGCAGTTGATGCAGCAAAGGAAAGGAAAGGAAAGGAAGATGAAGTGTTTGAAAAGGATCGCAAAGCACCCAACGATTTCAGTGGTAAATTCATGCACCACATTGAAAGAGGTGAAGCAAATACACGCTCAGTTGGTGGTTAAGGGTACCCTCAATAATCCCCACTTCCACGGCCAATTCGTTGCCACCATAGCCCTTCACAAAACAACCAATCTTCTTCAATATGCCAACACGATCCTCCATTCCCAACAAACCCACCCTACACTCTTCACTCTCAACTCCATGATCAGAGCCTTCTCCAAAAGCTCCACTCCTTCCAAAAGCTTCCATTTTTACGCCAACATTCTTCACTCTAATACCCTCTCCCCTGACAACTACACATTCACCTTCCTGGTTCGCACGTGCGCCCAACTCCACGTGCACGTCACAGGCTTGTGCGTTCACGGTGCAGTCATAAAGCACGGCTTTGAGCACGACCCACATGTGCAAACCGGGTTGGTTTTCATGTACGCTGAACTGGGTTGCCTCAGATCGTGTTACGCTGTGTTTGAAGGGGTTGTTGAGCCGGACTTGGTTTCTCAAACCGCCATGTTGCATGCTTGTGCCAAGTGTGGTGACGTTGACTTTGCAAGAAAGTTGTTTGAGGAAATGCCTGAGAGAGATTATGTTACGTGGAACGCAATGATTGCGGGGTATGCGCAGAGTGGAAGGCCCAGAGAGGCGTTGGATATGTTTCGTTCGATGCAATTGGAGGGTGTGAAACTTAATGAGGTGTCCATGGTTTTGGTTTTGCTTGCGTGTACCCATTTGGGTGCATTAGATCAGGGAAGATGGGTGCATGCATATGTGGAGAGGTATAAGGTTGGGATGACAGTGACACTGGGAACTGCACTTGTTGACATGTATGCAAAATGTGGGAACATTGATAAGGCAATGGAGGTTTTTTGGGGAATGAAGGAGAGGAATGTTTACACTTGGAGTAGTGCAATAGGTGGGTTGGCCTTGAATGGTCTTGGTAAGGAGAGTGTAGATCTTTTTTATACTATGAAACGAGAGGGAGTTCAGCCGAATGGAGTTACCTTCATTTCTGTCTTGAAAGGGTGCAGTGTGGTTGGGTTGGTGGAGGAAGGTCGAAAGCATTTTGACACAATGAGGAGTGTTTTTGGAATTGACCCCCAGCTTGAGCATTATGGCCTAATGGTTGATATGTATGGTAGAGCAGGGCGTGTCGACGAAGCTTTGAACTTCATCAATAGCATGCCTATGAAGCCTCACGTTGGTGCATGGAGTGCTTTGCTTCATGCTTGTAGAGTGTGTGAAAACAAGGAACTGGGTGAGCTTGCACTGAAAAAGATAGTGGAACTAGAAGACAAAAACGATGGTGCTTATGTCCTTTTGTCAAATATATATGCTGAGCAAAAGAATTGGGAAAGGGTGAGTAGTTTGAGGCAGACCATGAAGGCTAAGGGTGTGAGGAAGCTCCCTGGTTGTAGTGTCATAGAAGTTGATGGTGAAGTTCATGAGTTCATTGTTGGGGACAAGTCTCACCCAAGATATAGTGAGATTGAATTGAAGCTGGAAGAAATCTCTAGGTGTTTAAGACTAACAGGGTATGTGGCTAACACTAACCCTGTGCTTTTTGATATAGAAGAAGAGGAGAAGGAGGATGCTTTGAGTAAACATAGCGAGAAGATAGCCATTGCTTTTGGGTTAATTAGTTTGAAGGGTGTTCCCATTAGGGTTGTTATGAACCTGAGGATTTGCTGGGATTGCCATAATGTAGCAAAGATGATATCCAAAAATTTTAACAGGGAAATTATTGTCAGAGACAGAAACAGGTTTCATCATTTTAAGCACGGTGAATGCTCTTGTAAAGATTATTGGTAAACGAATCAGCATTAACAATGATTTTGTTTTCTCAAAACATGTTACTTCTTTTTAGTGTTTGTAAAGAATGTTCAAGTGCATCTGCTATCTTCTACATATTCACGCGAGATGCTATTAATATTGGGAGATTATAGCTTAGTTGGGAAAATAACTCAGTTTTTTGGTAGAAAGGAAAAGAAAGAAGATAAATACAAAGTTGATTTTTTTATGATAGGAGACAAATTAAAAATATAGTGAAAATTTTAAAATTTTAAAAATTAAAACACAAATAAACTTTGGCATTGATTATATTTGAAATTCTATACTGTTGAAAAAAAACATATTTAAAAAGGCCCCATTTAGTCTCCTATCAATCCAACAAACCCAACTTGTCCAAGACTTGTAACTACACTCCTATCATTTGAAAAATTCTTTCTGCACCTCCATATCAAAATTATATCACATTCTATTGAAGTTTTATTTTAGTTCTAGAATATAGATTTCAGATACTTTCCAAATTTTAGAATAAAAAAGTTAATATTTGCGACTTTTTAAATTTTAGATTGTACAATAAAAATGTAAAATTTGTATTTTAGATGATAGAATCCGAAATATAAATTTTATATTCTGAATTCTACAATCTAAAATATAATCTGAAATATAAATTTTATATTTAGAATTGTGTAATCCAGAATGCAATGTACAAAAATTTGTATTTTAAATTATATAATTTAAAATGTCATTTTTTTCATAAAATTAACTTTAAGGGTAATTTTAATATTTTTCAAAATATGGAAGTGCAGAAAAAAAAAATTACATGAAAGTGCATCAATAAACGCATGGAGGTTGAGGAAGAATCTGCCTGAATATTAATTTCACATTGGGTCTTTGCAAAGTGTGTATTAGTCTTGAAATAAGGCTACTATGAAACGATTTTCATTTTTCATTTTCAAAACTTGTACCGACACGGATTTTAAAACTTATTTTGGACTACAAGTTTTGTAAACGAAAAGAAAGAATATGCCATTCGATCTTTTCTTTTCAAAAGAGTTATAAATGAGACATCAACATCTATTAATTGTTCACTGGACAAAATTTAAAAATGTACTTTATTTATTATGAAAATGCCATCAACTTTAAACCAAAAGTACGAAAACAAATTGTTTCTATTTTCTTGTTTTTAGAGCTGCAAATTTGGAAATATGTATAAAACAAGTAACCAAAAAGTAGAACGGGTAAATAATATTTTTTTATTAAAGTTAATTTGTAATATTTAATAGAAAATAATATTAAGAAAGATAAAGTAATTATTAATAAACTTAGTAGTTAAATTTCAATTTTGTGATTGTGAACTACATAAAAATAGGAATGCAAAAACGGGTCATATCGCTGAGAAAAAATACATAATGAGTTATTTCAACTTGATGGTTTGTCTAGGTTCGTCCCGTATAATTTCTATATTTTAAAAATTTAGAAAAAAATTTTGCACCCCATAATTTTTTCTTGTAGTCTTATTTTTCTTTTAAATTCTAAAAATATCAATTTCAAAATTATATGATTTAAAATAAAAATTTATATTCAAGATTGTGTAATTTGCACTACAAGAAAATCACTGATTAGAAACCAATTTTAGAGACCAAATATAATTAGTTGCTATAGTGACCAAATTAGAGATAATTTTTTAGAGTAAAAAAAATTTTGGTTTCTAAATTAATGGTTTCTAAATTGGTATCTAATTTGTAAGGACCTAGAAAATTTTATTGGAATGAAAGTGATATATTTTAAGTGAATTCTAAGGATGTTTTTATTTAAAATATAAAGGAAGGAAAGTGTAGCTTAGAAGTCTACGAGATCGCCGTTGTTGAAGACGGAGGCGATCTCCGACTTCTCTGGTACATAATCGCCTGTCGCTTAGAGTACACATGATCGCCAATCGCCTATAGGGTACATGATCGCCGAAAGTGCACTTAGCATGTGGTCAAGATGCTGGATCAACCATAGTGGGTTCCAAAAACCACGCGTATCAAGGTGTGGGTTAAGCCTTAGATACGCTGTGCATGTGAAGCTCTATGCTTGAGCATAAGAAATCGTCCTTAGTGTTGCATGCATGGGCGCACGAGGAGTAGTGCTGATCTATTCTTGGAAATGTGAAGCTACCGACGTCACCAAGCCATGTGGAGGTGATACCTTGGACGTAACATAGTGGGATGAAGAACCTTCAGCAAGGCGTGGCGATGTGTCATCAGTCATCGCCGGGATGAGAGGCACATCAGTCATCGCCGGTATGAGAGACACGCGGGCATCGCCAGGGCGAGAGACACGCGGGCATCGCCAGGACGAGAGACACGCGGGCATCACCAAGGCGAGAGATAGACGGTCATCGCCAGGATGAGGGACACATCGGTCGTCTTCCAGGGAGAGACATCGGTCGTCCGCCAGGATGAGACATCGGTGGATAGTCATCGCGCGAGCAGTCATCGGTGGAAGGTTATCGCGCGATGTCGTGTTTCACACAGATAAGGTGGGACCCAGGCTCCTAGCATGAGACGTCCTGCATGCGCGACACGTAGACAAAAAGGGTGTTTCAGAATAGTTAGCATCAGAGAGTTGGTATGCGCAGAAACCCACGTGGTCATACTGTTCAAGGAAGTGTGCACGCAAGCTTTCCTGCAGAGTGGGCGGGGGGCAGCGGCATTTCTGGGCAAGTTGGCTTAGATTCAAAACTCACTCCTGAGAGGCAGTGGACGTTGTTGTGGTTCGAGAGTGATTGAGTGAGTTAGCTTTGGTTCCCTGTTTCTTTCCTCTCCTTCTCCATACGTTCAAACGTCCTAGCGCACCAGTTGGCTATCGGCGACTACCATAGAGCACCTGGGAGGTTCTCTACAAGTTCTCCAAATCGGACGCTAAAACAGAGTTAAGGCATCCTTGAATCTCGTTGGGTTGGAGCTCTTAGTGAAGTTTACGCTAGTCCAGGTAAGGGAATCTAGCATTTTCATTTATAAAAACTTTAGGCGAGTAGGTTCTGAAGTGAGGGCGACGTGGTCGCCGGTTTCATATTCTATTTCACGATGCTCTATTTTTATGTGTGGGGCGACGTGATCGCTGGTTTTAATGTTGATTTCGAACTCCCCTGTTTTAGTGTCGTTTGAAACTGTTTGAGATTGAAATGTGAAATGCATGTGATATTAGAAAATCTGAACCTTGGAATGATTGTTGCTGTGATTGGAATCGTTCATTTAAGTGTTATATGATGTGTTGAATGTTGTGAATGTGGGATCAAGGCATAGTATTTTCAGGAAAGAAAATACCGTGTAAGATCGTGTAGAATGTGCATTGATTGGTGATTTCTATAATGAGATATCCTGACTCTCCTGATATAATGGAATCATATAGATGAAGTTATTCAGGCGTTGAGAGTCGATGGAGGTTCATATGTATGGGTAAGTGGTTTGAAAGATAACTACTTGACCTATTGTATGGATTAACCCTGTCATACTAGGAGAGTGATGAGATTGAGATTGAGATTATGTTTATGCGCATAGCTGTGGGAACTTTACAGCAATGTAGTATGACAGGTGCAGATCTCTGAGTCTAGTCAATGCACGAGTCTTCCGGAAGTAGAGTCATGTGTCTATGTGTTATGAGTCAGTGGAAAGTCTGGCATGTGAACCATGAGTATTGAATGTATTGAATAGACACTTGACGAGTTTGTGGAATATGGGGATATTGATGGTTGAAAATTGATATAGATTATGAATGGTGTGAAGATTTATGCCTTCTATTGATATAAAGTTTCATATTTAAAGTTTTTAAAAATATCTAGCTTACCCTTTGTTTTGTATTGTGGTTGTTTTTCTTAAACCTGTGATGATCGTGTATATTTGCACGGGAGCAGATGAGGTTGCAGGTGGTAGAGCTCCTCAGTGAGCATTTCTAGAGGAGGAGATCGCCAGTTTTTGAATGCTGTTGTTTTGTTTTATTTTGAAAACTCCTGTATGGAGATGTATTAAAACTTCCTCGAAAAGGGATATTATTCTGAGGCACCTTTGTATTAATGGATGAATTATATTATGTATATACCTATGTTAAAACTTTGGTATTATTGTTTCACCTTTATTTTATTATATAAAAATTGAACAATATTTTGAGGGGCGTTACATAATTAGCTACCAAGATTTTTGCTACCAAATTTTTAGAAACTATTTAACAATAATATAAACTAATTTAGAAACCAAAAATTGTTTTAGTATCCAAAATGGTATCTAATTTGGTCACTATAGCAACTAATTATTTTTTGTCTCTAAAATTAGTTTCTATTTAATGATTTTCTTGTAGTGTTGGAATATTGTACAATTCAAAACACAAATTTTAACTTTAAGATTCTATAACCCGGGAAAGTCTCTGAATTCCACATTTTGAAATTAAAGACAAAACATTCAATGAGAAATGTCAAAGGGTAATTTAAGTATTTCTTTGAAGTATGGCGTGCAAGGAGAAAGGCATGGAGGTGCAGGAAGAAACTATTCTCAATCTTTAATTCATAATACCTTCACAAAATTTGATAATGATTTTTAATATTTAATAATATTTTTTTTGTTTTTTTTAAATACATAGATTGGTTAGGTTTCAATATTCATCAAATGTTAAATGTAATAGTCAAACCTTAGTCTTTTTTATAATAAAATTTAAATATAGTATTATTATATATATTATTTTATATTATTTTTCAAATTAGAATAGTAATCATGTGTATACATGTATTACTTTTAAAGCGTGTATATATTTAATTAAATATTTTATTATTAGTACGATTGAAATTCAAATTTCATTGAAAATCAAACATCTTATTATGCATCTGTTGTGAGAATAATATTGTTAGACCATTTACCTAATTCATCTAAATAAAAAAAAAATTAACTTAATAAACAAAAACTAATTTTTTTTCAAAAATTTATATTTAAAAATTTATTTTTCATTAATTTTTAAAAAAATATTTATTATGCGGGTTGACCTGCATGCCCATAGACCAATAAAATCAATCCACATTTTGTATGTGGAACGAGTCAACAGGTCCATATTATACAAGCCAAATACGAATCAAGCTAGTCTAAATTATCATCCTTATGTAAAAATAACCATCTTACTCATATTTTAAAGCAATCATAAAAAAATATTTATAATGACTGGAGTAAACATCTACTTAATAAGTATAGATACAAATGGTTATATTATCCAACCAAAAACTAAGTGGTCCAAAGTCAATGTGAAAAAAAAAAAAAAACTTAATGAAAACTATACATTTATGTTAGATTTATGAAAAGTACGAGTAAATCAAGCCTCAATGATTTATTTAAATGAGTTTTTCAAAACAATAATTTCACTTGTTTAACTTGTTTACAGCATAATTTTTATTTGAAAAATTGATAAAAATGATGTAATTCGTTCAGGAATATAAAAAATGAACAAATACAAAAAAAAAAATTACATAAATGAAAAATTCGTGTTCAAAATCGTATACCATGAGTATCAAACACCTAAATTTGAATTGAAGTCGTCAATCATATATAGGAATTTAGTTAAACCCACTAATCTGTCAATTAAGTTTTTTTAATGGAAATCACCAATTATGTTAGAAACTTCAGTTCAAATAAAATATAAATAATTCGTATTTTATATTGACAAATTCAGTGTATTTTATTTGAACTGAAGTTGTCATCTCAATTGACAATTTTAATTGATTTAAAATTATTATTAATATTTTTTAAATAAAAATATGTATATAATAATTTAAAGATTATTTAAAATTACATGCTCAATAACCATGTTGTGAAAATTTTTATTTTAAAAATAATATAAAAAATTTAATTTTTTTTTATTTAAGAAAATCATATATAAAATTAAATAACTAAAACTAATGTTTTTTAACAAAAGACAAATTTATCGTAAATCAAGTTTTTAAGTTTTGATATATTAAAAATATATATGAAAGTATTTTAAATAAATTGAGTTAAAAAAATAAGTTGTGCCATAAATTTAAAATATTTACTATTTTTTAAATATTGTTAAAGTTAAAAATTTTTTGTTTTAAAAAAATTAAATTATGTTTGTGAAGTAGTTTTTAGAGTTGATACAATTATAAATAAAATGAGGTATATTATAAATAAAATGAGGTATGATTTATGTATAAGTTTTTAAATTATGTAATATGAATGTTAATGAAAGTATAAATTATATAATATATAAAAAATAATAATATATATGTATTTATGTTAAATAATACATTATAAAATAAAATAAATTATTCAATATAAGTCATTAAAAAAAGATGATATTAAAATATTTGATGAAAATAACATTACACAAGATGATTCTACTTTCTAAATGAATAATTTTCTCTATTGTAACCTTCATTGTGACAGTAAGAACATTTCTAAGGCTTGTTTTAATTTTTTTGATCGATTTCATTATGCAAACGAATAGTAACTGGTTGTCTCGACTCTTTGCGTCGCATCTGAGGTCAAATATGAAATTTAGTCTGATATAAGTAGATCAATACTCCTGGTTTTGAGCTAGATAAAATTCAACTTCATATGCCTTTTTAACGGTGTGAAGGACTGTTTTATTTTTAATCCAATTTATTTAAAATATTTTATGTATATTTTTAATATATCAAAAACTTGATTTAGGATAAATTTGTTTTTTGTCAAACAAATTTTTAGTTTTAATTCTTCAATTTTATATGCGATTTTTTAAATAAAATAAAATTTAATTTTTAATATTATCTATAAAATAAAAATTTTCACAACATTATTGTTCAATAATTTTAAATAATTTCTATTTATATACATATTTTTATTTTAAAAAATATTAATTATTATTTTAAATAAAAAATATTTTAAATAAAAAAAAATACACTGAAATCGTTAATCCAAATTCTATATTTTATATGATTTGAATTGTGTTGGTGACTTTCATTAAAAAAGGATTGGCACATTACTAAGTTTAATGAAATTCGTATACATGGTTGGTTACTTCAAACCAAAAGTAGTATTTTTTGTTGGCGACTTGTCTATTTACATTTTTTTTTTAAATGTATTTGCCCATTTTTGTATTTGCACTACCAAATTACACAATTTTTATAAATTTTCGTTTTTATTTTTAAAAAATGTTTTTTAAATTGTTTTCTTAGATTAATTTCAACTTTGTCAATTTAGTATTTAATAAAATATTTTTATATTAGATAATAATCAGCCAATAGAAATATTCATATATTTATTCTATTTACTCCTATGTTATCATCAGTAAGTCAATTTACGTTTTAAAAGAATACATACGCATAAAAAATTATAAATACGCACTATATATACACACAATTTTCAATAATAATTCTACAAAATTTATATTTTATAACTGTTCCAAAAAAAAAAATCATTCCTCTTTTAATTTCTTATCACATCTTTATTATATTTCATATTGTTCTCTCTATCTTTTTTCTATCTCTCATAAAATTGCATACATCTCGCCAAAAGTGTAGAACCATTATATTTTTATTTTTAATAATTTGTAAGGTCTCTCTATTTTTTATGTTTCTAAATAATAACAACTAAGAGAATCTTATTTTATTGTTTGAAGAAGATAATGCATTGTTTTATTTTTATCAGGTTAAAAGATATATGTAATAAAATTATAGATTAAATTATGTTTTTAAAATTTGAAATATAATAAATACTTTCTATCAATAGAATCGCAACAATAAATTTTAAAGTCCAAACTTCTTTTCTCCCATTACAACATGATAATCTTACATTGTTTTAATTTAATAACTTCCGTATTGTAATATGTGATCAATCATTGTGATTTTAGTGGTTGTTTACTAAATTTAGAGATTTTGGGAGTTATTTTTTGAAGTAATCAATTTGTATTCATTTATAATAAATTATGTTTTTCATAATTACAAGAAAAATGTTAATTATTGTCGAAATTCGGAAGTAATATCCAAAATCTTTAGGAAATATCAAAGTTTCCTGCAGAAAAAGTTCTTTAGGTAAATTCTTCGTAAATAACAATAGCATATGGATTATTTAAGTCCGTAACTAATTTCATAGAGTAAAATCTGCAGGTAAAGTCCATAAATAATTACATAATGACTGTATTCAATAGTTAAT
The DNA here is from genome assembly GCA_013389735.1 of Phaseolus lunatus. Classification (NCBI taxonomy): domain Eukaryota; kingdom Viridiplantae; phylum Streptophyta; class Magnoliopsida; order Fabales; family Fabaceae; genus Phaseolus; species Phaseolus lunatus. The sequence continues at coordinate 9,974,696 of CM023859.1, read as the reverse complement.
TACATATAGTGAAGATTAAAAGTTAAGTTATGGGATTATTTTTAAATTTTGTCATCTTATCTTCATCATCGATAATAGATTTTATCTTGAAAAACTATCATTTACTATATTTAATGTCATTTCAATTAAGAAATTGCTTATAATACGATATAATTCAAACGTCTTTATATAATGTTTTATCAATTGTTATATTTACTATTGCTTACCTTATATTGATTAAAGCAAAATGTAGTGTATCACCCAATGAATTTACGCTTTCATGAAACCATGTTCATTGTGTATCACATCATAAATCTATACTAGTCAATAAAATGCATATACAACTAATACATACATCCATTATACTAGTTATATATACAATCATCTTAAAAGATATGATTTTCAAGAACATATATACAAATATATATTATTGACTAAAATAATCACTTTCTTGCCCAAACAGAAATATTTGTTTGCATGGTTCAACAGATTTTGGAACCACCATGCAAAATTGTCACACCTCAATGTTTGAATAGTCGTAGCTTCATTTGAGTATTGAACATTCCAATGATAAAGACTTATTTTAACATCTTTCTTACTTAAATCATAAGTTATCGTTGGGTTATACACTCTATTGTTAGAGTGGGATAGATGTAGCTCAAGTAATATATAATACTTCATACATGTCATTATTGTATAGCACTTGAGCAATATAAACCAATAAACACAACATTCCAATATTAAATATCTAAAAAAATATCAAAAGTAATCCATATAATGTGTTTAAACTATGTGTATTACAATACTTCAACATATACATTTATTCAACATTAATATATTTCAAATATCTAAATCAATATCTCATTTAAATAAAAACTATAATTAACTCTCATTATTTAGAGGTAACATCATTATTAACTAACAAATTCATATCACCACAAAGTCTAATTGGGTTAATAAACTTTAAATGACTACATTGTCATTGCCTCCCTGTAATTAAAAGTCCAAAACAAAAGAAGAAAAAAAATATTTGAATCAACAATAAGGAACTAAATACTTACTCTGATAAAAAAAACCGTTCGAAGTATCTTATCATTCAATTGCTAATAATTCTAAAGAGATGAAATTTCTATCAAAATAAAGAATACTACGATAATTTATTTATAAACTTCTATTTTTTTTTTCTGTTTTAAAGAAAATTTCAAGTCTTACATTTTTTTTTTAATCAGCATTTCAAGTCTTACATAGCATCCTTTTAACGAATAACAACTACATGAAATAATAAAAATGTCACACATGATTTAGACACTGAAACATCTGAAAATTTGTTTTGTTTTGATAAAGGACAATGTGTCAACCAAAGTCTTGTCTCGTTTAGAAAGGATAAATTGTCTACCATAAATGACTATAATTTTCCATAGTTATATGAAAAAAAATTCTCGAAGATCAAAGAAGGAATGAACACAATATTTATTTATATACCTTGTGTGTAGAATAACTTTAACGAAAATATTCAACTTGAATTCTTATTCTTTTCTTAACAAGGTTATCAATATTTGTTTTAATAGTGTATTTTAAGTGGATTGGATTTCAAACATTATTGTTCGTAATTCGTGAAATTTAAGAGTGATTTACTTGGATTTTTTAACTTTTAAGTTGATTAGTTATTATTATAAGTAATTTAAAAAATAATTTTTATAAGTCATAAATTATAAAAGAAATATTTGTTCATAATAAAAAAAATTGGTTAGTAAAACCTTTAAGTTGAAGAAAATTTGAATGTAATTTACGACGAGGAACATGTATGAAACAAGTTATTCCTTTATTCCCATCTTTCTTACAAAGTTTTGGAGAATCTTATGAAGGAAGTTCAAATTGCTTTCTGATCAACTAGCTTGGAAAGGATTTCAATCTTGTTAAGCTTTCAATTTACACTAAAATATTATTCAACTCTTCTTCTCGTGTGTTTCTTGTGTTTCAATACCTTTTAATAAATAATTAAAAATTATTATGTACTCTTTAATATTTTTATAATGTATTACATATATTTATGTATTTAGAATAACTTCAAATATAAATTGCTAATTAAAAATTAAAAAATATTTATTTTATTTGAGTAACAAAGAGTACAAGATATATGTACATATCTATGATTTAATGTATATAACTTGTATCTATGATTTTTAATTAATAATTATAGTTTTAAATAATAATTATAATTTTTAATTAATAAGAATGTTAGTTTATAATTACTATAAGAATATAAAATGATTGAAAAGTAATATTTGTAAGTTTCCGAATGAACAAAATAAAAACAACTAGTATTTGAAAGTAAGATAGATATATGATATGAAGTTCCAAGTATATGTTTGAAATTTTAGCTTTCCACGAAAATGACATGAAAGAAAGATTGCATTATTAGATGTGATAATACCTACAATAGTGATAGACTACTTTTTTTTTCTTAAATTATTTGGGTTAATAAGAATGAAATGGTTCAAACCTATTTTTAATTGGGTTCAGTTAAACTAATAGTATAATAAAACCTAGTAAATATTCATTACAAGAAAATTATTAAATAAAAACTAATTTTGGAGACAAAAAATAATTAGTTGTTATATTGACTAAATTAGATACTATTTTAGAGACTAAAAATATTAATTTTTAAATTAATTTCTATTATTGATAAATAGTTTTTAAATTAGTATTTAATTAGCTACCAAGGTTTTAACTACCAATTATTTATATTCTAAATTTGATAACAAAAGCCTTGAAAGATAATTAGATATTAATTTATAAATTATTTATTAATAATAGAAATTAATTTAGAAATCAATAATTCTTTTAGTATCTAAAATAATATCTAATTTAATCAATATAGTAATTAATTATTTTGTCTCTAAAATTAATTTTTATTTAATGATTTTTTTAATAATTGCTGAATAATAATCACAACCAACATAAAAAATAAAAACAATAAATTTGTTAACATTTACCTTTAATAACAACAATTTATGATGTCACTAAAAGATGAAGGCCAAAACAATAAATTTGTTAACATCCATTTTTAACCCACATCTATTATTTTCTGCTGGAGAGAGATATTGTGGTCAGTCAAATATGAAGGCCAAAATCAGCCACAAGTTTTATCTGCATTTCTTAGATTAACCTTATGAAAACAGTTTGTAAAGTCACTTTGTGTTTGCTTTGTTGACAATTATTGTTAAATTATAAGGTGTATTGATAAATATGATACAGATGATAGGGCAAACCATGAACAGAAGAAGCCAATAAGGACACGTTCACGGGGATTTACTTCAACCACAGGCAATTGCAAATATCATATATAGCTTGAAATATGAATATCATTATGCATTCCTATATAAACATTTTGTAAATAGACATTTGATTAGAGGTTCTAAAAAGTTTACATATTTTTGGAATAAATAAAAGTTATATATATATATATATATATATATATATATATATATATATATATATATATATATATATATATATATATATCAGCTTTGTGTACAGTAATTTTTTCGGGGAGTCTAATCTTAATTTGTATACAGAATTGTAGTAAATATGTTAAAGTGATAAGATTATATGTTAACTACAGAGCATCTTGATGCATTAGATTTTTTTTTTTTTTTTGAAAAAAGAACAAAAAACGAAAGGGATAATGAAGTATAAAAAATTAGCCTTACAACATTGTTTAGGTATATTACGATTTGATATTCAACCAGTCTCTATTTATATAGCATTTGTCTAAGTTTAATTGTAAATATAATTATTATTGTGACTTTATACTATTTTACTAACCCAGCTACGACATATTCGAAGGTTGATTACTCGTTTTCATAAATCGTGGATAAAACTACCTACGAATTTTACAATTTAGAATAACATAAAAATTGATTTTGATTATAACTATATTTTTTTGTTTGATCGACGAACAAATGATAGGGTGTAAGTTGAGGCAACGTAACTAGTTTAAGATTAAATACTTCTCGTATACTTTTTTAAGTTTTCTTCGATATTGATATACCTGAATGCTTGGATACGGAGTGTGTCCATATTAACAGTTAGGTTAGCGTAAAAATATTCAGAAAAATTCTTGATCGAAGTCCCTCAAAAAGAGTATGCATGACCACTGTCAGGTGCAAATTGTGAATGTTAGTATATTCCTTGGCAAATCGGGTCACATATTGTTATATCGGCTCGACATCTCCCTATATGATGTGTTATAGAAAGGTCAAAGTTATGACAATTGGTTTACAATCATCAAACTGAGAACATGTCAAATGAGTCGATGAAATTTCAAGAAAGAGAGTAATGACATTCTAGGGATGGTTTCTTGAGAGTAGTGAGGGAAAAATTGAAAATGTACTTCAAGGTCCTTAAGTTATGCCTCTGATTTGGACGAGTCATTGTACTTTTCAACATAGGGCCATTTTCATTTATCAAGAAGTCGCGTCTTCATGACTTTTGGTGTGAAGGAATGAAAACCAACCAGGTTGGCTTGCATATTCACATGTAGTGGGGGTTGATACAACTTTAAAGAACATTTGTTGATCACATACTCGTGATTCCCTATGCGTGGCAAAACCTTGGATCCAACCTAAAGGTTGTGTTAAGTTATCAGTTCTGCCAACAGTTTGAGACTGACTTTCAGTATGAATCTATTGTGTGTGTGAGTCAATAGGTATCCTTTGGGAGTAGTTACCATGTATTGGTCGGCCTGCATCCTTGACATGTTTGTTGGCGACGGTTCAGAATCATGGATAAAACTACCTACAAATTCGAACAACTCGAAAAAACATGAAAATTGATTTTGTTATAACAGAATGAACTGTCCATACTCAGTAACAACTCATCTTTGGATATTGATCTAACCCCAAAAGACTATAAATATAGTTTTACTCACCATGGAGTACTCAATCAATATCTCTTTTATTACTCATTAAATACTTCTAAAAACTTCTATAGATCTAGCTAACTTGAGCGTCAAAAATTTTTCTGAAGGTGGACTTCCACTCAGTATTTTCTCAACAAGTTCATCAACCACTCTTCGAAGGATTCATTTCAACCCCTAGTATGACTTCCTCAAAGTTTTTCCAAATCCATCTTAAAGGGTTTCTCAATCAATGTTAGTAAAAATAAATACATTATATACTCTCTCCCTTTTGTAGAGATGTATTTTAAACTGGACTAATCTATATTAAAATAATATCTCTTTCCTTATGATTATAGCAAATAATCATTATTATTATATTGGTTTTACAATGTTAAAAATGTTCATTAATTATAATATAACTTATACCTTTAATAATATTTTATTATAAATTTTAATTTATTTAAGTATTTTGTACACCATCTTCAGATTAAAATATTATATTATTAATATATACAATAATTCCATTTGTATACAAATTAGATGTGCTCCATCTAATACTTTCACTTAGGAAGAGTAGATGTGTTTAAGCAGAAGTTTCATCTAAGTCAATAAGTGGGAGTATCATTTGAGTCACTCTAGTGAGTGCTCCACCTTGCTTAGCCAAAGTAGATGTGCTCAAGCGAGATATCATTTGAGTCATCAAGTGATAATATCATTTGATACTCTTGTTTAGAGGAAACATATGCACTTAGATGGAGGCATCGTCTGAGTCACTTCAATGGATGTTTCATTTGATACCTTCACTCAGTGAAAAATTTCTTCACTCAAGAATTTGATGTCCTTATTTATTTGATTTTCCTAGTTTCCTGGATATTTAGATTATGTTATGTGTAGAAATTGTGGAATCATATGTTGGAGTGATTTATTGCTTTAATTTAAGGGAATTGTGACACACATACATATTGATGACTTTTTTAAGACAAGTGTATTGTGTCAGAAGTAATAACTTGTCTCTAAGGACAGATATCGAACTTACAAGGAATAGTCGAATTATAAAGTATAAGATTCATTATATGGAAAGCAAAATAATAACACTTTTTGGAAGTTTGTTGAGTATGATTGCAAAAATTATAAAGAAAGCAAAGTAAAGAGTTTCTTGGTTCAATTGGGAAAATTGGGATTGGGGTTCATCCTTCTTACTCTTTTGTATTTTGAAAAACATAATAATATTCTGTCATTTGATTAATGTTGATGCTCATATAAAATTCATTTATATTGATTTCTTGCATATAAAACTATTAAGAGAGTATTGTAAATATTGATTCCTCACATATTTATAAAAACTCTTCATCATTACGATTAGATGTTGATAGCAATTAATATTTCAAATCTATTCCTAAGATTCAAATATGTTAAGCATTACCATTTAGGTTAGAAACTTATAAGTACTTTTCAATCAACTCTAAGGATCAAAATCATGGTAAACAAGCTTTATGAATAAAATGAAAATACCAATTATCAATCAAGAAAAAATATTATATTTAAATATCACCTCAATACATAAGAGTTTGAACAAATTACTCTCAATCCCAAAGGTAGAATTAGTCACTCATGTGGCCATTACAAGCATGGAAAGCAAGAAAAGAAGATCCAGGATGTTTCTATCACCTTCTATTCTCCCAATGATGTCTATGATTATGCCTCATGCCTTCTATTTAATCTAATTAGGCTTGGGCAAAGTGACATATTTATTCATAATATATTTATATGCTTCATTTGTCCTTAAATTCCTGAAAATAACACAAAATTAGGAATAATCCATTCTTATTAATCTCATAATCCAAAAATATGTAAAAATCACTGGTGCAGAAAGGAAAAATGAGTGCGACTATTTTACATTCATAAGGGCGGTTATATAGCCGCATTTGATTAGCACGCACTTGTAAATCAAAGAGATAAGAGTGTGGCTATATAGCTGCACTTGTAAATACTATTTATAAGTGCGACTAGAAATAGCCGCACTTGTATATGATAGGGTTCATAAGGTGAGAAAATTGGAGATTGACGACGATGTTTTGACCTTGTTCTCTTGTTATAGTTAGTCTTTCTCTCTTGCTCCCTTTCTCTAGCGACCTCTTCTCCATTTTCTCCTTGCGGACACTCCTTCGAGACTCCAACAACTTCGCTCTCTCCTCTTCGGACATGCCGACGAGGCTCTCTTCCCACTCCTTCCACTTTCTCTCTACGTCTCTTCGCTTCTGCTCCTTCGCTACAGCATTTTTCTTCCCCTTTTTTGTCTCGAACCTCTACTGCTTTGCCAACTTCTTCTGCGCATTCTTCGAGAGCACCGGAGGATCCGCATCGGTTTTTTCGACAACATTTTGGTTAGTCTGGGGCTTTTCCACTCCTCTCGTCAGCGGTGGAGCGTCGGCATCTCCGTCAGCGGGTGATTTCGGCATTGTTTGGATTAGGGATTTGTTGGAGACGCCTTGCTAAAACTACTCTCGCTGAAACCGAAACCAATACAAAATGAATGAAGTTGTAGAAGAAGAGATGAGCACGAAGCGCAAACGCGAGCACGAAGCGCAAACACGAGCACGAACAGTGCAAACGAAACACAAAGAGGAGAAAGAAAATATGAAAGAGTGTGACGCGCTTCAAAAATTAGGGTAAAAAAGGATTTAGTTTGATTTACAAGTGCAGTTATTTGTAAAGCCGCACTTGTAAATCAAGCGTTTTGATTTACAAGTGCGACTTTACAAATAGTCGCACTTGTAAATCAACTTAATTTCAGCAATGTCACCACATTTTTAACGAAAGCGTTTGAGCGCAAAGCCGTATTAAAAAAACAGTACTTGTTTCTACATTTTGCACTAGTGAATGTTAAAATTCCTAAATTAGAGGTTGAATTATAATTATTTTATCAATTAAAGTCCGTAAGTGCCTATCTTTTTGTATGAAATATTACTAAATTATGACAGTTATTACATATATATATATATATATATATATATATATATATATATATACACACGCACACACACACACAAAAACATGTGATGGAGATGTGAATGACCTACTTATATATGAAGTATGAATTGGGGTCATGAATCTAAGATAATTTTTGGATGATAGTTTGATACAGTGTAACCTACAAAGAGATCTCTAACTTTACTAATGTAAGTCATACAAACTAAGACATTAGGTAGTGAGATGCTAAAGGAGGATTTCTTGCACATTTGATACCTTATGAGTTCTCAATATTAGATGCTTTAAATATATCCTAAACTCATGGGGATTAAGAATGTTTAAATGGTAAAATTATAGTCTAATAGAAGTTGCTTAATACATGGGGATTAAGAATGTTTAAATGGTAAAGTTATAGTCTCTAATAGAAGTTGCTTAATACATATCTTCTAAAAGGTATCAAATATTCCCTAGATATATCCTTGATATATGGATGCATGTGTGATCCAAAACTTTATATGTATATGAAACATATGTATCTTATGACAACATGATGAATTACAATGGATATTTTATTAATTGTCCTTATTTAAATGAATGATCATAGGTTTGTGGGATTATGATAGTTTCTTTTAAGTGACTTACCCTCGTGTTTGTTGTCTTTATGATTATCTATTTTGAAATGTACTGGATAAATAAGAGTAGACATAGGTGCAAATTCTAGAGTTGTGTCTATAAGACCCACTCAAGTACTTAGTTGTTCTTTTGAAGAATCTATATGTCTTGCATTACAATTAAATTTTATATAAACAGTGGTGCAAAATGAGTCAATTACATCACTATGCCAACACCAAAACACCAAAAAATACACGTGAGAAAAAATGGTCCAACATTAATAAGGATATTTATATCGGATGCTAGGGCATTTGACATAGGTAAAACAACGTTACCTATAATTTTTTTATCTATAAATATTACCTATGAATTCAAATCCATCGATAATTACATATCTTATTATTTTTAGTAAAACTTTTTTAATGGAGAAAATGGAATTCAAGTCCCACCGATACCCACAAAACTTTTTATTATTTATTATTGTAATAATAATAATGATTATTATTAACATTATTATTATTAGTGTTCTTATCATTATTAGTATTATTATAATTAGTACTATTAATATTATTAATAAAATTAATAATAATAATAACATTCTCATTATTATTAATAATATTCACAATAATATTAGTATATTAATAATACTATTTATAATATTAGTAATATTAATATTGTTAGTAGTAATATTAGTAACAAATTTAATAATATTACTAAAATAATTAATAATAGTAATAATATATAAACAATAATATTAATATGATTAATAATAATATTATTAATATTAATAATAATAGTAAGAATAGGAGCAAAATTAATAATAATATTAAAATTCATAAGTAATATTGGTAGGTACTTACCTAAGGATTTATCCATGGGTAATTATCTATCGATGAATTAGTAGGTAAATTATTTACAAATTTATATTCATGGATAATATCTATAAATAAAATCTTTAGGTAATTTTGTGGGTTTTGGCGGGAGACTATTACCAACGGATATTGTTTATAGATTTATTCATAAGTAATATTTGTAGATAAGACTTTCCCGTTTCAACTCTCCATAATTACGTACAAATTTTATCTACAAATATTTCTTGCCCAAACTACTTCATTATTATATATTGAAAAATTCGTAGGTAAAATCAATTTTACCTATAGATAATAATTCGTTGGTAAAATTTGTATGTAAATCTTAATTTATCTACAAATTCAAATCTGTATGTAATAGTAAATTTTCTTGTAGTGAGAGATTTTGTAGTTGTTGACAATATCTATTTTTTGCTTCCATCACTACGTTTCATTTCATTTCAGAAGACGTTTCTCTATAATTTTATTGGAGCATTTGTGGGGAATATATGTTATTCTAGTAGGTACTTTATATCTCAATTTTATTATTGAAATTGAATCGTGATTCTATGTTATTTAGTTGCTTAAATTTAAAATATTAAAATTAATTATTATGTAGTAATGATTATTGTAAAATGTTTAAAATTAGAATTTAGAGTTTAGGAACTGTAAAAATTATATGTACTAATTGTTTATTTTAGGAGAGACTAAATTATTTAGTCTTTAGTATGTTTAAAATTTTAGGAATTAAATTACAGAAATTTTATAAAAATGTATTGTATGGAGATTATAAGATAAAATTTAGTTTAGATGGAGGTAGGGTGTATTGTAGTATTTTTGGTTGATGTACTTTGTTTTTGTTGTAATATTTTATTTAAATTAAGTATTTGTATTTATTTATAGGGTTCAGATGGTGTGGGTGATTGATAGTTTGGAAGGTAATATCCATGGTGTGGAAGGTCTAAAAGTGGTTTGAGGTTTGTAGGGGAATAAAAATTTCTCCTTAAACAATCATCCCATTAAGAATTAAATTCGTGATTTGACTTTAATATTGGATCAAAAGCTTTCATCAACACAAAAATTATAACTAATAGCCTTAATGTAATTTTTTCTACTTAGGAGTGTAGCAACTCATGCCTCTTAGATTTGATTGACTTGGCCCACATAGTAATATAATAGAAAATCAGATACATTTAATATAAAGACTAAAATAAAAATGAAGTATGTTTAGAAGGATTAAACGAAAATTTGTATTGAGAAACTAGTTAATAATTAGGTAACAATAGGGAATGATATAAGAAATTGAATATTATGGAAACTATTTAATTTACAAAAAATATTAAACCAAAAATGTAGATATACTATAAAAAATTATAAGTATACTTAAGCATAACGTCTTGATAAGTGTTAGTTGTGCTACAAGATACATAACTGTGTCGTTGGTTAAAAAAATAAGTTAAATATAGGAAGAAAAAGTTAGCTTTACATCGATTTTTATATCTGTTTACTTTACAAATGAGTTAGAAAACTAAATTGATATAAAGAAAACAACTTTTCATAGATTTAGAAGAATGAATGTAAAAAGATTCGTGATAATCATAACAATTAAATTGATGTACCTTTTTGGTCTGATACGAAGATGTACTATATTTAAGAATTCTGTGTAAGTATTGGTTTGAGAAAATATGAAAGAGAAAAAGGAGAAGCACTAGATAAAGTAAAAATGAAAAAGGAATATGTTGATGAGAATGGCCAGAAGAGCAGGAGTAACCCTATCCTCTATTTTTATTCTTTTCCAGTAAATGCACTTTTGATGTTTGTGATGATTGAATCACCATCTGGGGAAGATGTTCACCTGAAGCTTCAATATTGGTTAGGGACCAATACATATAATTAAAAGGAAAACTTATGAATCTGAGTGAACTTTCAGGGTTATTCCTATTCAGTGACCTGAGAAGAAAGAGGGCACGGTATAAATGTAGGGATAGTTAAGCAAGGGTAGCTAGCTAGCAGCTAAAGATGTAACAAATTCCATTCTGGGAAGATGCCACTTTCTTTGTTTGCCATTGAATGAGAATTTGTGTGTCGCATATTGTTGCAGTTTTTCAGGTTTTCAGTACTTCACCGGTACCATATAGGGCAAGTGTTAGGAATATAACCCATTTTGGTCTTAAAGTATATATTGGCACACCCTTCAAGATAAGTTTAATTTGTAATATTTTTCAGACTAATATAGACATTCCAAGTTGTATTTGTGTTAAAGCTCCTATACATCTATTTTGATTTTATAAATAAATTCATTACATTTAAACAAATGTAAATATTTAATAATAATCTATCATAGTATATTAAATACTAACTTGATCATCAAAATATCTTTTCAAATACTTATTATTTTTGGTGTAAAAAATTTCTGGTATGTATCCATCTAATTTAATGGTATTATGAGAATAGTGAGGTTGGTCCTTGACCTTTCAGCTTCTCTATATTTGGTATTATTGAGGTAGGCAATATAGAAGATTTTATTTGATTTTTTTTATATGTGAAAAGATACTCTTTGTCTCTCTTACTCTTTATTCTGAATGAAAATTTGACCACCTCTTAAATGAGTCTGTTTTTAATTTAATTGTTTCTTGTTGATTAAAAAAAAAACTTATTATCTCTAAACAAAATCGAGGATCGAATCCCAAGACTAAATTCATCACGAAAGAACCAGAGAAAATCGGAGATGATACATTTCCCGGGCCGTGTAAGAATATCACCAAAATATGTTTTCACTCATCATCAGTCACAAGAGAGGTGGCATGCCATTTTTATGGGTTAATTTCATCTCTTGAACTTCATGGTCCACAATATAGTGAGTGACATATTCTAAATAAATATATGTATAAATAACATATTCCTTAATTGGCGGGTTTTGTTATATCTTTACAGCAGTAGGGTGTCTGCATTCTGTCGTTATATATCCATGTTCCATATCACGAGAATGTTTCTTCCAAATTACAAGCTCTCTTCTTCACTTTCAGCCTCTGATTTAGCATCTCTTCGTACCAGATTGCCTATAATGGATTATGATATTTTGGTTGAAAATCTGTTCTTGTCATGTTACTGAGGAAACTCTAAAAAGTTCCTTTCACCAACCACTTTAAGAGGTGGTGAGCCACCCAATGAAACCAGAGTTATGTCTTGTTGGCGCCACTTATAATTGCCTTCCAAACTATGATGTCATGTGCAGTATTTCTAGGCCAATTATGTATTGGAGCATGTATGGGGCATTACAGGGTTCATCATATATTTTTCTTAAACTTTGAAAACAAATTATGATAGTGTTTGAAAACAAATTATTCAAACTAATAGCTTCTGTATGTGAGTGATCTATATCATGACTGGATTATCATGCAATTGATAATGTCACAATGATTACAAGCATACGTACTAAACATACATTTATATTTATTGTTAACCTAGGTAAAAGTTTAAATTTAGGTGAAATATTTTTTTCTTACCACAAAAGAATTAGATCCAAAGGATTTTAGTTTGCTGATTTTTAACTGCAAAGGATCTTAATTAACCATGAAAAATATTTCTTCTCACTATATGAGTTTATTTATTCAAGAAATATATGGAAATAAGAAAAAGTATTTTGTAGAAATTAAAACAAAAATTAATTCATTTGTATGCTAAAAAACGTATAAATATATATGAAAAGATAAAAGCAAGTTATAAGGGCATTCAGTAAGATCATCAACAGCAGATCTTTCAGGTGCAAATGAACATCACTGCTACTTTTCCCTGAAATACCTTATCAAGAAAAATCCTTTAAAGGGACTAACTTAGCATATCTATCATCGTCAATAGGCAATATATATAGCCTACTAGCCTTTGGAGTTTGGACCCACAAAACCTGTATCAATTGTCACACAAAATATATATATATATATATATATATATATATATATATATATATATATATATATATATATATATATATATATATATATATATATATATATATATATATATATATATATATATATATACTTAGTGATAAATCCACATGATTTAGTCTATTAAAATTCATCAAGAAACTACAAATAAGGTTTATATTTTAAATGGTTAAATATGTTTTTTATCATTAGGATACTTCTAGTAAGGAAACTATTGAAATGAGTCTTTAATAGTATTTGTTGTAACACCCAAAAATTGAACATCAAATCAGATATAAATTTTATTAAATCACTTAATATATGTATAAATTCACCTATTAAGAAGAAAATGAAAAAAAAATTATTATTTCTATATTTCTCTCCAAATATCGCTCCTGCATAGTGGGGCAGGCTCGCGGCTTGTTGAGAAAAACGCGAGGCGAGCTGCCTATTCCAACCCACTAGTCTGCCTAGGCCCGCCTCGCATAACCTGTAGCTTGTGCGAGCCAGGTGCGGGGTCGGGTGGGCTGACCCGCATAACTTAAAGATCTAGGAATTTTTTCTACACCCCTATATTTTTTTCATGCAGCCTCATATTTCATATTCTAGAAATTTTACTCATATCTTATTACGCATGTGTCGTGAGAATAATATTGTGAGACCATTTATCTAATGCATCTAAATAAAATAAAGAATTAAATTTATTCAAAATTTCAATTTAAAAAATTATTTTTTATTAAATTTTTTAAAAAATATTTCTTATGTGAATGGCCTGCAAACCCACAGGTCAACCCTTATGCGAGGCGGGCTAATAAAATCAGCTCGCATATTCTATGGGGGGCCGGCCAACCCAACTTGCATTTTGCTGGCCAAATGCAGATGGGCCTATGCGGGTTAGGGTCAACCCGCATTTCCATCCTTACTCGTTCACTTATACAAATATCTGCTCTTATACATAATACAATCATCGTAGTTCATACACAAACAAATACATGTAAGGGTAAGCTATCGAAATAAAGTTTTGACATACGAAAATATAAGTAAAAGAACTAATTTGATTAGTAATTCATAATTAATTTAGTTTCCTTTTTACTCAAATACAGTCATACAAAATCCAAATATCAATCATAATAATTCGATTTCATTTCAACCCCCAGTACTTTGATTTCATTCAATCATATTGACTTGACATAAATTCATTTGTCTTACAGTACCTTCATTTCCTTTCAACCCTCGATATCTTTGATTTCATGCCAATCATAGTGATTGCTTATGAATCTATCATCTTTCGGAAAACTCATTAATCATATTGTAGCCACATAAATCAATTTGTCTCACGATACCTTAATTTTCTTTTAATCCTTAGTATCCTTTTGATTTCATTTCAATCAGTGATGGCATATGAATTTATTCTATTCCAGAAGACTCATTAAGTATGCCCTACCAGAGACTTACATCTAATCTACTCCAATCAGATCAGGATAAGTCTAAACATCCATACTGTGTGACTACAAGTGGTCATGGTGTGTATTAACTCCCTCTTCTGCTTCTCACCAACGAATACCTTAGTCTGTGACTTAGATCATCAGTGAAGTCAGAGGATCTCTACTCGTAGGCTTTTCATACTTAATATACCAAAACACAACATCTCATACATTACCTCGAATGATGACATCAAGTTCATGCAAATTTTCATCAATCACATACAATATATATCAATCACTCATACCTCATTTAAGATTTCTCAAATCAATTATATAATATCTCAAATTCATACTCATATATAAACTCATAATCAAATTCATTTTAAATAACTTTATAACCTAACATGCATACAACTATTAGATTAACTTATTACCTAAATCAGTTATCTAAGGTTCTATTAAAAGAATAAAGATAGTTTCTCTTATTTGAAATTCTTTATTCTAATAAAAACTTTAACTCCTAGCAGAAAAAATCACTCCAAAATCTAGGAATTATTAGCCTAAAATTGAACAAATTGTAGAAGTGCTTGATTAGCGATCATGGAACTCGTGAGTGAGTAGATGGGTAATGGAAACGGTGTGGTCACATGAGTTGAGAAAAGTGAAAAACAGGCAGAGAAAACACAGGAAAAACCATAGACAGATTGGTTGGTTTAGGTTTTTCTACGCATTACTAAGTAAAAATTTGAATATTTGAATGTTTCCTTAACTATAGTGTGAGGGCAAATGCATTGTGACCCGAATTGCACGGCACTAATTAACCATCCTTTCTTCGCGTTGACAAATCCAAACAAAGCTTTGCGCGCATGCTTAATTAATCACTTTCAGCTTATTTGAACCAGGAAGGAAACACACACACAAGTTTATTTTATCAAAATAATATAAAAGTATTGTTGCTTTTATTAGATGTTTCACAGAATATACAGCATTCACGTTAATATAAAAAATTGTTACTATTTTTTTAAGATATATATTAAAATCTTAAATTTTAGTCTCATATTAACTAAAAATAAAAAAAGTTTTACATATTAAGAAAACCACCTCCAAATTTAATGTTTCAAAAATTTTAAATAAAAAATAATGTCAGGTTTCTTTTATATAAACTTGTTTACTACTCATTAATATTAAATCTCTCCATAATCACCCTCTCTAAAGAACTCAAGAGGTTGTATATCCCATTAATGAATGACCCAACATGTTCAAATTCCAACTTCATTTTCCATTCACACTAGACTTGCCATTCACACTAGACTTGTCATTCACACTAGCCTTGATGGTTTAGGAAGACAATGAGGAAAATTTTCTTTGAGCTACTAGTTTTGGATATCTCACATCAACTATAGATAAAAACATTTTATAGTATGTAAGTGGATGCAAACATTATTTTATGAACTGATTTTATAAGATTGAGTTAGACTTAAAGTTCACTTTTTAATATGATATCAAAATCATTTTAGAATCTATCTTATCAAGAGTTTATTAGACTTATCAGATCACCTACTATCAAACCGTCACCCATAAATATATAGTCTTAGACACAAGTTATAAAATTTCAACATGAAAGAGTGTACTGGAAAAATTTCAAATTAATTAGATATAAAAACATTTCATGAGTATGTTTACAACCATTTCTAGTGTCATAGTCATTAATTGTGAAATACAGAAATATTAGCTATAGGAGTCTAATATATCTTTTAAAGTCAATGCTAAAGATATTGAAAGACAATGCAAGGAAGTAAACAGAATTGAGAAATGATAAAAATAAAAACCATGTGTAAAATGAAGCAAGGTACATTAACTTACTACTTAACAAAATATTCCTCATTCATAACTCAACTATGCCAACTAATTTATTGGACATATACACCTTATTAAATATTCATTCGTAGTTCATTCATCTTTGTTAGAAAATGTTATACCTTGATAGTGTTCCTTATTTACTTTATTTTATTTTTCTCTTCATCAATTGCTTTGTATTTAAGTATGCTATGTTATATTTTGGAATAAATAATGTTCGTCAATCTTAATATATTCTCTGTAAATTGATTGTTTCCACTGTTCGAAAGACTTTTTTGTGGAAAATGTTCACCACAAAATAAAGAAAATTTTGTTACAAATATATTACCCGCAAACTTGGTAATTCAGAAAATCGAATCCAATTCACAAGAATACACATGCTACTTGTTACGCCAAAGACACATTTTAGTCGTATGATTTTTGTTATTTTATTCTGATATTATTATTATTATTTCTATTAATAATGGCATTAATAATATTAATTAAATTATTTAATTTTTATTTTTATTTTAGTATATATTAATATAAAATTAAATTATTATTATTATTATCTTTACTATTATTACAACTTATTAAAGTAATATTTTCATTTTAATATATAATAATATAAAATAAGATTATCAATATTCTTATTATTGTAAATTATTATTAATAATAAGAAAATTATTATTATTATTATTATTATTATTATCATAATTGTTTTTAATATTATTATTATTATCATAATTGTTTTTAGTATTATTATTATCATAATTATTTTTAATATTATTATTGTTATCACTATCATCACCATTATTATTATTACATCAAATTATTAAATTAATATTTTCATTTTAATATATATTAATATAAAATAAAATTATTAGTATTACTATTATCATAAATTATTATTAATAAAAAATTATTAATATTATTATTATATTTATTATCATATTTATTTTTGTTATGATTATTTTTATCATAATTATTTTTATTATCATTATTATTAATATTATTACAAATTTTAAAATTCATATTTCTATTTTAGTAAATATTAATATATAAAAATGACAAGTATTGTAATTGTCATAAATTATTATTAATAATAAAAAGCTTATTAATATTATTATAATTATTATCATAATTATTTTTAATATTATTGTTATTATTATCATAACTATTATTATTATTACGTGAAATTATTAAAGTAATATTTAATTTAATTTTATTATGTATTTAATAAAATAAAATTAGTAGTATTATAATTATATTAAAATTATTAAAATTAAGAAAATTATTATGATTATTATTATTATCATTATTATTGTTATTATTATTAACATTATTATTATTAGTCTTATTATAATTATTATTGTTACTATTATTATGATAATGATAGACAACTATTTTTTTTATCAGTAAAAAGAATCAAATAAATGAATGAGAGTATATAAGGGATACCTCAACCTTCATACAAAGAACTAATTCACATAATCCTAACGCACCTCGCAACAGAGGTCTTGCATCAGATATCTCAAAATAGATCGTGACTGTTCCACTAAAATATCATCCTTAGAGCCTGTAGCTAAAACTCTGATCCATACACTAGGAAACTGCTATCTTTCAAAGAATGATAAAAAAGTATACATCAAATTACTACATTCCAACTAGCTACTAACAGATATTACCAACGAATATTGATTGGTGCCAAATTATCAACGGATATGGATTCACTTCAAACTACCGACAAATATTGATTAGTGCTCAATTACCAAAGGAATTTTCTGTCGGCAAAAATCTTTCACTAAATTCAAATTACTAACAAATTGGTATCCGTTGGTAATTTTCATTGGTAAATTAAAAAATATTGTGTTAAGACAACCCTAATTGCTTAAAGTGATGTTGAAATAATTGATCATTAGACATTGATAAGTGTCATGATTCAATAATATTTCAAACAAAAAGATAGACACTTATAGATTTTAATTGATAAAATAGTTATAATTCAACCTCTAATTTAGGAATTTGAACTTTTTTTTATATATTTTTGGATTATAAGATGAATGTGAATTATTTATTCCTAAATTTGTGTTAGTTGCAGAGTTCTAGGGGAAAATGGAGATAAAAAGGCTAAAGGAGAATGGACAAGTTAAAGACAAGATTAAAAAGACAAAGTTGGAACATTGAAAATTTGCCCAAACTCGCCCAAGCAATATCACTCCAGAGGAACTCACCCAAGACTCGCCCAAGGCTCGCTTAAACGAGTTTACTCAAGTGAAGTTGGGTTTTTTCTCGTCAAACTCACTTAAGCAAGTAATATATCGCTTAAGCAAGATATCACTTAACCCAAGCTCAATTAGGTTAAATAGAAGGCGTGAGGCATAACCCTAGACATCATTGGGAGGAACCCTAAACCTTAAACCCTGAAGGAGACATCCATGAAGGAGAAATGCTCTTAATCTTCTTTTCTTGTTGTCCATGCTTGTAATAGCCACTATAGGTGGCTAATTCTTTTCTTTGGGATTAGTTTTTGTTTAAGTTATGTGTTGAGTGGTGAAACCAGGTTTGATGACTCCAGACCAGACCAGTTATGTTGCATGTCCTGGGGGCATGTATTATGTTTTTTCGGAGGGACAAGTCTATCAGATGAAGCAAGACCATATACAACTATAGATGAGGATTTTAACATAGAACTAGATGAGTTGCTAAGAAGAGATGATTGAGCACAAAGTAGAATAAACATAGTTTTATCTTTCTAGTTATTTTTCTTCTTTCAGTTTGTTTAATTTGCTTATTTTTTTTAAGTTGTTTAATTTTCTTATATTTTAAGTTTTATTTTATTTGTTGAGTTTTTTTTTCTAGTTTTATTTTGTTCTTAAATGTTATTGTAAGATTTGGAATATTAATTTGAATTGTGGGGAAATTATTAATCAGACTTTGTGTTTGAGATTAGAACGGTGAAATCATATAGACACGGGTTGGAAAAAAAATGTGTTGAATTCATATTTAAATTTAGTTGACATTGTGGTACATGAAAATTAAACAAGATGATTAGTGGAAACAGAGAATGACAAATAATAAGTAATTAGACTAATTAAGCCAAGTGTGTGTGAATCTTAAAAAATTTGAGAGTTTCACGGATGAATTGACAGTTGTGGTTGGTCGAATTTTTTATTTTATGTTATATCATAAAGAATATGAAAATGATTAAGGCATTTGTATTAATTAGAAATCTAGGGCCAAATAGCCAACCTCTGTTTAAATTGATTATATATTTGTGATACCTTTTTTGAGCCAAGAATTTTATTATTATTATTGCACCCTAAACTTTAATTGATATATTTTCCTATCTATGGACATGTTTAAGGAAGGAGAACATAGATGCAATTTATATATAGAAAAGAGGATGATTGGTTTTAGTTGTTTGAATAATTTAAGTTTAAATAATTTATTTGGTTGGAAATAGGAATAATTTATTTCTATTCACTTTAAAAAAAGATAAGAGAAGAGAAGAAAAAAATAAGGTGAAAAAAAAGTTCATGTTGAAATCATGAATAAGTAAAGAAAAGGGAGAAAAGTATTAGTCAAATAAATTTGGTAATTAGATAACACATATATATTGTATTTGGATTGTAGGTATGTTCTTCTTCTTTTAAGTGTGCATTTTGTTATTTGAAAAACCAATATTTTTTTGGAAGTCTAGCCTCATTATAACCATGCAAAAGACCTTAATGTTTCTAATGTGATTGTGATATGAAGATGAAATGAAAAGAAATTGTGATTTGTTAGGATTAAGTGAAAATAGAGAGAAACCCTTACCTGTGAGAAGATGAGAAGAAATTCCTTGACAAATTGTCATTTAATTGTTTCAGTTGTTATCTTGGAGGTTGATTGTATCTATATCTTGTTGTAGTTGAAGTTGGAAGCATCATAAGTTTCTAATTTAATCTGTTGTTTGGTAAATAAATTTGTTTTGATATTTGAACTCAAATACGATTTATTATTATTCATTTAATTTGCTTGAGGACAAGCAAGATTCTAGGTTAGGGGGAGTTGATAAGTGTCATAATTCAATAATATTTCATACAAAAACATAGGCACTTATGGATTTTAATTGATAAAAAAGTTATAATTCAACCTCTAATTTAGGAATTTGAACCTTTTTACATATTTTTGGATTATAAGATGAATGTGAATGATTTATTCCCAAATTTGTGTTAATTTCAAGATTTTAGGGGAAAATAGAGATAAAAGGGCTAAAGGAGAATTGACAAGTTAAAAACAAAATGAAAAGACAAAGTTAGAACATTCAAAACTCGCCCAAGCAATATCACTCTGGAGGAACTCACCCAAGACTATCAAGGCTCGCTTAAGCGAGTTCACTCCAGTGAAGTTGGGTTTTTTTCTCGTCAAACTCGCTTAAGTGAGATGTCATTTAGCCCAAACCCAATTAGTCTAAATAGAAGGTGTGAGATATAACCCTAGACATCATTGGAGACAACTATCAGGGAGAAACACACTAGATCATTCTTTTCTTGTTGTCCATGCTTGTAATAGGCACCATGGGTGGCTAATTCTTTTCTTTGGAATTGGGAGTAATCTGTTCAAACTTTTGTGTATTGAGGTGATATTTATGTATAATATTCAGTTCTTGATTGATGCTTAATATTATCATTTTATTCTCAAACTTTGAAACTATTCATGATTTTGATCCTTAGATTTGACTGAAAAATACTTCTAAGCATCTAACCTAAATGATAATGCTTAACATATTTTGAATGTTGTGAATAGATTTGAAATGTTAATTGTTTTATAACATTTGTTCGTGATGATAAGAAGTTTTTTTAAATATGCGAGAAATCAATACTTAGGAGACTCTCTTAATAATTTTGTATGTGAGGAATCAATGTGAATTATGTTTATATGATAATCAATATCAATCAAGATGAAATATTATATGTATAAAACTATATACAAGTGAAAAGGATTAACCTCATTCCCAATTTTTTGAATTGAAATATTTTACTCATTTACTTTGCTTTTATTTAATTTTAATTTTCATTCAAACTATTGTCAATATCAAATAAAATTAAAATATTGTACATATTCTTATACTTAGTGAATGCTACGATTAGGATTTTAAACAATATCCATTCTTAGAAAAAAATTATTACTTTTGATTCGGTACAGTTGCCCTAAAAGAGTCATCAAACATCACTTAGGCATCATTTATGCACAATAATTAATAATTTAAAAGTTTTAAGTGGTATCAAAATAATTTAATTTACAACAATTCTCTAAGCTTTTAGAACACACTCATGCATAGTTTTATGGGTTTTCTTAAAAAGATTAAAATTATCTAAATAAATTAATTCAAGTAACAAAATTAATTTAAATAAATAAAATGGAAAATAATAAAATTATATTTAAATTTAAAATTTTATTTATTTAGTTCAATTTTACATTATTTTTTCATTTATTTATAATTGAAACTTTAAATTATGTTAATTAACTAAAATATGTACAAAATTAATAATAAAAGGGTAAATTTGTAATCTTACAATTTACACCATTAAAAATAATTTAAAATACTCTTACAACCATCACATCACTCACGTATTTTAATAAACTTTCCTCACACATTAAGTATAACATACCTCAATCCAAACACTCTCAACTTTCTTCACACTTTTTTCTCATATCCTCACACTTTCACTCCCCCACATTCTCAACTTTCCACTCCCCAATCCAAACCAAGCATAAGGCTTTTCACTCTGCTCAATTCTTTGCGTGGAGATTAATTCATGGGAGAATTTTCATTGTAAATAAATTGTTAAGTAGGGGGATACAAGTTGGATCAAGAAATTGCGTCTTATGCAATAAAAACTTAGAAAATATAAATAATCTTTTTTTCATTTGCAAGGTGACTACTAAGGTGTGTGGAGCTTATGTGACCATTGGGTAGGAAGAGTTGAAGCCCATAATGAAAGGGCTCATGCGCACTTCAATCAGCACGATATCTTTGGATATCTTTGGTCTAAGTTGTAAGGATAGCAGGATTTGGAAGTGTATGTGAATGACCTTCACATGGGGGATTTGAAAACACAGAAAGGATGTAATATTTAATGATTGTGTGGTCAATCCAGTGGAGATTATTACTGTGGCACAAGTAAAGGCATGAGCTTGGATAAATCATAAATACACTAAGAGCAATTTTTCCTATTCTAACTGGTGTTTGGATTGTTGGGTCCTATTGAGAAAATATCATAGTTAAAGGTGGAATGTATTATGTAGACTAGATGGATCATTCCTTTATTAGGTTTACTTGTATATAGGTTGGAGTATCCCTTAAATGCTCCAATATTTATTTATTCTTTTTGTTGATAAAAAAAATTCATTACATTGTAAATGTCTCTTCCATGTCTAGATTTTAAAGAGGTTATGGACTTATTTTTAAACATGTTAATTGTTAATAGATGTAGAACCTATGAGTCTCTCAATGAAAAATCAATAAACTTAGGCAACTAAAAATTGTTAAAAATCAAGTAAAAAACGTAATTTTTACTTGTTAATAATAATGGTATTACATTATACATTAAATATTAATATTTCTATTTATTTATAAATTGGTTTGTCCATCAACCTTAAACTTAATAAAGTTTCCTAAAATCTTCCAATCAAACTTTTTAAGGATATGCTGATAAAACAGAACTTTTAAGGATATAGAAGCAAAAGACATGAGTTTTTTTGTTACGTTGAAAAAATGTCATTTGGGATTTTTATTATATTACATTATTACTTTGTAACTTCTACTTAATTTTCCTTCAATAATAAACTCTAAAGAATTTCAAATAATTTATACTTTTTTATTTTTTTAATTTATAAATGGTATGTTAATATGTCTAAAGACCTTGATAATTGGATTAGATATTTCAATCGGACAAGTGATATTAATAACCAACATTTTGTTACTGTTAGCTGAATGCTCTAGCAAACACGAAGGAGGCTTGCAGGTTTCCAATATTCGTGATGAAAATAAAGCTTTCATTCTCCGTTTGTTTGAATTTCTCTTATACATTACAATAATTATTAAATAAAAAATAATTTTAAGGAAAAAAAATAATTAGTTATTATATTGATTAAATTAGATATTATTTGAGAGACTAATAAAATTATTAGTATCTAAATCAAATTCTACTATTAGTAAATAGTTTCTAAATTAGTTTTTATTATCGTTAAATAGTTTCTAAATTGGTATTTAATTAACTACCAAAGTTTTTACTTCCAAATTTAGAATTTAAATAATTGGTAGTTAAAATATTAGTAGCTAATTAGATATCAATTTAGAAACTATTTAACAATAATATAAACTAATTTAGAAATCAAAATTTTTTTTAGTCTCTAATTATTTTTTGTCTAAAATTAATTTTTATTTAATAATTTTCTTGTAGTATCAAACAACTCATAAATATCACTAATTAAATACCCTTTAGGAAATATTTGTTAAGCAAATCAAACCATAGATCAATTAATTTATAAAAGTTTAGTTTATCTATATTTCTAACAGCTGTGTATATATTTTATTCCTATGAATTAATAATAGAAAGTTTATAATTATATATATATATATATATATATATATATATATTCAATTATAACTTATACTTTTTTTATTAAGATGGGCATGTTTAGTATTTTATTCACAACTATTTATTCTAATTTACAAAGTGCAGAAAATAAGTTTATGATGAAAATTAAATAAAAGAAAGCAGAAAATAATAAAAAGTAATAAACAATGAGAGATTGTACCAATAAGTTTGCATTAATGTGGTCCTTGGAAACGGTTATATACCTTCCAAAACGAGATACACGTGCCAGGCTAGAATTGGCAGAGCAGTAATGTAATACTAATGAACAAAACACATGCATGCATTCATCCTTGTCTCTCTCCATTATGGCCAAAGATACGCGGCTAGCAATTGCCTCTGTCACCAATGTGGCACGCTGTGGTTTAACTACTTGGCCTTCTCACAAAAAGGATAAGGTACCTTTCCAATGCCATACTTTCACTTATAAAACCTTCCACCAATGTATAATTTCACATTCATTTCAATCATACTACTCTCAAAAATATCTTCCATCTATACCTCAACTTATATTTTTTTTATAAATCTTCTATCTTATTACAAGAAACCTCAAATAACAATAATTATCTCTATCATTACACAAAAAAATATTATTAAAAAAAAAAAATATATATATATATATATAATAAAATTATGAGAGTACTATATCAAAACTTATTATATATTAAAAAAATATACATAAATAAACTATTTTTATACATAAAAAATTCTAAGAACAAATTAGATGGAAACCTATTATATCAATGAAATAATTTTCAATTAACCTATATTAAATGACTTTATTTTATCAATATTTATTCAATTTACTATTATTTATTATCACATTTTTTTCTATTCTCACTTGTTTAATAACTTAAGCCTCATTATATGTGTTCGAAATTCTATATTAATTAACATAATAATCACATTATAAGATATAAATTAGTGTGAATATTACTTACACATTAGTTTTATAAAGTTAACATATACTTTAAAGTTATATTTTAAGAATATAAAATTATCTTCTCTTAGAAAAACAAATTTGAATAATATTAACATATTCACAATAAAAAAATTCCATTAAATGTTATACACACGTGTGCGGCAGAGTGACTACTTTTAAAGAAAATAAGATTAATAGTAGGGTTAATAAAAAAAATAGTGGGTGGTTTCTAGATTGTTGAAAGATTTCAAAGATTGTGTTATTGAAACGTGTGTAGTTATTTTTTTTTAATTTTAAAATATAATTAAAGATAAAATAAAAATATAAAATATGTTATGCTTTAACAAAAAATCTTTTTTTAAAATTATATATAAATTAATTCTTAATTCGTTGATGGTGTAAAAAGTTGTAGTTTGATAAATAAAATGAGTTTTTTAGTTGTGTAAATAGATGAATATATTGATGTTGATTTGTAGGAAATTCTGGTAGGTTGATTAACGCAGTGATATGAACAGAAGCAAAAAGTTGTTGGATTGAATAAGATATGATTGGAGGAGAAAGTTGTATTGAAAAGCTTGGGTGAGTTCCTTGAATGATGTGCATATATGTCAGTTTCAGCTTTTTTAGGGTTTGGAAGATGAGCATGCTGATCCTTTTTCAAGTGACCCAGTCAAATTGCTGGAAATAGGGCACAGGCAGGGCAAAAAGCAAGTGGTTGTTTCATTGACATGCAATTCATGAAAGCCAAAAGACAAAATTTATTAAGTTGCTACTCAGCTATGTATATAAAAGACAAAGCATGAACCTACATATATAGGTCTAGTGACAAAGCAAGCATCAAACATGAGTATCTCTGGACATGTGACTTAAGAGATATTTTTCATCACAATTTCTATTTATATACAACATTTTTCACCTAACTCATTTTATAATTATCAAATATATCAATGGAGATGAACTCAGAAGGGTATTACTAAGGAGAAAGATTTAAAAACAAAAAAATAGTAGCAAAAGAATTGTGTAAAAAATATTTGTCTCCTATATGTTAGATTTATTTATTTATTTGTGAATTTACATATAACCGATTGTTATTTAAAATACTAATCATAGAAATTTTTAATTTAATTATATGTATATTTAGTTGAACGTAAACAAGTGAAATGTACATTCATAATTCACATATGAGCTCAAATTAATTTAATTGTATTAAATGTGTTGATATGCTAGCATTTTGATTATTTATTCCTATTCAGAAAGATTTAAAAAAAAAAGATTTAAGTTATTAGAATATAAATTTGTACTTTTTTTTCAAGATTTTGATCTAATCTCTTTATATATGTATTTTTCTTTTATAATATATTAATATGCTGGATATAATTTATGGATATATGTGCCAACATAGGGGATATTAATAACTTTTTGTTATATATGAAATTGGATTTAAAATTTAAAAATGTTAAACCAAGTACACACATTGAATTAAGTTGTTCCTCAAGGGATATTACTCTAGTATGACTTAAATCTAAAATAATTTATTCATTAAATAATTTGGTCTACACCATTGTGAAAAAGTTATTCTTAATTAGACAGAATGATTCTCCCTCGATCGATCCCTTCATGTGGTCTTAGATCAAAAGTTAACACGTGAATTGAAGTTTCTTTGGAGGTTTACTTTACATGCATATTATTCTTCTCTAGCTCATCCACAATTACGATGACAAAGTCCTTGTTTGAATTGTTTCAATGTAGATGATAAATTTTCAGATTCGTCAGATATGAATATATAATGCATGTAGATATTCGTTCTATTTCATAACTCATACATGTTTTTATTTTAAATTCCCAAGACACCATTATTTATTTGGTAATTTATTTTAAAATTTATACAATATAATTTCTTTATTATTATTTAATATTGAAAAAAAGTGTATGTTCTTTTTAATATTTTTTTTATAATATTATGCTTTATTTTAATTTTTACTTTTACTTTTTTTTAAGAAAATTATTTAATAAAAAATTGGACAAGTAAAAGTATACACATTATCTAACGAGAACGAAGATGAATATAACTTTCATATCCATCGAGTATCAAGCCCCAATATAGACGATAATACAAAAATAAAGGATGATTTTTTTTTTATCGATAAAGAATGAATTCAATAAAAAGGAACACTTGAGGGGTGTCTCAACTTTTATACAAAAACTGTAAAAGACCTTCAGGTCTTCCATATAAAGCAAAGCAAAACACCCCATCCCAGGAAAGGGGTCAAACTTTAACCAACCAACACCAAAAAGAAAGGACAATCTCTCAGAACTGCGCACTAAGGTGCACTAAACCGGATTAAACAACTATGGTTTCAAACCCCAACCAAAACCCTACTTCTCCTCAAGCTTCTTACTGTGCCTTCCAAAGTCCTCCCCCTGACTATGTCCACTGAACAGACACCTATCCATACCTTCCCACACCACAAGACTTTAGGCAAAACTTAGGATCCATACACCATTGGGCATAGGTAAACAAAGCTAGCCTTTCCTTACTCGTCACCCAGGACCAAACTTTTAATTGAGCTAACATGAATACCTCAATGTGATCAACTTTACGTTTCTCAAACATGACTCTGTTTCTATGCTTCCAGATCTCCCCTACCACTGCAATCTACACACAACCTCATATTCCATTCATTTGTTGATTCGCCCAGGAAAGGCTAAACCCCATAAAGTATTCTTTGGCTCCATGGTGGAACATAGACTCCTCCCCAATCCACTGACTACACAAACACCAAACCAACCACGTTATTTTACAATTAAAAAAAACATGGCTAACCGTTTCCTCCTCAACACATCACAAGACACACCTATTGCTTTCCAACACCATATCTCTCCTCTCCAAGTTGTCCTTAGTTGCTATTTTATTCTATAGCACTCGCCATGCTACAGCCTGTGCTGATGGTAACGCCCCAAGACTCTAAAAGAGACCAAACAGAGGGGATAAACCCTTACTCAGGTCATTTATGAGAGTCCTATAAGCTGAGCTGACCATAAACACAAGTGAGGCATCTTCCTTCCGAACCCATTGATCCTTTGAATCCTTGACCAACGACAAGCCCTCTATATGTTGCATTAACCTACCGAGATCCTCCGTTTCCCACTCGAACAAAATTCTCCTCCACTCTAAAACCCATCTCCATTCTTGTCCAACCCAAACCCCTACTTGGTTTAGAGTTGCTTGGCTAGACAGAGAAACCAAGAAAAGCCTTGGAAACCTCTCTTTTAACACACCGCCACCTGATCAAGAGTCTTCCCTTCACCTAAAGGCTAGGTGACCTTATCCTCAAAGTTATTACCCCATTCCTCAAACGATCATACCCTTTTTAGATCCCTCCAACAATGATAACACATGAAAAGCAAGAAGAATAAGATTTACGATATTAGTCTTAATATAGAGTCTGAAGATACAAAGCAAAACAGACATCGATATACATATATAAATATGGCAATCAAAAAAAGACTAAACTATCATTTTATAATATTATCTTGCAATCCCCTGTCAAACTCATGATGAATTAGCATGAAGCATTCACTACAAAAAAATCAGTATTACCTACGGATTTTTATCTACGAATTTGAATCAGTAGGTAAATTCAGCATTATCTACGGATATTTCGCACAGATATAAATCCGTAGGTAAATTCAACATTACCTACAAATTACTACCCACGAATCTCTATTCATAGGTAAATTTTACATTATCCACAAATTTTACCCATGAATCTATATTCAAAAGTAAATTCAATATTATTATTAATATAAATATTTTTATTAATAATATTAATAATATTAAAAATATAAATCATCTTAATAGTTTTAAAAATTTTAATAATATAAATAATATTAATCATAATAATTATATACAAAATATTAAAAATATTATTATAATATAAATAATTCTAAAATCATAACTAATATTCATAAATTATAAGTAATCATAACTAATAGGTATACATACTATTAATATTATAAATATAAAATTAATAATATTTAATAATATTAATAGTATTAATAATAAACTGTAGAATAATTGTCAATAATGATCCTAAAAATGGGCATAAATAATATTTGTAAATAATAACTGAAAATAAAAAAAAAAAGATTCAAATAATAATTGAAAATTTAAAAATAAAATATATTGAATTATCTATGGATTTACCCATAGATTGAAGTTGGTGGGTAATTCATGTTTTCCATTATCCACGGACACATTGTCCGTAGGTAAATTACCTATGCCCACATTACATACAGATTTTGTCTTATGGATAATTTGTAGGTAATGCTGATTTACCTAGGGATTTGGGCTGTTACCTTTGAAATTTCTTCCGTGGATAAAGAATTAGAGAATTAAATATGCAAATATCTTTTAAAAAAAAAGAATTGAAAGCAAATATTTTGCAGGAATACTCTACAAAAATCCTGCAAATAAAACTCCTCTGCAAAATCCTACAAAAATAGAGCAAATATACTTTTGAAGATATTATTCAAGAAAATTTTCTTCAATATCTCTCACAACAGTGTTGAAATCAATTACAATCAATGTGCAAATCTGAAGAAAAAATGGATAAAGAAAATATTTGATAATTGTAAAACAATATTATAGGTAGATTTTGAATACAATTTTGTGCAAGGAAAGAAGATTATAAAAGAGATTTCAGAGAAAGAAAGAAGGAAACTTTTGGATCACGTCTCATAGCCGCATAACACACTTTAAACCTAGTTTTATTTTCCTTTTTGTATTATTATTCTTAGTTTTTTCCTCAGCATGGAAGATTAAACCTTTTTTGTTGTTTCATTTGTAATTCCCCGTTGAGTTATGAGATTTTGATCGGTAAAAGATTTGTTTTTAAATTCTCTATAGCATTTGTTTTAATCTTCTAATCTCTTGGAAAACTGGTTTTTGTGAGAAGCTGTACTTGAACGCATGATTGAGAGTCTTCCTTATCTAAAACTTTGTTTTTTTAGTTAGTTCGCATTGTTCTAATTAATTTCTTGGGTGCATGATTAAAGAAAAAGGAGATAAACATTTTCATGGAGTATACGCATGGAACAAAGAGAGTATTGATTAAACCAATAGACACATGCTTTATTAGTAAATTTTAAGTTCAATCAGATTGACGCATGTTCAATTTGGTTTAGCTTTGTTTGAGGATTGAGAAATGATTAATCTTTAGAGAACTTGTGAAAAATTCAGTGGTGGAAGAACTTGGGGATCAACCGCTTTTGACTTGCTATTTTAATAATTTATTTTATGTTTGCTGTTAAACAAATTAAAAAACCCTTTTTTTATCTGTATTGTTATTGTTAACTATTCTTGCTTGTAGATTTTTTAACATTGATTTACTCATTTCACTATTGAATTTCATCTAACTACAAATATACTATCATTTTTTTGGCATTTAACAAACTATCACTGCATTAGACGGATTATGCTAGAATCATTTTAATTTGACTTCCAAACGACAACTATCAATGAGTATTGGTGAGATATACTAGATTGTCATCAATAACATGATAAATAGTGAGATCAAATAGATACACACTATCAGAAGGAGTATATTTCACATGAAGCTCAATAAGGGCGTCAAATGTTAAGTATTAGAAAGACAAGTTTATGATAGAATAGTAAAAATATACTTAAATTGAGAGAAAAGATACATGTAGAAGAATATGCAACTTGAATCCCCATGACATAATGAAGAGGGCCCAAATTCTTCATTGCAAAACTGTTTTTGCAACTGCAATTTTAACTATACAATCTCATCCACATCATTTACAATGATTATTATGCCATCAACTATAACAAGAGAACAATATGAGCATGAGGAGAAGTCTTCAAAAGCAAAGTCAAGTCACAATCACTAAAACAAAATCCAAGAGGTGCAATAGTGTCACAACCAGGGTCACAGCAGGACGATGAAACAAATATTTACTTTTGAAAGAAACAGAGATGGAGTCGCAACCATTGTTTATTTTGTTTCGTCGTCCGGTCGTGACCTTGGTTGCGACAGATAGTTATGGAAAACTTCTCAAACCAAGCCCAAAAAGCTTTTTTAGAGAATAAAAAGTCTTTCTTAACTCTTAGACCTCCCTTGAATTACGAGAAACACCCAGGGAGATATCATGTAGACCTTCTCTCTCAGGTCATTATTTAAGAAATCATGTTTAATATCCATTTAAAAGTATCCCACTCATGAATAGAGGCAACAACAGTAAGCGTACGAATGGTAATCATCTTAGCTACTAGGACAAAGATATTTTTTTAATCTAGACCATATTAATGAGAGAACCTTTTATCAACTAAACGAGCTTTTGAAATTCCCAATAGACTCATCTGACTTTATTTTAATCTTATATACCCATAGAAAGTCAATGGCTTGTTTTCTTATAGAAAGTGATACAAACCACAACAATCAGCAGATGACTAAGGACACATCAAGTAATTCACAAAAATGTCAGTCATTTCAGTATACAAAACACCAAACCCCGAGAAAGCATCAAGAGAAGAAGAACTAGCTATAAACCAGAATATCAGAAGTTCTTCCTTCTGGTCTTTTCACAAGAGAAAAGTTATGTAAATAAATTAGGCTCACTTTGGGGGTCCAAAAAGAAAAATAGGCTAGAGTAGGTCTATATAGCATAATAGGGTTGTATTTATCAAATTAGGCCCATGACAAGTCCATTAGGGTTAGAATGTAGCCCTAGCTTCTAGAAGCTAGGACTACGGGCCACATTGACTTAGTCAATGACCTAGGCCGCCCCTCTCTTCATGACTTTTCTACCCCTCCCCTTCTTGCCCACCAAGGCACCCATTCCTATAAATAGGGTGCATTGCCTCATGTAATGACATGTTGAATTTAAATAGTAAAGCAACTCTGCACAAATTGTGTGACACTTGTGTTCTCTTAGAATTAGGTCTTATCTTGTGAGAGTTGAGATCTCTTCAAGTGGCAGCCCTCTACACTTATCTTGGAGAAACCACACTACAAGTGGCTTGTTCAATCTCTTCCATCACCATAAGCTTTCTTTCCTTCATCTCTTCCATTTTCCATTACACCATTTGTCTTTGTGTGTTATGCTCTTGTTTTTCCTCCATTTTCCATTCGGTCATTATCATCTTATTGTGTTACATTTCATGTTCTTCTATTTCCGCAAACCACATCATATTCACCATATCTTGTGATTTTCCTTTTTGCCTTTGGAAGTGAACCTTCACACTTACTTAACCACTTGGTTAAGTTCGTGTCCAGTGGGAATCTTCCCTAGGTCTCACCTTATAATTGTTAAAACTCAAATCATAAACAAGAGCAACCAATAAAATGTGCAATCCTAAAATCAACTCACATCATGTGATATTCAGAGCATAGGTTTTTTGAGCTTATTTACTTTGAGTTGATTTCGGCACTTTACCTTCTTGCACCTTTAAATTCTTGCCTTTACATTCAAACAAATTTCAATTCAGCCTTTACTTTCTTATCTTTTATATTTCGGCATTTTTATTCATTAGCACTTCTTTTTCGCTTTTGAATGTTTATTTTGTGTCCTTTTTTGTTCTTACCTCTTTTTGTTTGAGTCATATGTTCTTAGTGTTTCTAGGAGTCCTTATTTGCTTCTACTTATTTTGCTTTTAATTGTGAAGGTATAAAAGTAACTAGAAATTTGTTTAAGTGGAAGTAGATTTAGTTCCAAACATAGATTCCAAGTGTTCATTTAATTTGTATCCCAAACTTTTTGTGACAATTGGAAGTGAATGAAAATATGCATGACAAGAATTATGGGCATCTTAATTCCATAAACCAAAAACAAGGATAAAAAAAAAAAATTGCCCAATATCATTTCCTCTTTCTTTACAAGATCAACATTTCTAAAAAGTGGATTCATTTTATTTGGCAAATTGATTTCAAAATTGTGGAATTTGATCCTTTTGCTTTTACAATTTCTAGCAAGAGTAAAACTTCATTGTTAAAGGTTAAGTAAGTATCCTAGAGTCTTTTCGTGTGCTTTTTCTTGCTTGTCTTTCTTTAAAAGTTTTGTCATAATCTTTTTTTCCAATAAAATGTGCAATCCTAAAATCAACTCACATCAGGATGAGATACCAAATCCCATGTAGCAGTCTTGTATAAGTAAGAAAGTCCCTCTTACATGGCCTATTGCCAAAGTGGATCAAGGACAACCACTTGATAGGAAGAGAGCTCAGAAAATTTAAAAGTTGTGCTTAAGAAGGAAGAAAAGGAGGAAGAATAAAAATAATACACAAAATTTGGTGATCGAGTAGATGGAGGATCAACAATCACAAGAGGTTCTTTGGAATCCATGGAGACATCTTGAGCTATAGTAGTACCAATATCATCCTTGTAATTCTTAATTTTAAGATTATTTACAATATCATTGTTGTCGTTTTCGGAAAAAGGATGAATACTATGAGATTAGACCTTGTAGAGCTGTGAGAGTGAGAAGAAAGTTAGTATAATGAAATATGCTCAAGGAAAACAACATAAAGAGAAACATAGAGCTTGTGGTTGGTAGGATCATAGCAATTATAAAATTTGTGGTCATCTTTATAACCAAGAAAAACACATAATGCAAAATGAGTAGACAATTTACTATGTTCTACTTGTGAGCATAACTATATAACTTTTGAAAGGGAGACATATATGTGATAATAGATGATGGAATTCAGTTAATAAAATGGACAATAGTAAGAACAATTTTGCTAAGACATTAGACGGTCTAGTCACCTCTTGACGGTCTAAGACCTCAATAAAAGATTTCATGGCAAAAGAGTCTGAGGTTTTGATGATAACAAACACTATAAGGTGAGCTAAGTATCATAACAAAGCTACTTCGAGTGCAAAATTTAAATAAGCACATTGGATGGTCTTTTAAGAGTAAATCTATAAAACGATCCTACAAAACCACGTTGATTAGACGATCTCTCAAAGTTAAACTCATTAGCCAGTCTCATTGTGTGTCCAAAAGATAGACAAAGTTTTAACATGATAAACAGTCTCACACTTATAAACCTGTTAGACAATCTCACTGTGTAAAACGTACTAGATGGTGTCACTGTACAAAGATGTGATAGACTATCTCAGTGTACAAGATGTGCTAGACAGTCTTTTGGTGCTCAACATTTCAAAGGACAAGACAAGTTAGATGATACAGTCATCATAAATATGTTAGACAGTTACTTTGTCTTCTACGTGTTAGACGGTCTAACACATCAAGGATTTTCTAAAACTCAATTACAGTGTTCTAAAAATTATTTCTAATATTGCTTGAAATTTTCTAACCTTATTTGATAATATTAACTCATATAAATCAATTTTTTTATTCAAACAAATTGATTAATCATTTATGGAATTTTTCGTGTTTTGGACCAAAAATAGTCTTTCCAAAACTCTAATCATTAATCAATATTATTATTACTACTAATAATCTTATTATTTATATTATTATTATTAATATTATTATCATTATTTATATTATTATCATTTTGTTATTAATATTATTAGTAACAGATAATACTATTAATATTATTATTACTAATTTTATCTACGGTATAAATATGTAGGTATTATGAATCATTTTTCGTAGAAAAATTCGTTGATAAAATATTTTACAAATTTATATTCATAATTAGTAACATTATTAATTTATATTTCCATTAACATTATTAATAATAATATTAATAATATTAATATTATTATTATTATTACTTTTAAAATTATTCACATATATATATAACTATTATTAGATATGAGATTTATATTCGTAGATAACATTGATAACATTATTAATAAATATTAATATTAATATTGAAATTAATAACATTAATATTGTAATTAATATTATTGATATTGTAATTAATATTATTCACAATATTATTAAATTTATGGATATCACTGTTAATATTATTATCATTACTAATATTATTACTTAGTTTTATAGATCGTATATAATACGCACAGATGTATATGTAGATAATATCTACGGATAGTAAATATGATTAAGAATATTAATTATATTATTAATTTACTAATAATATTATTAGTATATTTTAATATTATTACTAATATTTTTTTAATATTATAATAAATATTAATAATTTTATTTTTAATATTAAATAATACTAATAATAATATTTTTATTTTTATTATTATTAATGTCATTGTTATTATCAATATTAATAATATTATTAATATTCAAAAATAAAATTATTAGTATTTATTTTATAATTAAAAAAATATTAATAATAATATTAAAATATACTAATAATATTATTAATAAATTTATTGATGTAATTTGTAACATCCCTAATTTCTACTCATTTATATAACAACTACCTCGTAAATATTTAATTAACAAAAATCCTTCATTTAAAAGTAAAACGGCAATATTTAATTAACATACAATTACAACTATCTTATAATTGTCTCTCAAAAGAAACATCCCTCCTCGCAGGGAGTTTAATTTATACATCAAAAGTTTCAAAATAACCGAAACAAAGCATTAAAACCTAAATCGATCCTTTTCTCCAACTGCTCACTGAGGAGCTCTAACACCTGCAACATCGTCTGCTCCCGTGTAAATACACGATCATCACAGATTTAAAGAAAACAAACACAAAACAAAACACAGGGTAAGCTAGCTATTTTTTGTTTTAAAACTTCATATATAAAACTTTTCATCAACATAAACCATCAAATATTTACACATTTCACAATCTCATCAAGTGTCATTCATTCCACATAACCATCAAGTGTCTATCAAAATTTCTCTTTATTCAGCTTTCTCATGTCAGACTTTCCACTGACTCATAACACATAGACACTTGACTCTACTTCCGGAAGACTCGTGCGTTGAACTTAGCATCCAGAGACCTGCACCTGTCATACTACACCACTGTGAATCCACACAGGGTCGCTGTGAATCCACACAGCTATGCGCATAAATAATCTCAATATCATCACTCTCCCATTATGAAAGGGTTAATTCATATAACAGGTCAAGTTAGTTATCTTTCAAACAACTTACCCATACATATGAACCTCCTTCGACTCTCACCAACTGAATAATTTCATCTATGTGATTCCATTATCTCAGTAGAGTCAGGATCGTCTCATTCACAGGATACTCACAGATCAATACACCCTCATAACAATCTCAACACGGTATTTCCTTTCCTGAAAATACTATGTCTTGACCACATTTTCACAGCATCCAGCATCTCATACGACACATCAATGACCAATTCAAACATATCTCAATCAAATCATACCAAAGTTGAGAATTTCGAAAGTCATATACATTTCACATTTCAATCTCAAACCAATACAGATTTACACAAAATAGGGGATTGAGAAATAGAATTTAAAACTGGTGACCACGTCACCCCAACTTCAGAATCTGCTAGCCTAAGGTTTTTATTGAAAATAACGCTAGCTTCCCTTACCTGGACTTGAGCCGATCTCACTAAGGGCTCCAAACCCACCGAAAACTCAAGGATGCCTTAACTCTGTTTAAGCGTTCTGATCGGGAAAACTTGTAGAGTAACTTCCCAGGAGTCCAAGTGCAGTCGCCCATCTTCAAACTGATACACCGATCTTCAACTTCTAAGGGAGGGTGGCCGCGTCGTAGAGTGAAGGAGGGGAAAGGAAGAAGGAAAACTATAATGAACTTAATCCCTCAGAGATTATAATCGAGC
Organism: Phaseolus lunatus; assembly: GCA_013389735.1. Classification (NCBI taxonomy): domain Eukaryota; kingdom Viridiplantae; phylum Streptophyta; class Magnoliopsida; order Fabales; family Fabaceae; genus Phaseolus; species Phaseolus lunatus. Next base: position 9,937,875 of record CM023859.1, on the reverse strand, counting down.
CGTTCCCGAAATCTTCGCTGCCATCACCCACTCTCTGGCAACCTTGCGTGTGGGTTTTCTCTGCTTGAGTGCAAAACACGACAGAATGGCCACGTGGACACCTTTGTATGCCCAAAACTCTGGAGCCACCTGCCCTACTTACTCTCTGTTGCCAACTGCTCTGGGGACCCTTACTGTCTACGTGTCGCGCCTGCAGAACGCCTTTGCTGGGAGCCTGGGTCCCAACTTATCTGCGTGTAACAAGACCCCCCGATGACCAGGCACCGATGACTGGTCTCTCGATGACTATCGACCGATGTCTCACCCTGGCAGACAACCGATGTCTCATTCAGGAAGACGACCGATGTCTCACCCTGGCAGACAACTGATGTCTCACCCTGGAAGACGACCGATGTGTCTCTCTGGCAGACGACTGATGTGTCTCTCATCCTGGAAGACGACCGATGCGTCCCTTATCCTGGCGATGACCGTGTGTCTCTCGTCCTGGCGATCTCTCATCCTAGCTATCTCTAATCGCCTTTGTGTTTGGCGAGGACATATCGCCTCGCTCTGGTGACCGATGCCACATCGTCACACCCTGCTGAGGGCTCGTCCTCCCACTACTCTAAGTCTGTGGTATCACTCCCACATGACTCGGTGACGTCGGGAGCTTCTCCTGCCCGAGGACAGGTCGGTACCAACTCCCCTCGTGCCAATGCATGCAACACTAAGGACAATCTCTTATGCCCAAGCATAAAGTTCTGCAGTTATTCTGCATGCATGACGCATCTAAGGTTCAAATCACACCTTGATACATGTGATTTCTGGAACCCACCATGGCCCACCGACCGACCTCTACCATACTGACCTCAGACCTCTTGGGCGACGTCCGAGGTCTGACCACTATGAATTTTCTATTATATGTTCTTTTCATTTTCGATAAGTAAGATATTACGGAAACATTTAAATTACACTACTTCTACTCTAAGTTAATTTTCTAGGTCCTTACATAATTAATATTTTTTTAATTTTTATTAATATTTTTATTAATGTTAATAATATTAATATTATGATTAATATCGTTATTTTTCTTAACATTAGTAATATTTTTATAATATTATAAAAAATTTATTAATACTATTAATTTTAATAATAATAAATTATTATTATTAATATTATTATTATCAATATTATTGTTATTAATATTAATATTATTAATATTTTTATAATATTATTAAAAATTTATTAATACTATTAGTTTTTTTAATAATAATATATTATTATTAATATTATTATTATCAATATTATTGTTATTGTTATTAATATTAATATTATTAATAATGTTATTGTTAATAATATTATTAATTTTATGATTAATACTAAAATTATTATTATTGTTAATTTTATGACTAATTCTAAAATTATTATTATTGTTAATTTTATGATTAATTCTAAAATTATTATTATTGTTATTATTAAAAATAAAATTAATATTACTTATATTATTATTATTAATGATAGTAATATTAGTAATAATATTGATAATATTAATAATGATCATTATCATAAGTATATTTATAATAAAAATAATAATAATCATATTATGATGAAAAAACGTGTTTAGTCACTACAAGAAAATCATTGATTAAAAACCAATTTTAGAGACAAAAAATAATTAGTTGTTATAGTGACTAAATTAGAGATAATTTTGGAGACTAAAATAATGTTTGGTTTGTAAATTAGTTTCTATTATTGTTAAATAGTTTTTAAATTGGTATCTAATTAGCTACCAAAGTTTTTGTTACCAAATTTAGAATCTAAATAATTGGTAGTTAAAACTTTGGTAACTAATTAGATATCAATTTAGAAATCATTTAACAATAATAGAAACTAATTTAGAAACCAAAATTTTTTTTAGTCTCCAAAATGGTCTCTAATTTGATCACTATAACAACTAATTATTTTTTGTCTTTAAAATTAATTTCTATTTAATAGTTTTCTTGTAGTGAGTGGAATGGTGTAAAATTCTTTGCTCAAGGTTTATAGGCTCAATTTTCTCTAACACTAGTTTCTTACTAACATTAATAAAAACAACAATCATTTATTTTATCCATGGATGAGTATTAATGATTACTTATTTTATTTGTTATGGTGAAAGATGCATGAATCTTTCATCACATCTTAATTAAATATTGTTCGTACTTTGACATCTTTATGAGAAACTTGTATTAAATATGTTACACTGAAGACTAATGAATAATCAATTAAAGATGCAATTGGTAAAATCAAACCTTAATTTTTTATGTCTCGCTAATTACTTGCATTTATTAATAAAGATCCAAAAACTTCCTTACAATTTCTTACTACTTAAAGTTTTATTTATCTCTTTAGATCATATGTGAAATATATTATATCTCTTTTTTTAACTACAATAAAAATAATTTTAAACAACAATGAAAAATTATGATCTTAAAAAGTAAAAATCATTGCTTAAGCTTTAAACAACAAACTGACAATGAATTTCTAATCGTGATCTAAGTGGTCGTGAATTATATTAATAAACAACGATTTTTTTTTTTTTCATTTATGCCATCAAATTTTAAAAGTTGTTCCATAATAATTGACAATACTCTTAGAGCCAATTTTTTAAGTGTTGTTATTTACATTTAGGTCACAATTATCTTCGGATAATTATGACCTATATTAATTTATACTACATTATTTAATATTTATTATTTATTATTATTAACAAATTAAAAAAATAACTAATTAATCACACAAATAAATATAAAATCTATAATCACTAGACAAATTTTATTATAATAATAATAATATTTTTATTATTATTATGATAATTATTATTATGAATATTATTATTATTAATATTATTGTTGTTAATATTAATAAAAATATTATTATTGTTATTATTGTTAATAATAATAGAAAATTATATTATTAATATTAATAATAATAATATTATTAATATCGTTAATAAAAATAAAAATAATATTAATATTATTATTAATAAAAAATTATATTATCAATATTAATAATAATAATAAAATTATTATTAATATTTTTAATGAAAATAAAATATTATTAATAATAATATTATTATTAGTAATATCAATAATAATAATTAATATCACTTATATTATTACTAATAATTCTGTTTCTATTATCTCTAAAAGTATTGTTATTCATAATAAAGAAAAATATTAATAATAATAATATTATTATTATTATTATTACTAACAATATTAATAATAATAATGTTATTATTATTAAAAAATATTAATAATAATAAAATAATAATAATTTAAGTTTTGATTTTAGAGTCAAAGTTTTATTTTAATTTTAATTTCTAAACAAGTGAAAGCTTGTGATTTAGATTTGACAACATGTTAAAGAATGGAAAATAACGCAAAATATATTGTACATTTAACCAATCTCATACTATTTCACTAAGACAACTTTAGAGAGAAATTTTGATTTTGTTTTTCCCTTGTTCAAACTCACTTTAGTCTTGAGCATTTCTACACATTTGAGCAATAAACTTGTTGTGCTACCCACAAGAAGTTCCAAAAGTATAAGATACACCATTTCATCAATGTTTGAACAATTGTGTTATTCCTTTAGCACCAACATGTAATTTCATATACCTTTAGCACTAACATGTAATTTCATATCCCTTTAGCACTAACATGTAATTTCATAGTCTCATACTCTACAAACTCATGCATCCCAATGTTGAGTTTCTTTTTCTCTTATCCCTATGTTTCTTGACATTTATAAATAAGCTGGTGACCATTATCGCAGTATACCATTTTTTTTTCACTTTCTAAAACAAATAGTATCTTACTAAACGATAATTAATTACCTTTTTAAGAGATAATCTGGTATAAATAACATAACTTCTTTTGGATAGTATATTTTGAAAACAATAATCTTTTTTGAAAAAAAAAATATGGATCATATACTTAGAACAAATATATATTTTGTGTCTTTACTGTATAGTTGTGTTTTTCTTTTCAATTTCAGAAAGACATGGATTCTGAAAAGTCAAAAAACATGTATAAAAATACTAAGTTTTGACCTTCGATATACTTATCAAAGAATAGATAGAACGTGAAGCTTATGGATTCTTTTGTATCTAATTTTCTTAAATAGAGTAAATATTTACTTGTTAATTGGATGTAAGCCTGAGTTGTTGGGTGAAGTATTAAAATTATTAATTACGGTGTAAAAGTGAAAATGGGTTGGCTATACATACGTAGCATTCATTTTTACATCCATCACTAAAAAAATCATCAAATAAAAATTAATTTTATAAATAAAAAATAATTAATTGTTATATTAACTAAATTAAAGATCATGTTAGAGACTCTAAAAATTATTAGTTTTTAAATTAATTTCTATTATTGATAAATAGTTTCTAAATGAGTATCTAATTAGATACCAAGGTTTTAATTACTATCTAATTAGATATAAATTTAAAAACTATTTATCAATAACAGAAACTAATTTAGAAACTAATAATTTTTTTAGTATCTAAAATAATTTATAATTTAGTTAATATAATAATTAATTATTTTTTGTCTCTAAAATTAATTTCTATTTAATGATTTTCTTGTGTATGCTTTCAAAAATAAACACTCATATCCAACTTCATATCATTTGATACTATATATATATATATATATATATATATATATATATATATATATATATATATTCATATTTATACGTCCTATTTTAGTTATGTATAAAATTAATTAAAAAAGCAATCTAACTAAATTAAAAATGTATTCTTAAATCTTTAAGCATACTATCGATTAATCCAAATAAACATCAAGAATGAGTAGGTCGATATATAATCTCAAAACAAACAAAAGCAGGTTTTTTATTTTTATTTTTTATGTTTAATTGAAGAAAAATAAAACATGCAATTGTAAGTTAAAACATAATAATATAGTCACGAGTCAGAAAATTGTAACATAATTCGCCTAAATTTCTACTATATATCTATTTAAGAAAATGAATTAGTTCCCAAGTGTATATTATTTTTGTCTCAACCAATTTTTCCACATTTTCATTTGAAAATGTCTTTTGACAAATGAAAGCTGACTTCACACTTGAGTACGGTTTGCATTGATTCCCACAGTTGAATAAGTCTAGAGCTCTATTTATGAAAAATTAATTAATAATTAATATTACAAAAAGATTATTAAATGTCAATTGATTAAAAATAATAAAAAATCAATTATTATATAATGATTAATTATTTTTTTTTAAATTAATTGATATTTAATAATTTTCTTGTAGTGAAAATTAAATAAGTGAAATTATAGTTAATAATGTGAATACATATGTAATTTTAAGTGTATATATACACGAGTTCTATATGGACATTTATTTTTATTAAATTTTTAATTTATTAAAAAATTTATTTAATAAAAACAAATTTTAAAAACCAACAATAATTAATCACTACATCAACTAAATTATATTTTATTATAAAAATTAACAAAATTATTGAATTATTTTAATATCATTAATTTTATTAATTTCTAAAATAGTATATAATTTAGTTATTATGTTAGATCTTTAAAATTTATTTTTATTTAATAAATTTCTTATCGTGATTCCAAATCTTTGAATATTTTTATGAATATTCATAAAGTTTGAATAGAATTGTTATCTTTAGAGTGGTGCTAATGATCTTCTCCCTTACCTCTTTTTCTTTTACCAAAAAGAAATTAATTTGAATTTTCTAAATAGTAAATATTTTCATCTATTTTATTTTCATTATATATTGTCTAAATTCTTGGAATTGTTCTAAGATTATTTCCATAGTCTTTTTAAATAATGATTTTTATAACATGATTATTTGATCTGTCAACTTTATTTCATCAAAATGTTCACAATTAACTCTCTGGCGTTAAACATTTGTTTTTTTTTTTTTCTAATTTCATATTTCAAATGTATGGTATAAAATTAATTTACATATTTGTATAGAGCATAATTGATGGTCAAATTACATTTTATTAATTTTAACAAATAACGCACTATAAAAGTAAAGAGATAAAAATTATATGCACTTGAAATTAAATTGATTTAGTAGATAATTCTAAATCAATAAGAATAAGACTTTAATCAAAATATATATATATTGACAGTAAAAGAAGTTCATATATAGTGATTCAATCACAAATTGTCGAATATGATAAGCTTTTTTTAAAGGGAAAGTATGGTAAGTTTGTTGAATTTTATAGTAATTAATCTTAAAATTCGTGGTTAATTTTTTTAATTAGTTGATAACATAAAAAAATAGTTCGTAATACATATATTAAAAAAATAATATAAAATGCGTATGATTATAAATGATTTCATTTTGTTGTCCATGAGCATAAAGAAACTAAAACGAAATGTCATTTTTTTTCTAAAGTTTTATAGAGATAAGGAAAAAAAAAAGAAAGAGAAATAGTATGACCGAAACGTTTATAAAGTAAATGATAAATAAATGCATACTTCAATTTTGTCATGTATGAACAGGAGAGAGAGAGAACAAAACAACAAAGATGAGAAAACGCACTAGATATAATAAATAAATGATGATGATAAATAACGAAAAATTAAAAAAAAATAATAATTGCAATTAATAGCAACACTAAAATAGATTATTAAAATTTAAATATTGAATTACTTATTTAGAAAACATAATAACATTTTGACTTTAAAAATCTTATATACTAGGTTATAAAATTAAAAAATTGAAAATATAAGAATAGTTTTTATTTATTTTGAAAATATTTTTATTAATAATGAAATAAAACATTAACATGAGTATAAATTTTATAGTACTTTACATTAAAGTAAAAAAAAAGTATATGAGATAGAATTTAGAAAATATAAATTAATACATGGTGTAATTTGCCAACTATGAAATAAAATGATGTATTTATTGTTTGTGTTTAAGAGATGTCATGTATTTATTTTATTAAATAAAGAGCATTTAAAATGATCATAAAATATACGTTTCTTAAAGAGTGTATAGAAGAAAATAAAGTCAATTTGTTATTAATAGTTGGAGAGCAGTGTCCAGACCATTCTACCCAAGTTGCACCTTTCCTTCCTCCTTCTCCACTCTCTTTAAATCCTCCACCAGCCATCTTTCTTTTTCTCCCCTAACTCTCTCTCACAGATTCAAAACTAAAACAAAATAGAGAGAGAGAGAGAGAGAGAGAGTGAGAATTATGGTTGGTGTTGCTTCCCTCTGCCTCTTCCATTCTTCTCCTCTCACCTTTCTTCTCAATCACATGCTGCTATTCATGTGTAATTTTAATTTCTTTAATTTACTTTTTTGTTTTTTTCTGATTCTCTTGTTTAGGAATTAGAACAAAACCAGATGACCAGATGGGAAGGGTATGTGAACTGGAGGAACAAGCCTGCTCTCAGAGGCCGCCATGGCGGCATGCTTGCAGCCTCTTTTGTTTTGGGTCAGTCCCAAATTCATCCCATCTCTCTATATCACTCAATAGTTTATATATGTGTGTGTGAGTGATGAATGTGTGTGTTTTTTGTGAGTGTGATAAATTGGGTTGGATTTGGAGTTAAAACTAGTCCAAGTGGGTTGTTTGTGATCCTTCGTGTGAATGTTGGCACTAATTTGTAAGTGTGTGTGTGTGTGTGTTTGTATTTGTGCAGTGGTGGAGATATTGGAGAATCTGGCATATCTAGCCAATGCAAGCAATTTGGTGCTGTACATGATTCAGTACATGCATATGTCCCCTTCCAAATCTGCCAACAATGTCACAAATTTCATGGGAACTGCTTTCCTCCTTGCCCTCCTTGGAGGTTTTCTATCTGATGCTTTTTTCACAACTTATCATATCTATCTCATCAGCGCAGTGATTGAATTCCTGGTATGTATCTTCCACCGTCATAGTATACCTTTTCTCCTCTCTCTCTCTTCCCTTGTGATTATCTGACTTTAATTCCTCCTACAACAGCACAATCTGGTGTTATAGGATGAAACCTTAATTTTGCATTTGTGTGTTTCCCTTTCCTACTGTGGAATGATTGTTGAATAGGAAGAGTGAGAAGAGGGAAGGGACAGAAGAGATTGGGTTGTGATTAGTATTGGGTTCCTTAAAGAGCAAGCGTCTTTCAACACCATGATGTGTGTCTTAACCAGAATCTAAGTCATTTCGCAAGTTGCAAAGTGCAAACACAACTTGCAAGATGGGCTGCATCAAATGATGCAACCAAATCGCTATAATAGAATTAAAAGATGAGAATGATTAAAAAAATTAATTAATTAAAAAGAAAACTGTCTTATCTTCCCCTTTGATTCGCTTTCTTTTTGCTGCATTCGTTGGCGCACTTGGTCACAGAAAACCTCATGAATTGCATGAGCGAACGCCCACTTAGATACTGGTCTAAGTCAAGAATCATATTTTAAGGCTCCAAATGGGAAAGGGAAAGAGCGAAAAAGAAAGAAAAGAAAAGCATATGGGTAGCTTTATCTCTCCTCACATTGGTACAACGCTAACCTTGAACTTCAAATTGTGTAAGAAATCTACTGCTAGTGGTGGCTAAGAAAGACAAACAGTGCCAGAGACAAAAAAGTGGCTTGTGACACATAAGAGTGTACGAGACAAAATAACAATAATGTTGGTGGGGGAGTTTTGTTTCTCTTTTTATTTTTTTCTTCTCATATGCATTTACTATTGTTGGTGTCACAAGAAAAAAAGTCAGAAGAAAATGAATTTACTTTAAAAGATAGAGGGGGACCCAGCTATTTATATTCATCTTTCATGCAACGTATAAACAATTTCTTGAGAATGCCTAGGACCCTATGTTTTTGTGCCACTGCCACATGTTGGATAAATAGAGATTTGGTTCAGTCAAGTTTGAACATGGAAAGTAACATCTGTTGTCGTTTTGGCTTTCTCAAAAACACATGCCCTTCTCGGTACGCCATCACTGCTAATAACCCAGCTCACTTCTTTCATATACCAATTTTCCCCTCTTTCTCTTATATTTATTATTTAATAATTTCTACATTATCCTATTTTTCACAAACTTCATTACAATTGCCTAAAATAAACAATTAAAATCTTAAAGAATTATATGCATTTGAACAATAGCGCTTATTTGAATTTGATAAAGGCAAAATAAAACATGCTTGGTAATTTTGTAAAATTAGCATGACTGGGACTGCACACACACCGTTCTTGAGTTTGTTCCCATTGTTTGATTTATGATTTTTTTCTTCGTTCACGTCACCTTTAATAAATACTATCTTAAATTTTATATAAAATTCACGTCACTTAGAGCAAAACAGGCTGTTTTGTATAGAAGAGTAATAAAAAATGGTGTTGAAAAGTCAGTATTTTATTTGAATAGATATTATTATATTCCTAGTTATTTATTGCTCAGTTTATCGTGGGGATACCCATGCCAAGGCTTATCTAACACGCAATACAAAGTCAAATCCTCTGGAACTTCAAAAAAAGTGTAGGAGGTGCAATTAAAGACCTGACGTATTATGTTAGTTAATACGTTACTATTTATGATGTTTAATATTTAAAACTTATAATTGTGGGGCTGAAATTAGGTAAAAAGGAAATAACCAATTCAAGATATTTGTAATCAGACAACTTTAACCTGGCCAACCTCGGCATTAGCTAGAGAAGTTTCATGAAACCAAACCAAGTGCGTGTGGATGTCATTTTGATAGTTACATTCTGAGAGCTGCAAAATATTATCATGCTACTATGGAAGATATACCTTACAATTAAGATGCCAAAATCTCAAAGTGACGTATCATGATTTGTAGCTGATAGAGTAATACAAGAAGTCCTTTTCTATGCTATACACAGTTCAGGGGGACTGAAGTGGGGTTCAGCACATGGCCTAGGTCCACATACGTGGCTATTTTTCATCAACAGATGTTGACACTTTCTTATTTGGTCACATTTTAGAAATGGTACACGTTGTACTCTTTTATGTGTATGGCAGTCCACTGGTTGACTTTCATAATTCCATGTTCATACGTGCATTCACTACTCAAACAGTAACAACTTATGTTATATTATCCATGCAATAAATTTATATAGAATACTGTTTTTGTATTGTATATAATTTTATGTACAACTCTTTTCTTATCAGCAAACCCATTTGCATCTATCATATATGCTTATACCAGACAACTTAGTTTCTAGAAAACAATGTCGTCTATATGTGCATTACCATTTGAATTGATTGATATAGGTTTCTTTTTCTTCTTCATTAGACTTAACATATGAAAAATTAAACTAAACAAAATGAAAAGAATATACAATGTATTCTTATTGTATATATTATTCTGCACAACTTTACATGGTTAAGTAGGAACTTGTGTGTGCAGGGATTGATTATACTGACAGTACAAGCTCGTGTGCCTTCACTGAAGCCACCAGCATGTGATCCAACCAGTCCATGTCATGAAGTTAATGGCGGGAAAGCAGCAATGTTATTTGCTGGACTTTATTTGGTGGCTCTTGGAGTTGGAGGAATTAAGGGGTCATTACCTACACATGGTGCTGAGCAATTTGATGAGGCTACCTCGTCTGGAAGAAAGCAGAGATCAACCTTCTTCAACTATTTTGTCTTTTGCTTATCTTGTGGTGCCCTTATTGCAGTTACATTTGTAGTGTGGGTTGAAGACAACAAAGGGTGGGAATGGGGTTTTGGAATCTCTACTATAAGTATAGTTCTATCTATCCCTGTCTTCTTGGCAGGCTCTGCTACTTATAGGAGCAAGATCCCTTCTGGAAGTCCACTCACAACGATTTTCAAGGTAATAATATAGAACTTATAATTATTAAGTGTTGGTGCTCCCAATATCCTTAATTATTTGAAGAAGTTGTTGCCCTATTTTTTGGTTTTCTTTCTCCTTTAGAAGATGGACCAAAAAACTTAAAAAAAACGTTTTAAAAATTAAAGTAGCTTCTTTAATTTATGAACCAAAAAAAGGGCTTTTAGACAAGTTATATTACTAAATACACTAGAACAAAATAAAATGAATTCATATGTTTACTTTTTAGAAGTTTCTTCACTTCTTCAAAAACTGATTTCAATTTATATGATCTAAGTTTAATTTATAGAAAAAATTATAATAATTTTTTAAGTGTTTGTATAAAAAAATATTTAAATAAATCATAGAAAACTTCTACTGTTAGAAGACTAGGAAAAGCAAAGTTGAGTCTCATACCACGTAAATATTTAGTTTCTTCACTCTTTAAATGATCTATTCTTCCTGGTTTTGACCAAACAGGTACTAGTTACTGCTTCACTAAGCTGCTGCTTCAACAGAAACTCTAGCAGTGCAGTGGTGAATATGAATTCAAGCCCCTCTAATCTAATCTCAGGTAGAAAACAAGAAGGAAAAGAAGCTGTCATTGCAAACAAGGAAAGACAAGCCCCAACAAATACCCTCAAATTTCTCAATAGAGCACTAGAAAACAATCCAATGTGTTCATCAATACAATGCACTGTGGAACAAGTTGAAGATGTGAAGATAGTGCTGAAAGTACTACCCATATTTGCTTGCACCATTATGCTAAACTGCTGCCTGGCTCAACTATCCACTTTCTCTGTTGAACAAGCTGCAACAATGAACACCAAACTAGGTTCACTAAAGGTGCCACCATCCTCTTTACCAGTCTTCCCAGTGATCTTTATCATGATCCTAGCACCAGTGTATGACCACATCATCATTCCATTTGCAAGAAAAGTAACCAAAACAGAGATGGGAATTTCTCACCTCCAAAGAATTGGAATTGGACTAGTCCTCTCTATAGTGGCTATGGCAGTGGCAGCGGTTGTTGAAGTAAAAAGGAAAAGGGTGGCAATTCACTCAGGCCTTCTAGATGATGCAACCAAACCACTCCCTATCACATTCTTTTGGATTGCTTTCCAGTACTTGTTCCTTGGATCTGCTGACCTTTTCACATTGGCTGGATTATTAGAATTTTTCTTCACAGAAGCACCATCTAGCATGAGATCTTTGGCCACATCACTCTCCTTTGCCTCTTTGGCTGTGGGATACTACCTAAGTTCAGCTATTGTATCAATAGTAAATAGTGTCACTGGCAATACCTCACACAGGCCATGGCTATCTGGGGCCAACCTTAACCACTATCACCTAGACAGGTTTTACTGGCTTATGTGTGTGCTAAGTGCGTTGAACTTCTTACATTACATGTTTTGGGCTATCAGATACAAATATAGAGGAACAGGAACTACAACTGGATGAAGAAAACAAAGGGAAAGTTTTCAAATGGTATATACATAAGGCCTTAAGTTTACAAGGCCATTAATCAAAATCTTTTCGAGCAATTCCTAGCAATAGAAATGTAATAGAGTGAGAGAGAATCTCTGTTAGAAAAGAAGGTTTAAAATAGTGAAGAGGGTAAATCGTGTGCAATCAAATGCGCTTTCATTAAGAGTAGGTTTAGGTGAGAGCAAATGACTTGCATGAGCCCTTACTCAACTTGTTAACTAATTTAGTGTGATAGATGGTTTTGCTGCTATTGTAGTGAAGTTTGAACCCCAACCCCAATGCTTAATTAGTAATCGAAACTAACAATGATATTTATTTTGTATGAAACCCTTTTTTTTTTACTAAACTACACTTCTTTCATTGAGAGATATTTAAGTAATATTTTCCTTTTTCATTTATTTTACATACACACTTCTTTAAAATAAATATAATTTTATTTTTTATTTTTCTAATAAATGTTTAAAGTGAGAAAGTTCATAAGTAATAAATTTCGACAAAGATATATAATAAGATTATGGGCATATGTATTATAACGAGTACCTATGAGTGCTATCGGTTAAATATTTTTAATTGCCTAAAACCCATTTTATTAAATATTTTTAATTTCCTTAAAAACATTAAATAACTTGTATATTTGTAACATAATAAGTATTGGTTGATGAAAACATATTTTCTTAACTAATAATAAGCTAATAAAGGTTTGGGTAATTTAATTCTGTTTTGGGTCCTTTGAAAAAAAATGTACTACTATAATCCCTATAAAATATAAATATATTTTTTCGCATTCTCCATATAATGACGTTAGATAAGTGTGACAGGACTGAATTTAAGATGTGAATAAGTGAGGGAAAACGATAATTAATACATTAGTAACCCTAATCCATAACTAATTACTAATGAGATTCAAGATGTGATTGGAAAATTTGCGATTTCGAATTAAACACAATTTGAATATAAGGGTAAAAACAGAAGCACTTTAGTGAGTATTTCGCAACTCTGACTCTCAGATTATAGAGGTGACACGTTTCAAGAACTTAGTATTTAAATATTAGTGGTGATCAAAATTGTGAGCATATTGAAGTTATTTAGTCGATTCTAACTTGATGTATACGATTATCTTTTTAAGAAAATAAAAATAAAAAGTGTAGAATTATTTTAAATTTATTTAGCTGATGACAGATTCGATTTAGTTAACTCTAAACCATACTAATTATTTTTAACTTTTTTAATAAATAAATAATTATTTTAATGTTAGATTATATGGACTAAACTAACATTAATATATTCTTCGGTTAATGTTAACCGTTAATAGAGTCGATTTAATCAATTTTAAAATATTGTTAATATATAAACTTATTTGTTAATTAAGTGAACATTAATTAAAATAAATATTAAAAATAAATAAATCAGTATTGATTTAGTTCATCATAATCTTATTTATTTTAATATTTATATTTATTTATGTTATAATATCAGCTAAGTCAATATTAATTTTATTATTTATTTAAATTAGTGTTGATTAGGTTGATGCGAATATAATATATTTTTAATATTTATTTAATTTAGTATTTATTAAGTAAACACTACTTTATATGTTTTGAATTTGTGTTCTTTCATGATAACCAATAAGATTCATAAATTATTTTTAATCCAAATGTGTAGATTTAAAGATGATAAATCTCATCACTCACAACTTTCCTCTCTTACTTTTTATATAAATCTCATCAAATTCTTACACAAAGCAAACACAAACAATAGAGGAGCTAAGACGACAAACATAAAAATTTCAATGTGATCTATGCTACCTCTATTGAAGATCACTTTATTTTTATGTTTCCACAACTCAGTTACCACCGCTACCCACACACAGCCCTAAATTTGATTAACGCTTTTACTCATCCCACTTATCTTAAAATTTGAAAAGTGCACTTTTGGCTCACCATGCTCTGTCGAAGCCACCCCCAACCACTCGTAACACTTGGACCATACAAGCCAGGCAACTCTGCAAGTACAAAAGAGATGATTCGTGGTTTCTTCTTCCTCCCCACATAAACCACAGATGCTGCTCTCCATAGTAATTCCTATTCTCATCAGATTCACCTTAGTCGCTATCTTATCCTCCAGAACCCTCCAGGTAGTGAAAAGGGTTGAAGGTTGAGCCTTTATCTTCCACAATCCCACATACAAGTCCCCCTCACTCCCCTGAGTTTCTTCCTTGAGAATTCTGTATGCAGATTTGACAGTAAACTTATTGGTCTCATCAGCATTCCAGACCCAGGTATCCTCGTTCTCTGTATTAACCCTCTTCTCTTCTAGTTGACTCAACAACTCTTGTTCCTGAGTCCTTTCCCATTCAAACAGATTCCTTCTCCAATCAATCTTCCAATCCCATCCTAGATTTTCTTTCATCTCCCCTACTTGCCAAAGAAGAGATTCCTTATTAGTACAGATAGAGAACAGTCTTAAGAATTTCACCTTGAGATTCGTATTACCCACCCATTTATCTTCCCAAAATCTTATCTCCCAGTCATTCCCAACCTCCCATGTGCAGTTATCCTCGAAGTTGCCTTTCCACTCCTTAAGCGCCCACACTTCCTTCAAATCCCTCCACCATAGAGATTCTAAACTACTCTTCCTTTGATTCCTAAGTTCCCTCCATCCATCATATTTTGAATCCAAGACTTCTTTCCACAGGCCCTTCTTCTCATAATCCAACTGCCAAATCCACTTTCCCAACAAAGCAATGTTATACTGTTTGATCTCTAACATTCCTAAACCTCCCTCTTCCTTCGGCTTACAAACGTTTATCCACGAAGCCCACACTATTTTCTTTCCATCTGAACCCCAACCCTACAATAAATTTCTTTGCAGCTTCATCATTTCCTTCACCACCGTAGCTGGAATTTTGTACAGAAAGATATAGAACAAGGGTAGAGATGACAGAACCGGTTTTATCAGACAAAGTCTTCTTGCCATAGAGATGAACTTGCCTTTCCATTTGCCTAGTATGTTCCTCACTCTCTCCACCACCCCTTCCCAGAACTTACTTCTTTTGTGGCATCCTCCTACTAGCATTCCCAAATACTTAAACGGAGTCTTCATTAAAGCACAATTCAAAATAGATGCCACCATTGCACTAAATGTAAATCGCCTCCCACCCCGTCAATACTGCTATTCTCAAAATTAACCTTTAAATCAGAAGCTAATTCAAAGCAATTAAGGATGGCTTTGATAATAAACACACTTTGCATTTTTGCTTTGCAAAAGAGGATATCATCCGCATACTGAAGCATGTTTACCTTAATGGCCCTGTCTCCGATCTCTAGGCTTTCTATCATCTCTTTCTCCACTGCATTCCTAACTACTCCAGCCAACCCTTCTGCCATAATGAGGAAAAGAAAAGGAGTTAGGGGGTCTCCTTGTCTCAACCCCTTCTTCGTTTTAAACTCTTGGGTAGGGCTCCCATTTACTAACATGGACACCGAGGATGATTTGAGACATGCTCTTACCCATTCAATCCATTTTCCATAGAAACCTAACTTGTCCAACGTGCGACGGTTATATGGGGAACTGTCACTTATTCGAGGAGCATAGGTGACAATTATAGGAAGAACCGTCGCCTATTCGAAGAGCATAAGTGATGATTTTAGTGAGCCACTTTTGCATATGGTCTTTTTTAATCAACCCCTAACCTCTTTCCCTGCATGCTCACTTGGTTTTTCAGTTTTGCAAGATTTCCTCTCTTCACTGTCGTCATTGGTACATCATTTTCTTGCATCTTTCTTTGTTTGTTAGTTTTTTCTTCTATTTTTGGTTGTTAATGGTACAATTTGTCTTAGGTATTCTGTCTTTGTTCAAGCTTCATTGTTCTCTTATTTTTGGCTTCCTCAGCCGCTAACGCTGGTTCCTCAGCCGCCACCAGAGCTCTTTGACTTCTCCTTATTCCCTTTTCGTTGCACTCTACCACCAAGTTAGGGATGTTAGTGATTAGGGTTTATTATTAATATAATAAAATTTTATAATTAATTTTAAGATTTATAATTAATATTATTTTAGTTAATAATATTTAAGTTAAATAATTAAGATTAATAAAATTTAATAGTCATCATATATATGATTTTATAATTAATATCATTTTAGTTAATGTTAATTTATTTATATAATTAATATGAACATAATTTTAGTTTTATAATTAATATTTTAGTTAGATTATTATTTAAATTATTAATTTGATTATTAGTTGTAATTGTTATAATTTAGAAATGATTATTTTTTGAATTGCATGTATAATTAAAATTGCTTATTTATTAAATTATATATATAATTAAAAAAATTATTATTTTTTGAATTGTATGTATATTTATAATTCTTTAATACATGTTGATATTGAGTATGGGGTGTCTGACCCTCGGCAAATTGTTATGTTTTGGATTGGGAGATCCAAATTTAGTAAACTTTCATTGAGAGATCGTTAGTTTCTCATTTGAGATTTAATACATGTATTTGTCTACTACTTCTCAAATTATAATTTTTTAAAACATTTTAAAATTGCAGAGGTGGTTGTAATCGCAGTAATTGTATTAAGTATTGAATTGTCTCGGTTTACAGTTTGGGAAGAGCAATTATTTTTTATTAACACATTAGTACATAACTTGTAATCTACATGTCATATATTTTACATATTTTTGGTTCATAACATTTTGTGTTGTTCATCGGGTGCATATTTGATAGTGGAGATTTCATGCCACCAGAAGACCAATGTGAAATGTTGCCAAAATTTCATGAAATATAAGGAATGTTGATTAGAGTGTATGTACTATTGAATTATAATAAAAGTGAATCTTCTCGAATATGATAGGTTCATACTTATAATAAAAAAAATGTGAGATTTTACATGCATTAGTCAACACCTTAAGGACCATTACGAAACATACATATGGATCGAGTTTGAATTAATTTAGTCCGCATAAGTGATGAGTACAAAATAAGAGTAGAAGAATTTATACAATTTACGCAACATAATGCCAACACTAGTGGTGGTGGAGTAAAGTTAAGGTGTTTGTGCATTAATTGTTTGAACAAGAGAAAATTGGATGTTACCAAAATCAGGGAGCGCCTTCTATGTGATGGGTTTCTACGATCTTATACAACTTGGACATGACATGGTAAATTATTACATTTATCAAGTGTGTATGTATCTCAAGAATATGTTTAGTGCACCATGAATGATGCAGTGGATGATGATCGATTGGAAGACATGATTTGTGATGTTGGAGCCTTTTGCAGAAGCGGATGGATACAGAAGTATGCCAACCGATGAAAAGACTCTATTAAGAGTGTTATATACCATGGATACAACTATGTTCATAATTATTGCCTATAGTGGCTCATAGACTACAGTTTTGACTATAACAGTAGTCTATAATGGATCCATACAACAAATAGTAGCATACTTAGAAAATGGTATAGACAATACCATTCTCTAAGTCTTATTTAATTTTATTTCACGTACAATACAGATGACAATTTTATTAATAATTATCACTTGTAGTTATGTAATAGACTATGATTATTTAACCCTCGTCTATAATTTAAAATTATAGATGATGTACTCATAGATTTCAATTATAAAATTGTCACGTAAGAACTTTAAAAATCGCTATTTAAAAGCATTTTTATAGTAATGTTGATTTACTTTTTAATTTCTTTTCCTTGTAATGAGGGTATGAATAAAATTTTAAACGTTATATTATTTACAACTCCATGTAATATTTTACTTTATACGTCAATTATTTCATGTACACTTTAAAAATTTAATAATCCCTTACCATGTAAGAAAAACCTTATATAAATACAATTTCTAGAAAATAAAAGTCAGATAAAAGAAATTTATTGTTATTTATTATTATTACATAGAGAGTCCATTTAGAGAGCTTGAATGGTAAGCAAATTTGGATTGATGGAGGAATCATTTTTTAATCAAAATTCTATTTGGTATTTGTGAAACTAAGAAATATTAATCCTTATGTGCGACGAAATACTCGTTAATAATGAACAAAAAGTTCCAATCAAATTGTTTAGATCTAAGCAAAACATGGTGTTAAAACATATTAGCATAAGGGGTATGAATTTGTATTTGGTTTATATATAAAAGTGATTACTTATTTCAATTGGGGATGTAGCTCAGATGGTAGAGCGCTCGCTTAGCATGCGAGAGGTACGGGGATCGATACCCCGCATCTCCAAATATGTTGTTTTTCAATTATTTCAATTATTTTGTATATCCAAAATAGAAAAATGTCTGAGTAAAATGACATGAAACCGGAGTGAACAAAATAATTGTTCGGTGTTTTTTTTTAAAAACATCATGGAAAAGATAATCAAGATAATAGAAGAGGTAAAAAAACTTTATTCTTTCTATTATACAATAAATTATGAAAAAAATAATATCTCAAATACAAAATTTCCAAAACACAAAATATTAATTATAATAAAAACTTTAGTAAAAAAACTATTTGAAAGAACTAAAAATAACTAATCATCTTTATTATGATGTCACAACTACTTAAAATATTCAACAACAAAAAAAGTCAACGTAACATTCTTAATTTTAATTTTATGATAATAACTACTTTGTCATGATTCTCATAAGAAAGTTAAAGAAAATATCAAAATTTTAATATATAATATTAAGATTTTTAAATAAATTTCTCAAAAACAAAATTTGAAAACAATAAAATAATAATTTTATAACAATAATAATAATATTTTATGCAAACATATTCAACATTTTCTTCTATAAAACTGTAGTTCTAGAAACGGGTTGAATAAAGATTTTAAAAAACTTTGAAAAACATTTTCTTAAGAAGGGTAAATCGGATGAAACAGATGTTATTATAATGGTTCTATAAAACGCATTCATAAATATTTTAAAATACTTTTTAAAGATATTTTAAAATACTTTTAAAAGAGATAATCAAATGGGAATGTAATATATATTAGAAGAGGTTAATAATAACACAATTTTTATATTAGTTAACCACATAATAGATTATATTCGACTCTTCTTTACAAATTGTAAAGGCTTTCACTAATTAAATAAATTAGGTATTATTATTGATAATTCCAATTTATAATAAATACATTAAAAGATTATTGATTATTCAAGTACACAATGTCTCTTTAGGATAATTACATAAAATTTTTTCAAGCTATTGGTTAAAACTTTCCGTTGTACCTCTCTAGACAAAGTATGTCTATACTACGCGCCAAAATCTCCATACATTTAAACATGAGTACATAAGGTCTCTCTAGGTAAAGTAAACTATGTCCTCCCATATTATCTATTAAAACTCCTCTTGAGTTTCAACAGAAGTACACAAAGTCTCTCTAAACAAAGTACACAAAATTTCTTCAAGGTATACAATAATAAAAATTTTGTTGATTACAAGGTTTACACTTGTAACACTCCAGATTTGTAATATACTACTCTTTCAAATATTATAATTAACATTATTGTTCCTGCCGGTTGACTTGGTCGCCAGTAGACTTCTGTGGACGATCTCTGATTCTGTTTTTTCTTTGTTGAAATCTGCACTTTCCTTCGTGGTTGGGTTGTTGTACCTGTTGAGACAGAGGGTGCCCTACTCGCCGGTCACACTCCGACGATCAAGTCAGTACAGGGCTTATAATAAACAAGAAGTATTTAGTTTATGGCTTAGAAAAAGCGTACCTTCACCTGGGACCTTTGGTCCCTTTTATAGACCAGCACTAGGCTACCTCTTGTAACAAACTTCTCCTGAGAATCTTATCTCAAACAAATGCATATTCAATAACATATTCAATGAGAGACAATCCCGTTACAGTGTGTGTAATCTTAACAGCACAGTTGCGCAGAATCTTATCTCGAGTGAGAGTATATTCAACTACATATTCTATGGGATAAAATCCTGCTACAGGGGCATAATCTTAGCGCCTCAATCTGCATAGAATCATATCTCCACGGAGTGCATAAAATCTTAACAGAATAACCACCTGGATACCAATTAGGGTACCAACTCCTGGGGTCAAATCTGTTTTCAAGTACATTTACATGCTTTTGTGTATCACAGTACCATGCATATGCCATTACGTATCCCATATACAAATACTCTATCAAGTCCTAGCGCTTGGGCTTAAGTTGATAGAATACATTTTACTCTTCCTAGACCTAAATGCACTACATGCACCTCTAGGCCCATTTAACACACTTTCGCTGACCTACCAAGCCTTATACACGAAAGATTATACCAATGCATGAATGGAAATTAATATGCACATACTTGAGCCCAGTCACATGACGGCCGAGCTGACCTGCCTGTTCGCAGGCCCCGATGTCCGAGAATTGAGCTCTATGCACTCTGGTCCACTACACAAGCCCCCAGTCTCGAGCTGAATTTGTTTCAGTGAAGAGACTAAGTTGCTCGCCAACGGCGGCCTACGTGTCTTTTGTGAATTGCACGTCGCGCACAGTGCCTTGAGATGACGTCTCACCATACTTCATCGCGAGCGTACACGTAGCCACATCAATGGCTAGAATGCATTGCCACTTGCACTTCCTTTGTACGTTAAAACCCAAAACCCTTCTTCATTGTTTCATTACGCATTCAAAGACTTTGCGCCTCTCCTTGCACGCTGCGCCTCCTCTCCTCTAACTCAAAAAAAACTCCTTGCCCTACCTCGTCAAACGAATCAAGGTACAACCTTTAACCCATAAATGCTTATCCATTTCATTTAGATGTTATCAATTCATTCATATCAACTGCGCTGAGACTGTTTGGATTGCTTTGTGTGATTGGCTTACTATCTTTATTTTTTCGTTTCGTTGTTCTCTTCCCTTTCGAATCACATGCATTCTGTTTCTGAACATCTGCTTGTGTCTGCTTGTTTGATTTTCTTGTCTTTAGATTCTTTGTATGATGGATTACCAAAACCTATACCTCTGGGGCCCTGCCATTCTGTTAGTCGAAACCTCTAAGTATACCTCTCATGAGAAGATAGTATTGTATAGGAAGAGCGAACACCCTAAGAAAAATTGTCTCTTTGGTAGGGAACATGACAAATACGTGCGAGTAGTGCCCTGTTGGCCTAACGAACTAGTGTGTTGCGATGAGTCATCAGACTCAGAAGGTCCTTTTTGTTTCTTCTATTCAACTATATTTAAGAAAGTGCACCTATGCCTTCACCTATATCATTTTGAAAAAGCCCTTCTTACCGAGATCAACACCGCCCCCGCCCAACTACATCCCAATAGCTGGGCATTTGTTCGAGGCTTCTCCATCCTGTGTAACCACTTTGGCCATCTGCCATCAGTGGAAGTCTTTCTATACTTTTTTAAGGCCAAGCACTTAGGTCGTCAACTATGGGTCAACTTCAATGGGGTTGCCGGGAGAGCCTTGTTGTCCCTTTTCCAGCAATCCTACAAGAGTTTCAAAGGAAAATTCTTCAAAGTCAGATGTAGCAAGAGGGACCCAACCCTTCTGGATGGCTTTCCTTTATACTAGACTAAGAAACCCACATTTCAAACACCCAGGCAAATAGAAGACATGCCCCAGATAGAACGAGAGGTGTGCCTCTTCCTTTCCAATCCCAAGGTGGTTTTTGACACCACCACCTTGATAAAGAACGAGTTATCCTCAACAGGACTCAAAGCATATATTGGTATCCATCCTTTCCTTTACTCTTCTTAATGTTGTCTTGTATGTATCTCTGAATCTTTTTTCTTCATTCTCATGCAGATAGCATGTTAGACGCTAAAAAAAGAAAGAAGATAGCTACTCTGACCAAGCAAAAGAAAGTAGCCCAAGCCCCTTTTGCAAAGGACTAGAAGCTGAAAGTAGCGGTTGAAGTCGCCCCTTCTGAAGATGAAGAAACATGCTCTGGACTTGATTTCAAAAGAAGACGAACTACTACCGTTGCAGCCTCTTCCCATTTTACTTCATGCAGCCAAGCTCCCTCATACCGGGACCTTCCACCCAGCCCTTCCCCTCCTCGTGATATTGCAGTGCAGGAGGGCAGGAGAGAAAGTGCCTCAGAGGAAGGTCAGTGGGATCCTTCCTCATACCCAGCTTCCTTCCTTCAAAGAATGCTGCTCTCTTCCAAAATCAAAGGAAGAATGGAAACCCTGGAGGAGGATCCACTGACGGAGCACACCACACGGCATCTGGGGGAAGTCCTGGTTGCAAACTACTTCCTCCTCTCCAAGTTGCGAAGGACGAAAAGGCCCTCCAAGCTGCAGGACTCAAGCGACAAGTCAATGGACTCACGCTGGAGGTGGAGGAGCTTTGAAAAGTTCACCAAGAGACCAAGGCTCTCCTGTTTGGGAAGTCTTAGGAGGCCTTGGGGCTGTATGCTAGAAACAATGACCTCCGCACTAAAGTGGAGAAGTTGAAGGAAGAGCTGGCCAGGAGG
This sequence comes from Phaseolus lunatus, assembly GCA_013389735.1. NCBI lineage: Eukaryota > Viridiplantae > Streptophyta > Magnoliopsida > Fabales > Fabaceae > Phaseolus > Phaseolus lunatus. The sequence goes on along the minus strand of CM023859.1, from coordinate 9,915,116 downwards.
GATGAGGAGGTGGCTAGGCAGAAGGAGGAGCTGGCACAGAAGGATGAGATCTTAGAGAAAACCAAGGAAGACCTGATGAGCGATGATGCTGAATCCTACACGGTGGGCTTTGAGGATGTTGTCTCCCAAGCCATGTACGTCTACCCCGAGCCTGATTTCTCCCAACTTGGAGTGAGAAAGATCGTGGTAGATGGTCGACTAGTAGACAAAGAGGAGGAGCATCCCTAGGTTTCCTTGTAATCAACCCCTTCTGTAGCCTTCAAAATAATTTCCAATTCTTTGTATATATGTATGCACAATTTATTTATGTCATTATGCTTTCCTTTACATAGCTCGACTAGTATTGATAATGCATGCTTTTTAATAGACATGACTACCATGGCAAAACTAGCTAATGATAAACTCTTCACGCTTAAGCAATACGGATATCATGATTAAATCTAATGATAAATCCTACCATGACAAAGGTGATTTGTGATGCATTTCAAGTAATGGACATAACCAACTATCTTTAACAAGATAATCATTTTGATTCAATATAATAAATTACCGTGCACAGTCACCCTCAGGACGACCTGTACCTGATGGTTGTAGTGGGCGTTTCCACCCCACCTTTCCTTTTCACATCCCTTCTCGGAAATAAGGGCGGTTGACTTAGGCGTTGATTCTCTCCACAAATCCCTACAAGACATTTTCAGTGCTGATGTGGGTTGCGCTGTACCTTTTACCTACATTTCTGGGACGTGGAGTCTTTACCAAGACAAGCCGATGTCCCCGGTTTAAACAATTTTAGTTACAGAAGACAAATTATTATATTTATTGTTATTATTATAATAATAATAATAATAATAATAACAACAACAATAATAAAAATAATAACAACAACAATAATAATAATAATAACAATAATAATAATAAAAACACGTTGGCAACCACGAAGAACAGACGAAATCTTCCTTGTCAGGAAATCGATATTAGGGGCGTGTGGCCCCATGACCTCCTGTGGAGTTTTAGGAAGGTGCTCTTCCCGGTTTTGGGTGACGGTGGGCGGACCCTGGTTTGGGTCCGAGGATGTCCCCTCTGGATAAAGCCATCTCTCAATCCACGAGCCACTCCACGAGGATTCCTGTTCGCCGCTTCCACCCTCCCCTCCTGCTGGAGGCATCATGTTATTCCCCACGGATGGCGTGCCTTCGATAGTGAGGAAGGCCATTCTTACAACGAATCCAATGGCCAAGGACAGACCGGTGGTTGAGCCAAGAGTTTTTGCTTAGACATCCTTTTGTTTGGTATCCCGTAGTTTGCTAAATAGCTGCCCTTTCTCTAGGGAAGTAGTGCTAATAGTAATAATAACAATAATAATAATAATAATAATAATAAAATAATAATAATAATAACACTAATAATAATATTAACAATAATAATAATATTAATAATAAAATAATAATAATATTAATAATAACAACAATATTAATAATAATAAGAATAATAATAACAGTAGTAATAATAATAATAATAATAATAGTATTAATAATAATAATAATAATAACAATACTAATAATAGAAATAATAATAGTAGAAATAATATTAATAATAATAGTAATAACAATATTAATAATAATAATAATGATAGTAATAATAATAATAACAGTAATAATAATAATATTATTAATAATAATAGAAATAATAATAATAATAATGATAATAATAACAATAATATTAATAATAATAATAACAATAGTAATAATAATATAATAACAACAACAATAATAATAATAACCCTTAATCTTACCCTTCTCTCTCTCCACATAAACATTCTCTCTCTGCCATATAAACACTCTTTATCTGTCACATAAACTCTCTCTGTCACATAAGCACTCTCTCTGTCACATAAGCACTCTCTCTGTCACATAAGCAACACCTAATATAGGAATCAAATTGATTTTTTTTAAAATCATTATACTAAATTGACTATTGATCCCAAATATAGAGACGAATAAGATAATTAAACCTTTTTATTTTATTGTTCCATGATTATAAACTTTAAAAACAACTTTATTGATTATATAATGTCCCACTTATAGTCAAACGTTAAGAGAATATTTATTTCCTAATATTTTGAGACTTATAATAATCTTTTTAAGAAACTTAGCAGTTCTAATGAATTTATATATATATATATATATATATATATATATATATATATATATATATATATAATTGTAAAATAAAAGAGTAAAGGTCAAAAGTTATTTATATATTTTGTGGATAACCACGAGATTGTACATTTAAAAATCAAGTTCAACGCATTGCTATTTTATTTTTCTTTTCCTATGGGTTCAACTTTTCTAGTTTTAATAAAAATATTTTTATTTTATTTTTAAGCCAGTCAAATCATTTTAATTAAATTAAATAGGTAATTATATTATATTATTTCTATTTTTAAAAAAAAGACGTTTAAACTTTGTTCTTAATCACTTTCATTTATGAATAATTAATCATGGTGGTTTAGAAAACGGAGTGAATTTACGGTTATGAATTCAAATGATTCTTTCAAATTCATGAAAATGGATTAACGGTTTTGAATTCATTGCTCCTATAATACGTTCAAAGCCATTTAAAAGGTTGCGAAAGTTTTCAGAGTCAAGTCAAAATAACGAAAATATATTACTCGGAAAATATTTATATATTATATATTATACAACATTTCTGATATTATATATGCATATACTAAATACTTCCTTAATTTAAAAACAATATTTTTTAAGATTATGATAAATATTCAATTAATAAAAATATCTTTACTTTTTCAAATACTGTCAACGTCTCCGAGTATAGTTTTAGACTTCCCAAAAACACTTCAAGTGGACTTGTGTTCTTATATTTAAAATTATTCTTTATCTTAATAAAAGTAATAAATGTATTGTAAAAGATAGAGTATTTTAAGAAAGTTATGGGTCTTCGAATTCTCTAAACTTTTAGTAAAATTGAGAAGAAAAATATTATGATACATGTGAATCGGACAAGCCAGCATGCAAGAACGAGGGCAATGATGACAAGGTTCCTTTAGTTCTTTCTATATTTTTTTTTTATAAAAATAATTAAATGAATTAAGGGAACACATGATATCTCAACCCTTATACAATCAAACGCATAAACCTTACATACAGAAAGACCAAAAATGCCTTAAACAAACTCAAGGCAGCACCATAAGCATACTATTCCTAGCCAAATCTACAAAACCAGAAACCAAATTGGTAAGGTGATTCAGATTCTGCTTCTCTAAGACTATTAGTAGCCTTTAGCTCCAATTGATCCCTGTCCAACAAACCCAACTCCAACACACCAAACCTTTACCTGGCTGTCCAAAGTTGTTCACATCAGTACTCCTACGTGTTTGCAGCAGTTGAAATCCATATCAGCACACCACTCCAGACCAACAAACACTCACGTCGACTGCAGAAACACCAACACCTACTCCATCCTATTTGCTTTCTTTTTCCTGCACACCATACTATGAACATATTGCTTCAAACCTTACCTTTAAGGATTCATGTGCTGGCATAGCTGAACTAACATCACCATTAATGGCTATAAAGCAGAGACAACTTAAACTACCTAGACAACACCCCTGTCAGCCCTTCCAAATCTGCTTCAAACCATTATCCTTCTCTCCTTCTATGTTGGCCATCTCGTAGAGAATTGGTAAAACTCTTGCATCTCCTTCACCTACTATACATGCAGTACCACCACAGCTACCTACACTTAAAGGAAGCTATAGGCAACTAAACCTCCCGAGAATCCCATCCCTGCCAATACTTTTTCGATGAAATAATGTTTATCAAACTAGGTTTAATGTTATTTTTAAATTTATTTGAAAATGAAATCCTCACCGCGTGATGAATGTTGTCCCTACAACTTCATTATAACAACAGAGTCTTTGTCCAAACTTTTAGTATCTTATGTACTCACTTCAGTTTTACACCAACTTTCAATATGTTTTTTTTTTTTTTCTTTTTTGAGTTCAAATTATCTTCTCATCAATTATGAGTGTCTTTAAATATATAATGTGAGTAGGAGAGGTCTTGCTTTTCTTTTCAATCGTCCTTAAATGTTTTAAAGGTCGTTTCATCAATATTCGACCTTTTCCTAATGAACCACCTAGTATGCTAGAGGAGTTTTTTCTTTATTGGATCAAAAACCCTCATGTTCAAACTATTCGGAAGTTGAAAGAGTTAGATGCTACTGAACATGAGAGTTGTGAGAAACGGGAGGTCCTTTTTGACACAACTATCTTCTTAAAGCTTGAATACCGAGCCATGGATCTAAAAGACTATATTTGTACATCCCCTTCCCTAACTTGTATTTTGTATTTGTTTATGTAGTTAGTATTGATCAATTTTTTTCTTTTATGCATATAGTCAAATGGCTATATCCTGAAGAGAGATGGACCGTCGATTCAAGGAAATAAAGGCATTGAAGAATGTCAAAGTTGTCACTACTAGTGTTGGGCCAAGTAACATAGCTATTGATGACAATGAGGCAACTCCTTCTGATCCCTAATTCCGGAGGAAGAGGGCTAGGAAAGCCATTGTGGATCCCGTCCCCACTCCTTCTGCTAACTCCAAATCCAAATTCGATAGTCAAGGGCTAGAAGTGCAGATACTAGTTGGACAAAATTGGAATCTCCAAGGCCATTGCACCGGAGAGAAAATGGGAGTTTATGGGATCCCTGCTTTAACTTCACTGCCCACAATCCGCAAGAGATGTACCAATATTGGAGAAGTAGAGTTTGGCTATGCTCTATGAAGGTCTCTAAGGTTTCGTAAGCAAGGATATTGTGCTAGCATGCTCAACTAGTAAAAGGGCAAAAGAGGCCTCTATGGTTAAAGATAAAAGAGGAACAAAACTCCAAGAGCTTCAACCAGAGATAGATCGCCTTAGGTTTGATGTAACCAAGATTGATCAACTGCGCTTGGAGTTGGAGGATCGGGTAAAGGAGGAAGCGAACTTATCCTTCCTTATAAAAGAGAAAGACAACAATGGATCGTCAAATAAAACAATGGAAAACAATAGAGGAGTCTTTGAAAGATGGGATTGTTGACTATTTTTGTTAAGGCTTCGAGACGGCTACTGAACAGGTCCTTGCTCTTTATCCATCTCTTGACCTTTCAGACATGGACCTTTGCAAGGTGGTGGTTGATGGAAAAATTGTCAAGGAATAGAAGACAAATCTCGACACCTTGTCATTCATTGCACCTCCTTTACATTAGTGGAACTCCTTCATGAGCATAATTTTACTCATACTTAAACTCTTTAATCATAGCTTTCTTAGACTTATAATTATGACTAAATCCATTATTTTAAGCAAGATTCATGGAATTGGGTTTATTTGGATCTTAACTGTTATTTTTGTTAAATACATATAATCTTTCTTATAATAGACGGTCTAGATGCACGTAAGGTACCTACTTACCAATCAGCATGCCTCTCCCATTCATGATTGTGATTTTTATACTTCAATTATTGTTGTCGTTTTTCTTCATACCTCTTACATTTCATTACCTCTTCAGCCTCGATATAGTATGAGGCCCTACTTCAGATTTCGATCATAAACTCAGCCTTATTCCAAATGAACAATTCATTAAAAGGGTTGACATAGTCCTTTAACAAAGATATCTACAGACATCTCTTAGCCGATAAATTCATACTTTTTAGGATCACAAAAGCGGTTAAGGTAACTTTCTAGGTCTCCTAATCTGGAGAATGGCATGGTCTTGGGTACCACTACATGGGATGGTATTGGCTCATCCATGATTTCTTGGGAGAAAGGTTATAGGTTTGCTTGGACATGGATCAGATACAAATAATCTTAATAGTTTTAAATTTTTTAATAATATAAATAATATTAATAATAATTATTATTATTATATACATAATATTAAAAATATTATTTATATATATATGAATATTTATAAAATCAAAACTAATATTCAATAAATAGTAATAATATATAATAATAATTATAACTAATAAATATGCATACTATTAACATTACAAAACTAATAATATTAATATAATATTATAAATAATATTAATAATATTAATGACATTAATAATATTAGTGATATTAATAGTATTAATGATACTAATGATATTAAGACATTAATAATATAAATTATATATATTATTATTAATAATATAAATAATAATAATAATATAAGTAATATTAATAATATTATTTATAATATTAATATTATTAATAATAATATATATAATTTATAATATTAATAATATTAGTAATAATAATATTTCTACGAACTAGAGTTGGTGGGAAATTTCTGTTTTTTTATTCACCAACTTCAATCCGTAAATTTACCAATAAACAATGTGTTCGAGAGTAACAAAACAAGAACTATCCACCAACCTCTGTTTGTAGGTAATATACCAACGAATAGTGTATCTGTGGGTAACAAAAATAGGAATTACCTACCAACCACAGTCCATATGTAATTTACCTACGAACAGTGTGTCCGTAATAACAAAAACAAAAATTATTTATATATGTAAATAATTATAAAATCATAACTAATATTCATATATAATAATATAAATAATAATAATTATAACTAATACATATGCATACTATTAATATTATAAAATTAATAATATTAATATAATATTATAAATAATATTAATAATATTAATATGCATACTATTAACATTATAAAACTAATAATATTAATATAATATTATAAATAATATTTATGATATTAATAATATTAATGGTATTAATAATATTAATGGTATTAATAATATTTAATATTATTTAATATTATTAATACTATTTAATATTATTAATAATATTTAATATTATTAATAATATTTAATAATATTTAATAATATTTAATAATATTAATAATATTTAATAATACTTAATAATATTTAATAATATTAACATAATATTTAATAATATTAACATAATATTTTAGAGTGTTAATCTAACTGTAAATAGTAATGTCTAACATAAGTTTTATAAAGAAAATCTTAAACTTTATCACCCACCTAAATAAATAAATAAAAATTAAAAAAATTTATATTAAAGAAGGGAGTAATATAGATAATGTATAGAAAAAGATTTAAAATTATATAAAAATTACAAAATTAATAAAGAACAACAATTTTCTAAAAAGTGTAAAGACAAAAAAACACCATTCTTAAAAATGTAATACACTTTAGCTGTAAGTGTGTTTTCCAAATTGCACCTTTCATTCACTTCGCCAAACCCCTTTTTCTCCCTTTTTCTCCCTTTTTCTCCCCTGTCTCTCACAAATCCAAACCTAAAAGCAAGAAAGAGAATTATGGTTGGTTTGCTTCCCTCAACCTCTTTCACTCTTCTCCTCTCTCTTTTTCTTCTCCATTAGTTTAATTTACACTTTCTTTCCAATTCTCATGAACAGGAACTAGAACAAAACCAAATAACCAGATGGGAAGGCTATGTGAACTGGAGGAAGAAACCTGCTCTTAAAGGCCGTCATGGTGGCATGCTTGCAGCCTCCTTCGTTTTGGGTTTGTCTCAATGACTTTTGTAATCACAGTATTAAATCTTTATAATTCATGATATGAATCACAGAAATGGTGATAAATGGTGATAATACTTGCCCTAATTTGAAAGTGTGTGTATGTGTTTGTGTTTGTGCAGTGGTGGAGATATTGGAGAGTCTGGCATTTTTAGCCAATGCAAGCAATTTGGTGTTGTACATGATTCAGTACATGCACATGTCCCCTTCAAGATCTGCAAACACTGTCACTACTTTCATTGGAACGGCCTTCCTCCTTGCCCTCCTTGGAGGTTTCTTATCTGATGCTTTTCTCACCACTTATCAAACCTTCCTCATTAGTTCAGTTTTTGAACTTCTGGTATGCACCCTCCACTACCATATACCTCCTTTTCCTTTTTAAACTTTTCCTTCTTTCCTTTTTATTTTTGCACAAAAATTATCATTGGTTTTTAAGAGATTTTCAAAACAAAATAACTACATATATTTTTTCCTTTTTACTTGCTTTCTTTTTGCTGGATTCTCTCTGTCATAGAAAATTTCTTGAATTTCCTGTGTTGACATCCTCACCATGATAATTTTCCTTGTTTTATGGTTTGGATGTTACAAAGTAAAAAACAGAAAAAAAGAGAATGTGAGAAGATATGCAAAATTGCAATCCTGAACTTCCACAGAAGGAAGAAGGAATTCTACTTATTAATAAACATAATCTTTTAATTTTCTTTTTATGCAATTTTTTATATATTTTCTTCTACTTTCTATACAAGCAAATTAAAAAAAAAATAGAAATTTTGATTTGATTTTCTTTTGTATTAAATAATTTACAAACACACATTGGTGTAGAGAAGAACTACCTGTGAAGTAGAAGCCGTGTTAGCCACCAAAACTATTCTCTCTAATATTTTTATAATACAAAATATTATTCACACACATTTCTCATTTAATATTTTTATTTTTTTTATTTAATGTATATTATTATAATTAAGGAGACATTGAATTATAATTTTTTCTAACAAATTACGTATTGAAGGATTGTTTTTTAAGTATAATAAAGTTTTTTTAATTTTAATAAAGATTATCTAATTTACTCATTTAATTTACGGATGACAAAAAGATGGGTGTTGATTCAATTATCCTTATTCACATTCATATCTTCGAAATGAAATTTTATTTTCATTCTCATTTCCATGATGAGTATAAAAATTTGTGTCGGATTCTTATCTCCATAAGGTAGTGCATATATTTGTCCTCATTCTCATTTCTTATGGTCTCTTATTAATGAATGATGGTTTGAGTTTATGATTTAATTATGATGATTGTATATTCATTTATGATATTTATGAACTTTATTTCATATATTAGTTGTTACTAAACATTTGAGGAAAGATCAGATAAGGACTTTAATGCTATTATTAATTATTACAGTATTTGACTTTATGTATTTATTAAACGTTTCTTACTTTTTTAATGGATTTTAATGGTGTTATTAATGATTATTTGACTTTACGCATGCATTCATCCATGGCTATATATTCATTTATGATATTTATCAACTTTCTTTCATATTAATTGTTAGTAAACATTTGAGGAAATATAAGGACTTTAATGGTATTATTAATTATTATAATGTTTGATTTCATGAATCTTTTAAATGTTTATTAACTTTTTATTCATCATATTTTTGAAAGTTTTTTATTTAACTATTTATGATAACATTAATAATTTTTTTATCATTTATATTTTTACTTTTTCAAATATTCTTTAATTACTTTATTTATTATGATGTAAAAATAAAAATGGTAAAATAAAAACTAAAATAAAAATTGATTATATTCCTAGACATTTTTAAAAAAAAAAAATTTAAATAAAAATGAAATATTAATCTATTTATTATGTTCATGAATTTTACTGTTATACTAAATATAATGTTTTATGAAAAAAAATTGGTCTTTTACAAAACGATGATGCTTGCTAGTAAAAAAAGATTATACATTAAATGTTTTTTCCAAGTCTATACATGATCAATACTCTATACATTTAGAAGTAAATGAATAATAATTATAAGGAGGAAGAACATATTAGTGTATTTATAAAATTCAAAATATTAATCTTAAACATCGTATACATATTGATAGAGAAATTTAAAAGAATATAATAAAAAAAAACTAAAGATATCAATTTGTAATTTCTGCTTAATCTTATCAGTTTTAGTAATCTATAGTATTTTAGTTATTTATTTGAAATGTATAATTTTAATATATAGTGTTTAAATTATTAATTTTTAATTATCGCTGATCTCGCATGCTTATTATAAATATAACAAAAATTAATATAATGCTTTTTATGATAAACTATTGTTTTAATAATAATAATTAAATATTTATTAATATTTTTAATATATCTTTTGAGTATATTAAAAATAAAAAATTTATGAAAATATATCAATAAAATTTATGTTATTTTCATATTTATCCATTAATTGATATGTGTATTGCTTAATAATAATAATAATAATAATGTTATACTCATGTTTTTTTAATTTACTCAATATAAATTTGGTATGTTCAATTAGTATAAATATTTATTATTAATAAATTTAATATATTAATTTTAAATTATAACTTGATTTTAAGTTTTATGTTAAGAAAAACTTATAAAATTTAAAATTCTGGATTTTAAAATAAGAACTTAAGAATAAAAATTATTTTGTTGTCTTTTAAACATCAACAACCAATTAGAATATTAATAAGTATGAGTCTTGTAAAAAAAATTATTAAACTAAAAATGACCAAAAAAAGTCTTTAAAATAATATAACATTGTGACCTAAAAAAAATTAAGACCTCATGCCTCAAAACCCTTGAAAGAGATCTACTGCTAGCCATATAGTAGTGGCCAAGGTAGAAAAATTTGATGAAATCTATAGTGTTGTTAAACATTGCTTGGTGCCAAAGCTAAATTGTTTTCTCTATGATCTTAACTCTATCTACAAACATTATTTGAATGAGAATAGTGCAGCTCTGATATGGAAGGGTGCTTGAGTTACAGATGTGTATTGCTCTGTTTTTGCCTTGTTTCAGCCCTTAAAGATGTGCAGGCAGTTTGAGGAGGTTATATAGGATCATGTAACCTGGTTCTTTTATCTGGTTTAGGCTTTTGTTTCTTTTACCTGTGTATTGAATGTGACTTGTATACATTAGCTTTTTCTAGTTTTTATACACTAGCTTTTTCTAATTTTTTTTATAAGGATTGAGACAGTGTTCATTTAAATTTATATTTATTCTTTATCAATAATCCTCTCGTTTTTTTATTTATATTTTTCTTTTTTTTTTAAATTTTGCTGAATGATAGTTATAGCTCTTTTAAAATATAGTTTTTACATTTTTACAAGACAATTAATTATAACGAGATGGCAATAAATTTTTAATATTGGTAATATATAATAATTAATTATTTATTTTTTTCTAAAAATCTTTAATTTTATTTTAAAACATTATTATTTTATTTTATTTTATTTTATTGAAGTGGTAATGAATACGTTTTTTTGAAATAAAATAAGAAACTTGAGTGTTAATTTATATTAGTGTGTGTTTTAAACTAAAACGAAGTTAAGTATTATTTAACAAGATTTGAGGAGGAGAGGTGAATGAATTTGTCCTCTTTGTATAGAATTTGAATTAAGTTAATAAAGATAGAAAAAAGAGCATTGTGAATAGGAATTAAATAAAGAGAAAAATTGTTATTGTAGTTTATGATGTTACAGAAGTATTTTACTTGCAGGGATTGATTGTGCTGACTGTACAAGCTCATGTGCCTTCACTGATGCCAGAAGCATGTGAGGCAGGCAGCAGATGCCATGAAGTGGGTGGTGGAAAAGCAGCAATGCTTTTTGGTGGGCTTTATTTGGTGGCTCTTGGAGTTGGAGGAATTAAGGGTTCACTGCCACCACATGGTGCTGAGCAATTTGATGATAGCACCCAATCTGGAAGGAAGCAGCGATCAACCTTCTTCAACTACTTTGTCTTCTGCTTGTCCTTTGGTAGCCTTCTTGCTTGTACATTTGTGGTGTGGGTTGCAGACAACAAAGGGTGGGAATGGGGTTTTGGAATCTCTACTATAAGTATAGTTCTATCTATCACTGTCTTCTTGGCAGGCTCTGCTACTTATAGGAGCAAGATCCCTTCTGGAAGTCCACTTGCAACCATTTTCAAGGTACTAATGTGCTTAGTTCTAAGGAACTATGTGTCTACTTTTTAGGTTTTGAGAGATTCCTACTTTTAAGAAGAGAAGGTAATTCAAAAAAAGTTGAATCGCACCCCATGCATATTTTTCTTTTTCACCGCCTAGTGTTCAATAATTATCTTGACTATAGGTACTGGTCGCTGCTTCCCTTAATAATGGTTGGTTCAGCAGAAGCTCTGGCAGTGCAGTGGTGAGAATGAGTTCAAGCCCTTGTAATGGACTACCAGGTAATGAAAACGAGGACAGTGAAGCCCTAACAAATACCCTAAAATTTCTCAATAGAGCAGTTGAAAGCAACCCAAAGTATTCATCAATACAATGCACTGTGGAACAAGTGGAAGATGTGAAGATAGTGTTAAAAGGATTACCCATATTTGCTTGCACCATTATGCTAAACGCTTGTCTAGCTCAGCTAAACACTTTCTCTGTTGAACAAGCTGCAACTATGAACACCAAATTTGGTTCCTTTAAGGTGCCACCTGCCTCCTTAACAGTTTTCCCAGTTCTCTTCATCATGGTCCTGGCACCAATTTATGACATAATCATCGTCCCACTTGCAAGAAAAGTGACCAAAACTGAGATGGGAATCACTCACCTCCGAAGAATTGGATTTGGATTAGTCCTCTCTATATTTTCCATGGCAGTGGCCGCGGTTGTTGAAGTAAAGAGGAAAAGGGTGGCCATAAACTCAGGCCTTGTAGATGATGCAACCAACCCACTACCCATCTCATTCTTATGGATTGCTCTTCAAAACTTGTTCCTTGGTTCTGCTGATCTTTTCACCTTTGCTGGGTTGCTGGAATTTTTCTTCACAGAGACACCAATTAGGATGAGATCTTTGGCCACATCACTCACTTTTGCCTCTTTGGCTGTTGGATACTACCTAAGCTCAGCAATCGTATCAATAGTAAACAGTGTGACTGCTAAGATCTCACACAGACCATGGTTATCTGGGGCCAACCTTAACCACTATCACCTAGAGAGGTTTTATTGGCTTTTGTGTGTGCTAAGCGTGTTGAACTTCTTACATTTCCTGTTTTGGGCTCTCAGATACAAATATAGAGGGATAGGAATCACAACTGAATGAAAAAAACCAAGCGGAGCTTTCCAAATTGTTTATGTATAACACCATATGGATCAAATTCTTCTCAAGCCAGTACTCTAGCTTTAGCTCTAGCTTGAAAACTCAGTAGAAATGAAATAGGTAAGACGAGAAAGGTTTATAAGGTGTCTCATGCTGGAAATGCAAAACTATTAAATTTGTTTAGAACTATATTATAAATGTTTGCATAAATTATAAGTTAGTTGATAAGTATGTTTATATTATTTCTCTTTCTGTTCTTTTAGATGGAATTTCCTTCACTAGATTTGGTTAAAATTAATATTGTATGTTCTGTTAGGGATTCTCCTGATTTTATTGTTTGTGGTGGTATTTTCTGTGGGAGGATGGAGGAGTCATTACAAGAAAATAACAATTTAGTTACCGAATTCAGCGACCGAAAATAAGTGATCGTAATTTGAAACTGAAATAGCCACTGAAAATCAGTGGTGTCAAATCTGCGATCGACTGAATTATTAATGATGTTAGTTAGTTTTGTGACCGAATCAGAGACCAAACTTGAGAGTGACAAAACCATCAATTACTAAAGTGATGGTTGTTTTGAATAAATTAGGAAAAATATATCTGCGACTGAATTAGCGACCGAATATGTTTATTTGTTAGCCACCAATTTAATTTCAGTCGCTAAATATTTTTACTTTTTTTTTGCCACCGATTTAGTCACCGAATTTGTTTATTTCTTAGCTACCAACTTCCTTTTGGTCGCTAAATACAATTTATTTTTGCCACTGGATCGGCCACCAGATTTGTTTATTTTTTAGCCATCTATTTTTTTCAGTCGCCAAATATTTTTGCTTATTTTCAGCCATTGAATTAGTCACCGAATATGTTTATTTTTTAGCGACCGGTTTCCTTTTCGTCGCTAAATATAACTATTTATTTTCACCACCAAATTAGCCACCGATTTTGTTTTGGTCACTAAATATAATTGTCTATTTTTGTCACTGAATCAACCACCAAATATATTTACTTTTTAGCCACCGAAAATATTTTTTGATCACTAAATGTAATTTTTTATTTTACTAATAATAATAATATTTCATTTTTATTTTTATTAATAACACTTTTATCACTTGTTTGTAAAAGGAATATATTTAAATAAAAATTAACACAAGGTAATAAGTAATTGCAAGTTAGAAACCATTAGATAACAGTTTTATTCATTCCTAATTATTGTAAACATATACAACATTTTAAAACAATTTGCGTATTGAAAAATTTGTGCGTCATCAGCTTGAATATTATTATTATTATTATTGTTATTATTATTATTATTGTTTTAAAAAAGTTCTTTCACTTTACTCTTCTTTAAGCTTCAGAGTTACTAGGGCATTGAAGTGGTAAGTTTTCATAAAACGCAACGCTATTAGAGGAGTAGGAGAAAGCTGCAGGTGGTGGTCGTGGTGTGAACGAAGGTGAGAGCGGAGGAAGAGGAGGAAGCTACAGGTGGTGGTCATGGTGCGATGGAGGTGCGAGTGGAGGGGCAAAGGGAAGTTCTAACGGAGGTGTGAACGGAGGTGAACAGAGGTGCGAGCGGAGGCGAATGGAGGTGCAAATGGAGGCAAACGGAGGTATTTTGATTGCTTGCATTAGTTTTTCTTGTTTCTTCTGTAATGTTGTTTGAAGGTCTGTGAGCATTGCAACCACACAAGGGTGTTCTAGTTTATGTTTGATGGGGTTCCAATGAGTTGAACATAGTACTGAACTCCTGTTCAGCCTAAAGCAATATGCTACCATTTGTGAGTGTTATGAGTTTGAAGTGAGAGAAAAATAGGGAATGGTGGTTGTTGTTTAAGAATATCAACAGAGAAAGAAGTGAGAGAGGAACATATAAGAATAAAGAGTGTGTGAATAGCACCTTCACAAACGGTTCTGCTATAGATTCCGGTCTTAGCATATATATAAGACTAAAATTTTAAAACTTTTCGAAATTAAAGAATGAAAATATGTTAGTATGGATATAAGAGAGGCTTAAAAATAGTTGATATGCTACACAAAAAGGTTAGTAGTATTTTTTATATAACATTAAAAGGTGAGAACTAGTTTTGTTTTTTATGATTGATTGTTCTTACATATTATATTTTAGATGAGTTGTAGTTTGTAGCTGGAGTTATATATATTATTGATTTACACAAGAAGGTGAGAGGGATAAATATATAATATATATGGAGTTTGGCAAATGTGGATAAAATATATATTTTGTGGATCGTCATTAGGATGCAAACTTGTAGCTTATTATATACAAGTTGAACTTGAAGTTCCCAAGAAGTATGATTCTAATAAGAGTGGGTGTTGTTTTTTATCCAAACTGCAGGCTCATGAAAAGAGATGCTAACTTTTTTTTTTTAGAGATGGTAAGATAATCTTTTAACCAATAACAAAATAATAATAATAAAAATAAATGTATATGGTATTATAACTCATATATGCAATCTAAAATGGTCTTCTTACCATGATATTGAAAGCAGAGATGGTAACAAATCTTCATCCCTATATTATTTGTCTATTATCTCTTAATATAATATATGGTTGATGTTATTATTAGAACTTTATATATTTTGCAGAGATGGGTTATTATTTTGCCTATCATCTCTTAATATATGGTTGATGTCACTGTAAATTTCCCATATTAGGAAAACACATAAGAGATGGGTTTCAATTTTGAACCCTTCAAGTTTTGACTTGTCAAAACCATTTGTTGGTGTAGAAACTAATTGAAGAAAATAATAGAAGGCAAAAAGTTGTAGGAACTAATTGAACGTAATTGCACAGAATTGCAAAACTACTGATCTGCTTCACACATTTTGATTTACTTCAATAATATATATAATAAAATTACAATTATTGGAAGCTATAAAATAGGAATATTAATTGTCCTGTAAACTGACCATTAATGCAATACTAACGGTAAATAATTTAAGGGTAATAAAATCTGAATTAATAATCAACATTTAAGGTTAATAAAATCTGAATTAATAACTAACATCCTCCCTTAATTCTGATTTGGAATAACCTTCATGCCCAATAGATCTCTTAACTAGAAGAAAGCATCGATCTTCAATGGCTTAGTGAAAATATATGCAATCTGATCTTCTAATCTGTAGTATTATTCCCCTTAAACTCAAACCTTTCTTATTCTTCATTCAGATTGCTTTTCTGAATGTTATCATCACCCACATTTTCAATATTTTTCCAACCTTCACCACATTCTTTTGGATTAGAAGCAACTTCAGTCTTCTTCACTGCACCAACCCATGCAGAGTTCTGGTTTGAAATACTTTTAGTCTCCCAAACAAAATCTTTTGCACTTTCACCCTTTGAATTAAAAGGATTTAAGAAAGACTCTGGCTTCATTGAGCTTGGAACATGATGATTAAACCATATATCTTTTTCAGATGATGTCTTGACAACATTCCATTTACTTTCTTCTCCCAAATCAAAACCATTATTGTCACAAAGAACTTTATTGTATCCCGCAACTGGACCATCTGAGATATTTCCTACACTCTCATCAACAATAATAAAAGATGGAAGATACTTGTCATTGACCTTTGGTTCTACCTTTGTAAAATTATAATGGGTTTCTAATTTGGATTGTAATTCATTCACCTTTTCTTTTTGTGCCAAAAGCAACAAATGGAGTTCTTTAACTTGATTGACTCTACTTTCTTTTTCTTTCTCCATATCAACATATTTTTCTTCCAATTCTGTAAACCTTCTTTCTAGGTTACCAAATTTTACTTCAACACTCTCCAATTGAGATACCAGTCCACTCCTTTCATTCAGAAAATTATGTTTTTCATTAATAAATAAATTGCACAATTCTTCCAAGCTATTTGATTTTTCCCTTAAACCTTCAAGCTCAATTTTGTCATCACAAAGGGACTTCTTCGACAATGTACTATTTAAGTTGAGTCTGAACATTCGATTCTTCGCCATCTCCATGTTTGCAAGTACTCGTCCATTTTTGTCCTTCAAGTGCAAAATCCGGTCTTTCATGAAAACCGAATAACCTTTCTCCAATAATTGTCTCATACTGAGAATATTATTCTTCAGATCAGGTACATAATAAACATCATAGATGTACTTGTGATCACCATTCTTCAATGTGATAAGAATTTGCCCTTTTCCAGTCACCGGAACGAACCTGCCATCACCAAATTTCACTTTTGTGCGAAATGAGTCATCCAAATCTGCAAACAGCTCCTTTTGACCACACATATGATTCATGCAACCTGTATCCAAATACCAAGTCTGATTGTTTGGAGTTTCATTTGTTGTGGCTACCATTAGTACTACATGATCCTCTTCATCTTGTTCATAATTACGATCTTCTTGAGCACAATTGGCAGCATGATTATCACCTTTTGATCTGCACTCATTTGCATAATGGTCATGCTTATGGCAGTTATAACATTCCACATTTGATCTGCACTCATTTGCATAATGGCCACGTTTATGGTAGTTATAACACTCCACATTTGATTTATTATACATGCCTCCTCGTCCTCCGCGACCACGTCCTCTGCCTCGTGAGGAGCTACCGATTGAGGCCTGTGCTTGTAAAGCCTATTCAATTGGTTTTTCAATCTTATTGTCATTCATCCACTGCTCATGCACTCGTAGGGAGCCAGACAATAACCTTACTGTCATTGTTGAAATGTCATTGGCCTCTTCGATTGCGGTAACAACATGTTCAAATCTGGGAGTTAAAGATCTCAAAATCTTCTCCACCTTTCTCTACTCTGAATGTGTTTCACCATTGGTCTTCATCTGATTTGTTAAGGCAAGAACTTTATTTATATAGACATCAACAGTTTCTGTGGTTTCCATCTGCAGCAGTTGATATTGGCGTCTTAGGGTTTGAAGACACACCCTCTTGATCTTGTCATCACCTTTATAATTGGTTGACAAAATGGTCCAAGCCTCACTTGCAGTTGTTGCTCCTTCTATCTGTTCAATCGTCTCGTCATTCATCCCTTGATGGATGAGATTCAAAGTCTTCTTGTCCTTCTTCTTTTGGTCACGATGCGCTACTCATTGCGCCTCAGTTGCATTATCAGCTAATGCAGACACTCCACTCTCAACGACATCCCATAACTCATGATAATTAAACAAAACTCTCATCTACACACACCACCAATTGTAATTTTTTCCATCAAGGATAGGGACTGATAATTGGGTAGAGTTCATGATAACAGACTGGTTCTGATACCAGCTGTAGAAACTAATTGAAGAAAATAATAGAAAGCAAAAAATTGTAGGAACTAATTGAACGTAATTACATAAAATTGCAAAATTGATGAACTGCTTCACACATTTTGATTTACTTTAATAATATATATATATATATATATATAATAAAATTATAATTACTAGAATACTAACCGTCCTATAAACTAACTATTAATACAATACCAACGATAAATAATTTAAGGGTAATAAAATCTGAATTAATAATCAACATTTAAAGCTAATAAAATCTGAATTAATAACCTGGTGTACCCACCAAAGTTAATGGCAACTTTATGAGCAATTAGTATGGGTGGGTTGAGAACTATGTGTCTGCAATATCTATATATTCTTCATCTTTTGTCAATGGAGTTTGTGAGTTTGTAGATTCAGAAGAGAAAGAAAGAGAGAAAATAAGAGGTTGAGAAAGTCTTGTCGCAGGAGATATGACATTGTAGATGCAGTGTAAAGTTGCATGATGTTTTTATTTTATCATTAATTATATTTTAATTTTATAACTGTCATCCTATTCAATAAAAAGAAAATAAAATAACAGTGAATATAAAGTATGTATTAATTAAAAATGATTGTACATGCTTTTATTGAGTTATAGTTTTTTCACATTGATTGGTAACCTATATTACTCTTTCAACATTATTTCATTGAATTATATATTACACTTCAAATATAAAAATAATAATGCATATATTTTATTTAAATAAATATATAAAATTAACATAGATATTAAACTTTAACTAGATAACATAATAGAAAATATAAACACGGTAATTTTTGTGTATTCTTTAGTATTGCTAAAAAAAATTCAAAATAAAAAACAGTTACATGTAGAACAATAATGGCCCAATTGTTATTTGTGAAAAATTGAGCTCATTTGAAGTCAAAATTTATCTATCAAATTTACAGGAAAATAGTTGATACGCTGCGGAGGAAACACACAATAATTACTAAAATAGTCATTGCTCCATGTTGCTCCTAATAATTTATGTCAGTCAATTTTAGTTTTTTCTTTACACTTTCTTTTTCAGTTAAATTTAGTTATTTTAATGATTAGATTGAAGAAGTCAGTTTTACTTATCTTAATGATCTTTTGATTCAATATCACTTTCTTCATCTTTTTTGTCTATAGGGAAAATATTGTCAGCTTCTTTGGAAGCTCTAAGCTTGAAATTTGATTATAACTTATCTCAAGGATGTTTCAATAGAATGGTCCAACTTATGGGGGGAGACTATGCTCAAAGATCATTGAACGGTTAATAATTTTTTCCAAGCTAAGAAGTCGGTGAAAAATTTGGGTTTAGGTTGTACGAAAATTGGTTGTTGTCCAAAAGGATGCATGTTGTATTATAGGGAAAATTGTCATAAAAGTATAATTAATTACTTTATTTGTGGAATGGAGTGATATAAGACCGTCACTAGGAGGGGAATTGAAAAGAAAATTGTTAAGAAAATGTGGTACTTTCCCATTATTCCTAGACTTAGAAGGTTATACTCTTCAATGCCAACTGCACCTCACATGAATTGGTGGCTATATCTAATTTTTTAAAAGTATAAAAATTAGACAATTTTTTTATAAAATGATCAAAATACCATTTTAAATATGCATTAATAATAAATATAAAATAGCCACCGAAACTGAATTGGTGACTATATCTACAAAGTTGTTATTTAGCAACCAGAAATATAATTGGTCGTTGTAATTAAAAAAAAAAAATATTTAGCCACCGAAATCAAATCTGTCACTATAAGGGTCTCCATTTAGTCATCAAATTAGCCACCAATATTTTCTTAATTAATTATTTTAATCCCTTAGCGACTGAAAAATGGTAGTCGTTATTACCTTCTATTTCAGCCACTGATTTAACCATCAATTTTTTTTATAAAAGTTTGGTCGCTAATTTGGTTCCTGATTTTGGTGATCAATTTTTGTGCGACCGATTTAGCCACCGAAATTTCAGTTGCTAATTTGGTTTCTAAATTTTAGTGACCAAATTTTCTACGACCGATTTAGTCACCAAAATTTTGGTTGCTAATTTAGTTTCTAAATTTTGGTGACCAATTTTTCTGCGACTGATTTAGCCACCGAAATTTCGGTTGCAAACTAGTTTATTGGTGATTTCTCTACTTTCCTTGTGGTTGTTGAGTTTTATGGGGTTATACATGTCATTGAAGAAACTAAAAAGACGAGCCTTATTAATTTATGAACCCTAAACAAGAAGCTATATTGAAACAAAAAGCCCGTCAACAATGGTTGAAACAGGGAGATCTTAATACAAAATTTTTCCATTCAGTTGTTAAGTGGAGGAGGACGAGGAACGATCTAAATGGTGTTTCTGTGGACAACCATTGGTGTGAGGACAAGGAAGTGGTAAAGGAAAAGGTCATGAATTTTTTTCAAATCTCGTTTTAATGGGGTCGACGGGGTACTGTCAGATTGGATAATGCCTTTTAGCTCTATTTCTAGGGAAGATAACAGTATGTTGGTAGAAGATCTATTTGGAGAAGAAGTAAAGTTTGCAATGTGGAGCTGTGATGGTTCGAAGAGTCCTGTCCCAAACGGTTTTAACTTTGGCTTCATAAAATTCTACTGGGTGATTTTAAAAGAGGATATTATTAAGGCCATGAACAAGTTTGAGGTTAGAGGTAGTTGGCCCAGGGGGTCAAACACGTCGTTCTTTTGCTTGGTTCCCAAGGTATATAACCCGAGCAATTGTGCGATTTCAGACCTATTTCTTTGGGTTGGTTGCTTATACAAAATTGTCTCGAAGGTCTTGTCTCTAAGGTTGAAGAAGGTGATAAGTACGATAGTCGATCCTAGACAATCAACTTTCTTAGAAGGAAGGGGTTAATTGGATAGTGTTCTCGTGGCAAATGAGATTTTAGAGGATATGAAGAGGAAGACGAAAATATGTGTTTTCTTTAAATTTGATTACGATAAGGCACTAGTGCAAAATGTAGAAATAAGTATTGTTTATTTAGTGCGGCTTTGCACTTAGACACTATTGTTAAAAATGTGGTGGCATTTTTGAAATTAAGTTCCTTTTCAAGTACGGCTATTTGTAAAGCTGCACTTGTAAATCAAAGCACATTGATTTACAAGTGAAACGCTTTGATTTACAAGAGCAGCTATAGGTAAAGCTGCACTTGTAAATAATTTTTTACCCTAATTTTTGAAGCACGCCACTTACGCTTTCATATTTCTCCTCTTTGCGTTTCGCGTTTGCATTGTTCTTGCTCGCATTTGCGCTTTGTGTTCATCTTTTCTTCTGTAGCTTCATTCATTTTGTATTAGTGCTTTTGTAAGTTTCTTCGAGCTCTCTTTCTTCTTCACCAATGGTATATAAATCTTTTTCATTTTTCTTACTTTGTTTGATTTCTTGAATTTCTCGAAGTACTGTTTCATTGCCTTCGTCGGTTCTTGTGTGTTTTTTGGTTAGCTTTGTCGCTGCTTCCGCATCCGCCGCTACATCCACTACCGTTGCTGGCACTCCCATGCCATTCTTCTCCAATGTTGTCTTCACAACAAGGTTGGTGGTGTTTTAAATTTTTTTAATTCTTTTGATGTTACAAATTTGTTTTTTTTTTATGTACTATAATTTATATTTTTTAAAATTTATATTATTTAGTATTTATTATAATTTGTATTTATATTATGTTAGTTGTAAGTTTAGAATAGAATTATTGTGTTTGTATTGAGTCCAGGGATGTTCAACCCTCCTCGACAATTGATACGTGCTGGTATACAGTCTGGGGTGTTCGACCCTCGACAAACACATGAGATAGAACAGTGATTAAAAAACACATGAATGACTATTTCATAATATAAAGGATCAAAATTGGATTAATTTTGTTTGCATAAGTGATGAGTACGAAAGAGGAGTAGAAGAATTTATACAATTTACGCAACGTAACGCAATTAATAATGGTCATGATGGAACAAAGATCAGGTGTTTGTGCATTAATTGTTTGAATGGAAGATACTAGATGTTAAGATAATGAGGGAGCACCTGCTATGTGATGGGTTTCTTCAATCTTATACAACTTGGACATGGCATGGTGAATTATTAAATTTACTACGTGTTTCCATAACTGAAGAATATGTGGGATCCATCGTGGATGATGCAGTACATGATGATGTAGATGATGATCGATTGGAGGACATGATTTGTGATGTGGGAGCTGAGTCTTTTGCAGAAGCGCATGGATATGGAAGTATGTCAAGCGATGCAGAGACTCAATTGTATCTTAGATCAACTAACTTCACACGGTTGTCGACGATGTTAAGATTGATGAATTTGAAGGCATTAAATGGATGGACTGATAAAAGCTTCACGGAATTGCTTCAGTTGTTGAAGGATATGCTTCTAGAGGGAAATACTCTACCTAATCATAATTATTAGGCCAAAAAGATTCTTTGTCCAATGCGTATGGAGTAAAAAAAGATACATGCAAGTGCTAATGATTGTATATTATACCGAAAAGATTTTGAATTGTTGAAAAGTTGTCCGAGGTGTGGGTTATCACATTATAAGTTGAAACAAAAAATGATGATACTATTGAAGAGTTAGAAAAGCATGGACCCCAATGAAGGTTATGTGGTATCTTCCCATCATTCCAAGGATGAAGCATTTGTTTGCAAACCCAAATGATGCTAAGAATCATAGATGACATGCGGATGAGAGAAAATATGATGGCATGTACCGACATCGAGCTAATTCTATTCAGTGGAAGAAATTTGACGATAAGTTTCCAGAGTTTGGTAAAGAATCAAGAAATATCCGACTTGGTTTAGCTACAGACAAAATGAATCTGTTTGGTAATATGAGTACAAATCACAATTCATGGCTTGTTTTACTAGTTATTTACAACTTACCTCCTGGATTGTGCATGAAGCGAAAATACATGATGTTGTCTATGATGATATCCGGTCCGAAACAGCCAGGGAATGACATAGATATTTATCTAAGTCCCCTAATTGAAGATTTGAAGTTAATGTGGGATCAGGGTGTTGAAGTATTTGACGAATTTGCTAATGAAACTTTCAAGCTGCATGCCATGTTATTTGCACCATCAATGACTTTCCGGCATACGGTAACTTATCAGGTTATAGTGTTAAGGGTCATAAAGCATGTCCAATATGCAAAGAAGACACTTCTTCTCAACAATTGAAACATGGAAGGAAGACAATATATCTTCAGCATCGGAGATTTCTTAGAAGTCATCATCCTTACCGGAGGTTGAAAAAAGCCTTTGATGGACAACAAGACACTAGTGGTCCACCAACTCTATTAACTGGTGTTGAGGTTCACAAAAAGGTAAATAACATAGACCACACCTTCGGTAAGTAAAAAAAAAATTCATCTGTGATAAACATTTGGAAGAAAAAGTCAATCATCTTTGATCTTCTATACTGGTCGAGGTTAGAAGTTAGACATTGTATAGATGTAATGTAATGCATGTTAATAAGAATGTGTGTGATAACTTAATTGGTACACTTCTTAACATTAACGGGAAGACGAAGGATGCTTTAAATGCTCGTTTAAATTTGATTGAGATGAACATACGAGGTGAGTTTACATCCATAGAAATGGGTAAGTGTACATATTTGCCCCCAGCCTGTTACACCATGTCAAAAGATGAAAAAAAATAGATTTTTTCAATGTCTAAAGGGTGTGAAAGTGCCACAAGGACATTCCTCAAATGTGAACAGCCTAGTGTCAATGCAAGATTTGAAGTTAATTGGATTGAAGTCTCATGATTGCCACATCTTGATGCAACAATTGCTACCGGTAGCTATTCGTGGGATCCGAGATCTTACCAAAAAATGTTAGATATACCATAACCCGCTTATGCTCATTCTTCTCTTCCATCTGTTGTAAAGTCATTGATCCATTAAAATTAGATGAACTTGAAGATGAAATTGTTGTTATCTTATGTGAATTGGAGATGTTTTTTCCTCCATTTTTTTTGACATCATGGTTCATCTATTTGTGCATCTGGTTAGAGAGGTTAGATTGTGTGGACCAGTGTACTTAAGATGGATGTATCATGTTGAGCGGTATATGAAAATTTTGAAAGGTTATGTGAGAAATCATTATCGTCCAGAAGCTTCAATGATTGAAAGGTACATAGCTGAAGAAAGTATTGAATTTTGTTCCAACTACATGTCAAAAGCAAATCCAATAGGTCTTCCAGCTAATTCATGGAAGCACAGGTGTTCTACAAGTAAATGTTTATGTGGTGTGAATATTGTAAGCGAATCTCGATCAGAAGTCTTGCAAGCACATTTGTATTGAATAACACAGATGAAGTTATACCTTACATAGAAGCTCATAAAGTCATTGTGAAGGCAAATAACCCAAGACAAGCAGAGAAATGGGTCTTGATGGAACATAATAAAACTTTCATGCCTTGGTTTAACGACGAGGTATTAAAGGATTCAACGGCATCGGAGACCTTAACCTAGTTGGTTGCTGGATTGATGTTTGATGGCATTTCTTGTAAAGTGTACGAAGTGAATAATTGTATATTTTACACGAAGTCTATGGATGAAAAGAGTACAGTTCAAAATTCTGGTGTTACTCTTGAAGCCGAGTCAATACATTTTTCCACTTCGAAAGATACAAATCCTGTACTTGGATCAATGGCATACTATAGATTTATAGAAGAGATATGGGAGATTGATTATACTAAGTTTTTCGTTTCAATTTTCAAGTGTAAATGGGTGGACAATAAAAGTGGGGTTAAAATTGATGAATCAGGATTCACACTGGTGGACTTTCGAAAGATAGGGTATCGAGATGAGCCATTTATAATGGTTCAACAAGCATCTCAGGTTTTCTACGTGAAAGATCCTACGTCAGAACATTTGATGGAAGAGGCCCAAGATCAGATGATGAAAGAGGCACAAGCTTAGGCCCAACAACTAGGTCCATGGCAAAGAGGATTTAAGAAGAGAGGGACTCTGCTAATGATGGCAGAGAAACTTTTCTCTACATGTTCAAAGACCCCTCAGAGGATCCAAGCCATGGGGAGCTGAGCATTAGCTAGTATCTTTATTTGTAATTTCAGTAGAGTTGTTCATTTAGCACAATAAGGGGGGTGTATTTAACAATTTAGCTTGTACCTAGGCCTTTTAGGGTAGGGATGTAGCCCTACCTTCTAGAAGCATGCTAGGGGGCTACATTGACCTTAGCCAATGCCTTAGCCACCCCTCTCTTTAGGGTTTCCTACCATCCTCTCTCACTTGTCCTCCAAGGCACTTGCACCTATAAATAAGGGTGTTTGGCTCATGTTTTGTAAGATCAATTTTAATGAGTAAATGCTGCCAAATTTTTGCAAACTTCTACTCTTGTATGGTCTCTCTAGGTTAGACACTTTGATCTTTACCTTCACCTTCCTCCAAGTGATTTGGCCCAACCTATCACTCTCCATACGTTTCATGCACCTACAAGGAACCCATAGCTCTATATGAGCCATCCTTGATCCATTACCATCCATTGCTTCTGCCACCTTCACCCTCATATTTCAAGAAGAACAAATGGTCATGAAGAACAACCCATCAGCATTGGTATGTCGTTTTACACAGGAAAAAAGAAGGGTAGGCCATAGATGATATTGAAAATGGTGACCCTCGTTCATTCACACCAATGATAATTAATAAAGATGACGATGTACTTGATGATGTACATGCAACCCGTAAAGACCACAGTGAAGAAATTTACATATGAACATTCAACCCACTATGGTAATAAATTTAGAAATATTTTTGATAATACGCATTTAGAATTTTATGTATTTATTTTATATGATTTTAATTCGATGCAGATTAACTAATGTTTGTTACCTAATTTTTTTAACACATATATGGATGACGATCAGACTGTAATCAGATCTCGATCCCAACGAGGCAGCAGAGGACCTACTAGATTGAAGCGTCTCGCAAAGAAACATGTTGCTGGTGAGATGACACATGTTGACATTGACGTGAACACTGGAGTGGCTTTTGGTCCTAATGCAGATGAGTTTAATAGCTATCTTGGAGTTGTTTCTCGTGAAAGGCTCTCCATTTTGATTAATTCATGAGATGACGTGTCAAAGGTCGATTGAAGCTTGCTCTGGGAGGATGTTCTGGTAAGCTTTACATTATTATTGTTATCATATAATGCTTTTTAATATTCATTGATTAATTTTAATTTGGTGATGTTATTTTGTAGGAAAATTTAAAAATTCCTAATGTGGAACCGCTTCGATCAAAGATTATATCCAATATTGGACTTAAATTTCATCACTTTAAGTCAAGACTAACGACGAGATATATTCTTGGCGAGGTTCAAGGCGAAAGTCCTTGTTAAAAGTACAAACATATTGATGAAAAGACATGGCGTCCTTTTAAAGAAAGCCGTGAAAATGAAGCTTGGATGGTTAGTGAAGTTACTTAACTATTATATTAATAAATTTATATTATTTAATTCACTTTGTTTATTTCAATTATGACAAGATCGTCGGAAGAAAGCTCAAGAGATAGTTTTAAAGAATGTTACCCCGCACGTATTGTCTTGTTCGGGGTATGAAAGCTTGAGCAATCATTGATGGTGGAAAAGGAGCAATCTAGACAGGGGACTGCATATGAGAATGTGGAAACAGGGTTCACTTCTCCTCCATCACCACCTATGCACCATGTAAAATGGAAGAAGGTCCGAATTAAAAAGTTAGGTGCACCAAGTTTTGAGCAATCAGGGGTTATCATCGAAAAAATTGTAAGTTATTTTTATGCTTTTTTCATTTATTTTAAAGCATTAATTATATTAAAAATTGATATGATTTTTGTCTCTTGCAATATCCTAGTTGAAGCAATTGGACGACCTGAGCACTGTGGTCGTGTTCGTGCAGCTGGACAAGGGGTTTGAATTAAACTATATTTTGGAGTTGCACCACGACACTCATCCTCCTCCCCCAAAGAGACCAAAGTAGAAATGAAGAGTAAGCTACGTCAAGAATTAATGGAGGAGATGAGAAAGGAGACTCAAAGGATGTAGCTAGAGTTGCGATAGGAGTTACTATCACAACAACTTTGTGCTGACACACCGGTTTAGGCACTTGCTAGTCCCGCTCCCAAGAGCACAAAGGGGACTTGTGCGGCTCTTACAACATCAGGGGTGTATATCATTGGTCAAACGACGTAATGTGAGTTACTACTAGAGGGCAGCATGATTCCTCAGGTGGTAGCCATTGGAAAAGTCTATGAAGAGATCACCACCTTACATAGCGTTCCTTTGTCCCCTGATGTGGCGAAGGTAATGGTTGAAAGAGTACGAGTACCTAATGCTCGTGTTCCACTACCTTCAGATGAGGTAATAAATGTGGTCGAAGCATTTCAGTCATTCATAGCTAGGCCTAGACACCTCATTCGAATTATGCCAGAACCACTGGTAATAATTTAATTTCATTAAATTAATTTATATTTATATATTACATCTAATTTAAAACAAATTTTCTTTATTTTGTAGAAACCTAGTCAGAAACCAAGTCCAAAAAAGAAGCATGAGGTTCCAATTGATGATCCTATAGCTTCCTTAGTTGTACTTACTAAAGAAATTGGACGAGACCCTCTGGAAGTTCCATGGGATGATACGTTTTTTGAAACAAACACTGAGCTGCCATTGTACATATACATGTCAGATTTGTTAGAATTTGTAGCTAGGGAACAGTAGCTGAATATAAATATAATTCAATTTTTTATGATATAAGTATCTTTACCTATATTTCAATTTAATTTATGTTAAATTAGCATTCATTATGCTTTAACTAATTACTTGTAGGTTTTTGAATGGTGTCTCTATCACTGAGGGGAAGGAAAATGTGTATGGATTCTTAGATTCCACATATACTAATCCCACTAGAGCAAAGGCGAATGAGACCCAATCATACATCACTAACACCCTGGAAAAAGAGGGAAAAGAAATTTGTTTATGCCCTTATATTAATGAGTAAGTTTAATTATATATGTCGTCAATTACTACTATTTCATGTTTTAAACATTTACGCACTCTTTTCATAGATGATATAGGGGTCATTGGCAGTTACTTATCTTATCAATGGTTGATAAGACTACATTGTGGTTCTATTCCCTACACAAGAAGATATCCACAAGTCTTAAGAATGTCATTGATAGGTAAGTACACTATAAACATAACTTTGTTTGTTACTAATTAACCATCAACTAACGAGCTTTTTTGAATTAACCAGTTCGTGGCGTGGATATAACATCCTAAAAGGTCGATCCAATTCAAATTCAAATTTTCAAAATTTGAACTAGATAAGATTAAAGGTTTGTAATTTTTTTTTCTTTCTCTTTTCATTGTTTATCAATACTAACTTTTACTTTTTATTGAATTATAGTGTAATAAACGACCAGGAAGCTATGAGTGTGATTATTACGTTATGCAATGGATGATTATCATTGTAAGACTAGGCCTTAAAAGTGATTGGTAGGAGGTAACATGATATTCTAAATTATTTTTATAATTCTTGAACATATATGTATCTTAAAACTAATTTATGTCAACCATATTTTGAAATGCAGTTCTTCACGGATGAGGCACCAACGTCTTTGGAAGCCATATCATATTTGAGACATTCTTGGTCCACATATTTTCTAAATTTTTATAACTCTAGGATAGTTGATCAATAGTGTAAGAATTGGATAGATATATAGAGATATATTATTAGTGTTTGTAATATATTTTGATCAATATATATAATTTGATTCTCTGAATTTATGTATTTGTCTGGCTAGGTATATATAATTGAACAGATTAATTTATATGGGAATAAGCACTAAACAGATTGCACTAAAAAAAACACTATTTATAAGGGCGGCTATTTACCATAGCCGCATTTATATATCCAGTACAAGATTTATAAGTGCGGCTATTACCACAGCCGCATTCATCAATGTGATTTACAAGTGCGGCTATGGTAAATAGCCGCCATTGTAAATCACATTGATGAATGCGGC
Source organism: Phaseolus lunatus (assembly GCA_013389735.1). Classification (NCBI taxonomy): domain Eukaryota; kingdom Viridiplantae; phylum Streptophyta; class Magnoliopsida; order Fabales; family Fabaceae; genus Phaseolus; species Phaseolus lunatus. Next base: position 9,885,927 of record CM023859.1, on the reverse strand, counting down.
TATGGTAATAGCCGCACTTGTAAATGCATTACATTGAAACCCTAAACCCTCATTCATAAGCATATACAAGTGCGGCTACTAGAAATAGCCGCACTTATAAATGGTATTTACAAATGCGGCTATACAGTCGCCCTCTTATCTTTTCGATTTAAGAATGTGTGCTCCTCAAATGCGGCTATATAGCCATCCTTATAAATGTAAAATAGCCGCACTCGTTTTCCCTTTCTGCACCAGTGAGGCCTATGATTTTGTAAGTTGGGAGTTCTTATACTACATGTTAGGAAGGTTAGGTTTTTGCGAAAAGTGGATCAGATGGATAAAATCATGTTTGGGATCCTAATCAGCGTCTGTGCTTGTAAATGGGAGTCCCACTAAGGAGTTCTACCTGAAGAGGGGTCTGCGTCAAGGTGATCCTTTAGCGCCATTCCTGTTTCTTATTACGGTAGAAGGCTTGGCAGATGCATTAAGGAAAGTAGTTGAGAAGAACTTGGTTGATAATCTGGAGGTCGGGGTCAAAAAGATTAAAATAAACATGCTTCAATATGCGGATGATACTCTTTTTTTTTTTGCGAAGCTAATACCAAAAGTGTTTTTAATTTGAAAGCCATTATGAACTGCTTTGAATTAGCCTCTGACCTTAAGGTAAATTTTTCGAATAGTAGAATTGGTGGGGTGGGGGTTGATCAGACTGCGATTCATTGTTTTGTAGCTATTCTTAACTGTGATGGGATGAAAACTCCCTTTAAATACTTGGGGATAATTGTGGGGGGTGCCACAAGAGAGCTACGTTTTAGGTTGGAGTGTTAAAAAGAATTAAGAGTAGATTGGGTAGATAGGAAGGTAGATTTCTTTTGTTGGCCAGGAGGGTTTATTTGATTAAGTCGTTTCTCTCTTCTATCTTGTTGTTCTATCTATCTATGTATAAGATGCCTTCTTTGGTGTTGAAGAAGATTGAGAAGTTCCAGAGAAGTTTTCTATGGGACTGGGGTTCGAAAGGGAGAAAAATTGTGTGGGTTTCTTGGAAAAAGCCTTGCGAGCCACGAGAAGCTAGCGGTCTTGGTATTTTGAACTTAAGGCTATTCAATGTGGCTTTACTGAGGAAATAGATTTGGCGTCTGAGTTCTGACAAGGTTGGTTTGTGGAAGGAGATTCTTGAGTCTAGATATGGAGGTTGGAGAAACCTAAAAGAGCAAAGGATTAATAACAAGGATTCCTTATGGTGGAGAGATTTGAAGGGGGTTTGGGGGATGGAGGAGTAGGGTAGGAACTTTTAGGACTGTTTCGAGTGGGGAGTGGGAAACAGGAAGGAAGTTTTTTTCTGGAAAAATATCTGGGTGGGTAATGAAGACTTGAAGAGTAAATTTTCAAGATTGTTTTCCTTGAGTTGTAATAAAGAAGATAATTTAGAGTCTTGTGGGGATTGGTTTAATGGTAGTTGGGAGTGGAAGTTAGTTTAGAGAACGAGTTTGTTTGAATGGGACAAGAATCAGGAAGTTCAACTTTTACAAGAGGTGCAAGGAATGTTCCTAGTCTTGGATTATGAAGATAAATGGGTTTGGAAGGTTGGTAAGGATAGTGGGTTAACGGTAAAATCTGCTTATGATATTTTAAAAGGTTCTTCCAAGTGGGTTAGTCTGTTTGTTTCTCTATGGATGACAAATGCTTTGCCTTCAGTTGAATTCACTGCTTGGAGGGTGCTGGTAAATTCGATTGCTACTAAAGACAACTTGGAAAGACGTGGAGTCGTAGTTGTTAGCAACCTATGTTGTTTTTGCAAGGTGGAAGTGGAGTCAAGAAGACATTTGTATTTTGAATGCATAATTGCTTGGCTAGTTTGGAATCAGTGCTACGCTTGGCTGGGGTTGACATCGGTAGACCATCATGATCTTGTTTCACACTTTTTACATTTTAAATTGTTAAGTGTTCCTGTTAAGATCAATGTTTCTTTTGGTTGGGTTGTTTGCTTTCTCGTAAGTCTAGTAGGTTTTTGGTAAGTTGTAAGGGGAATGGTGGGTTTTGTTGCGTCATGTTCTGTATAAGGGTTGGATCACTCCTGAAGTGGTTCATATTTATTCCTTTTTTATTACTTGTTGATAAAAAAAAAACTAATTTATGGTTTGAATGTGATTATGCCTTGGTTTGTGCTGCATTTACTGCTAGGACTAACGTTCCTTGGATTCTTCGTAATAGGTGAAACACTTACCTTGATTACTGTGAGAAAATCAGGTTTAGGATTTCTCATATTTTTCGTGTAGGTATTGCTAATTTAAGGTTTATTCATAAAGAACAATTCCATTGGTATAACAGACTTCCATCTAGTCTTTTCTTATAATTCTTTACTAATAGGTATAGATTACCTAAGTATCACTTTCTTAGGTTTTCTATATATGTGTTTTGGTCTAGTCTCCCATATTTGTTTGTATTTCCTTTTTTTTTTTTTTCTTGTTTTTAATAATATTTTTTTCATGTGACGACAGAAGATTGTTGATACTTAAGATGTCAGTTTAGCTGAGATGTTAACTTTTATATTGATACCTAGCATGATAGCTTTTATAAATATATTTATACTATATATTTTTGTATAAATTTTAATTTTACTTTATTAATAAAATGTATTTTCAAGATATTATTAATTTTAATTCTTATAATATTATATTTATGGATAAATTATTTTAATTATATTTAACTTTTACATTTTTATATTTTATATCTACTATTCTATATTAGAATAAAAATACTTTAACAACCTTAAAACGATATGACGATGAACTTTAATAATATAATAATATATATTAATATTGTAAATTAAAAATAAAATAAATATAATTAAAATATTATTATTTTAAGTGAATACTTTTTTTTAAAGGTGTAAAATTATTACCACTCTTACCGTTAATATGATATCTTATAATATTTTATCTTTTTGGATTCTCTGGGGCGGAGCTCACTCACAAGAACAATTTGTAAGGGTGGATTCGATTTTGCAACACCTTTTTTCGCCATCTTGGTTTGTTAGTCACAATTCCTTAAAAAAATATTGATACCTTGGGGTCATTATGTCTAGACTATGAAAACAAACTTAGTCAAGTTAAAATCAAAACAAATTATAGTAAAAAAAAAAAGAATATTTTGTCAATATCACAAACACAATGAGGAGACAAGCATAGAGAAGTTTTTAGACAAAGTATCAATATTCTCCTTGGCCATCAATGACATCGGTATAGTACCACACGAAGGTCTTTAGTTCAACAAAAAGAAAATTTTGGAACATTTTCATTATAAAAATAAGGACGACCTTTCATCTCAAATAGGATTTTAAAAAAACCGCTCCTTGAAATTCTCGTAAAATAAAGTGAAGAGAACAAGAAGGCAGGTCCTCAATTGACCATGTTAATGGCAACCACCTTGCCCAGTCTCCAAAGATCTAGTACTATAAAAATGAAAAATAAAACTTAGCATCACTCTCAAGCACAAGGTCGAACACATGATTCAAAATGACTGTATGGCTTTGTGTGAGTGTGTGAGGTGTCCTAAAGATCGAAGAAAGGTTTACTATTCGTTGGACACACACAAGTTCCTAATGTATCACGGAAACCTAAAAAATAACACAAGTAAACAAGGAATAACATGCAAGAATGTAAACGAAAGCATTAAAATCTAGACGAGTGCTAAGTAAAAGCTAGAGGAGTCATTTGACACACTTTCTCACTAAAGCATGTGGGCTACATTTGGACAAAGAAGAAAACAATTTAAATTGTTCCACGCGTTCAAGACGCGCAAGAGATATTCAATTCAAAAGTTTCTATTCTAAAACGAATACTTAAAGAAAGAAAATACACAAAGCTTCAACAGTTTCTATTCTAAAACGAATACTTAAAGAAAGAAAATACACAAAGTTTCAACAATAAGATTTTTTAGAGCTCTATAAAGATCTAGAAGGAGAAGAATAGTTGAAGAAGAGAGGAAAAAAGATATACAAGACTATCAAGCAAAAAAGAAAAGTTGTGTGTGTGAAAAAAGATAGTTGTTCCTTGCACAAATTGTATTTGCTATATTAGAGCATTTAGTGATTTGAGTTATGTGTTTAACCATTGTAAAACCTTCACTTTGTGAATTATACCCAGTGAGTTTTCATTGTTCTCTCTTTTGAGAGTGTTTTCTCATATCTTTGAGAGGTATTGATCTTAGGGGAAGATTATGATTCGTGTACCTAGAGAGTTGTAAGAATATTTGTTGCCTGGACAAGTGTTGAATATTTGTTGCCTGGACAGGTGTTGAATACTTGTTGCCTGGAGAGATCTTGAAAACTTGTCCTGGAGAGGTATTAAAAATTGTTTAATGAAAAACTCTTAATAAATTTGCTTAAAGGGACTAGACATAACCCAAGTGATCGAGTGAACCAGTATAAATATGTGCTTACTTCTTTCTTCCTTTTCGATTTGTTAGACATTGTGTTTGTTTTATTTTTTAGGTACGTGAATTGAGTTTAGGTTCCATTCAACGCCCCTTTCTACAGCCAATTGTCCCTAAATCCTAGAATTTGGCTATCACCTAGCTTTCTTCCTAGAAGGGTTGGCCTCACCTATCTTCTAAACACGTTCCTTTTCTCCATTTCAATTCCATCATTCATCCAATCAAGCTTCCACATTCATCTTCTCCATTCTTCCATTGAATATTCTCATTGAAAAAGAAGAAGTCTATCATTTGGTATCAAGAGTTATGGTTCAACAAGAGCTAAGTAGTTTCTTGTTTGTACCAATTAATTTGTGTTTTTTTATTTAATTATTTATTTAAGCATCTTGTTCATCTTGAACCTTCCATTTGTGTGCTTTTAGGAGTTCTAATGTGTGAAATTGTGTGTTCTTTTCATTTTGTTTGAGTTTTATTTCATTTTGTTTAGTTGAATTATCTTATTCATAAGTCATTTTGATCTTATGATTCGTATAAGTTTGTCTTAAGTCCTGTATCTTCTAGTTTTAATTTTTCATTTTCAATTTGATTTCAAGCTCTTTCGAAATAATATATGTGGCTTTATGTGCTTTTTCCTTTTCATTTTTTAGTTCTTACTGGTTACTAGATGATTAACAAGCTCTTTAGAATTAGATTCATTGTATTATTTTTTCAAGTTCGTATAACACTTTGATTCTCTTATGTAATCATTTGGTTATATTTACTTGTTTCTATTTAAGTTTCATTTCAAGTTCAAGTGAATTACATGTGAACTAGTGGTTGTGTATATCAAATTGTGATCAGTTTGAATTCATATTGAAAAATGGCATATACTACTCTTCAAAAATATCAAAAGAAATTGAACAAAAGAAAGATCTAAAAGAAGGTCTAACAACTTTTGGTTCCTCACGTGAGGAAACCTTTTGTTGAATAGCCTTAGATTGGGAAACCGTCGTCATCCCTATCGGAGGAACGATGAGAGAAAGAGGAAAATATACTTCTTTTGTGGAATTTTTCTCTAGAAAAAGTCAATAGGACTCATGGATGAATCCTTCCTAATACCAAAAACTTCCCTACCAATAATGGGTTATTTGCAACAAAAGAATCAGAAAATAAAGAAGAAGAGGCCATTAGAAATGTACCTCGGTAGAAATGGCAAGAAACGATGATGAAATGTGAAGGAGCACTCTTAGAAGCTTCAGAACTCAAAAAGGATGGAAGGGAAGAAATGACAAGACAAAACGATGGTCAAATATAAAGCAAAGTAAAAATTTTCAAACGCTGCATGAAATGATGATACTTGAATCGTTGCTACTTAGGACAACATGTCTTGAGAAGGTAAAGCGACAATCACCAAAATGATGAAACACCTCAAAAAAGGATAAAATTCATCATTACTAATAAAAAAAAAAAAAAAAAAAAAACCTTACTAATAAAAACACCTTATTATTGCATATTAAAAAATGCAATATTATAAACCATGTCATATCAACTAAAAGCAAACTTGGCTTTAAAAGAGTTATGTAACCACTAACCTAAACAATTATATATGGAAGTACCAAAACATGCTAAACTACAATTAATCGGTCCACCTTCACCTCTTTATAGATTTCGAGCTTGGGCACTTATATACCTACCTGTATCTAAGATATATGGAGATACATATAATAACATAAAATTCAATCAAATCAAGTGCAGTCTAATCAAATCGGACATAATCCAATCAAATCAAACGCAATCATATGATTTGGATATTTATATAGTGATAATTGATTGAATCACATATACTTTATAATCAGATGTATCTCTTATTTATTTCAAATATCTTTTGAGCACCTCAACTTAGATTCAAGAAGGTCTATAAATAGAGATCAATCTCAGGGGAGTATTCAGGCAATTCTAATACTCGCATATATACTTATAGTTCTTATTTTTTTTATGTTCTTATTGAGTTAAGCATGAGATAATCTTAACAAGTGAATCTAACATCTTTGTTTTTGACAAACTTGGCGATATATCTTTGAGTCATAACTCGATTGGCAAAACAAACCTCCTTCATCCACTTTGGGAGACCAATGTTCTTTGTAGGCAAGAATGATAACCATCAACTCAGTAAATAGATTTGATCAAGATCCATTTTAATAACAATTGTTCATATTAGTTTATATTAAAATATTATTAATACTTTAAACTATTATTAAACTTTAAATTTAATAATTTATAATTAAATACATTTTAATCAGGAAAACTTATTATTATTATTATTAATGCTTAAGTTTTTTTAATTCATAAATTATTTATAACAATAATAATATCAATTAATTAATAATCAAATATTTGAATATTGTATTACTAATAATATTAATATTAATATTAAGAAGTGGACTTTAAGCCTAACTCAACCTTATAAAATCTTTTTATTAGGTGAGATTTGCACCCACTTATATACTATGGATCTTTTTCTCCAATCGATGTGGGATCTCCAACATACCTCCTTACGCGAAGGCTCAACAACTCGTGCGTATTATATTTATGGGTGGTCTAATAATGAATGGCACGATAGACCCAACAAACTTTCGCTAGGATAGGTTCTAAGTGGCTCTAATAGCATATTAAGAAGTGACTTTAAGTCTAACTCAACCTTATAAAATCGGCTTATAAGGCGAGGTCTGCACTCACTTATATACTATGAATCTTTATCTCTAGCTGATGTGGGATCTCCAACAATTAATGTTAAAATTAATACTAATTAACATTATATAAACTTTATTTTCTTTCAATGTTAGTCACACGAGGAATCTTACTATGAACATCTTTTTTTTTTGTAGACGTACAAAACAAAAACTTCAGATAATTTCTTTTTCATAGGAGAAATGAGTTGTCCATGTTGCCTAGAGTGATGCGATAAACACAATTGTACTAATGATTTCAACAATCTACATTATCCCACTCTGCCTATAAATAAATTATTAATTCAAATTATTACACTTATCAAAATATTTACATTCATCATATTGTCTCCTTCTCTCTTAATACTATAACCTATCACAAACAAACTCTTCTCAAAATCTCAATCCCCATTACTTAAATCATTCAACTAAAGCAATAATTTACTTCACTAACATGTGAAAGGTGCAATCATCTATACCATTTATGAGTGTTCTAATGACAGTACCTATTTTAAACTTAGAAAAATGGTAAGGAAAGACACATGCGCCTTGGATGAGTTGCTCAATAAGGTGACACAAGTCCTAGATTAGAAAGACTAGAAAGAAGTTACCATAATATAATACCGAAGTCCTATTCAAATGTACTATTCAATGGTTATCAATGAATCAATTAACCACAACATGCTTCATGACTTGGGCAACTGTTACTATTACTAGTACAAAATATAAAAACAACGAGCCTTTTTTTAATGCGATTTTATAGTCAGATGTTGTCATTCAAAACGCGGTGTCATTTTTGAAGTTAACTTCATTTAAGAATGTGACTATTTGTAATAGTCACAATCTTAAACAAAGCGTTTTGATTTAAGAATGCAACTATTACCAATAGTCAAATTCTTAAATAAAGCACTTTATTTAAGAATGCGGCTTTACCTAATAGCCGCATTCTTGAAACAAAGCATTTTGTTTAAGAATGCGGCTTTACCTAATAGCCACATTCTTAAAACATTATTACCCTAACACTGAAGCGCGTCACTTACACTTTCATACTTCCTTTCTTCTCTGGCGCTTCGTTTTCTCATCTATTTCTGCTCTCGTGCTTCCTCTCGTCTTCTAGGAGCCTACATTGTCTTTTTCGTGTCATTTGTAAGTTCGTTTTAAGCTTTCTACTTCTTCTTCACCATTGGTTTATGTATTTTTTTCATTTCTCTTATTTGTTTGTTTTTTGCCATTGCTCGAATGTCACCATTGTTTCATTTCCACCCATAATAATAGTGGTCATGATGGAGCAAAAATTAGGTGTCCATGTGTTAACTGTTTGAATGGAAGGACACTAGATGTTAAGAAAATCAGGGAGCACCTTCTATATGATGGGTTTCTTCGATCTTATACAACTTGGATATGGCATGGTGAATTATTAAATTCGTCTTTTTGTAACTGAAGAATATATGGGATCCACCATGGATGATGCAGTACATGATGATGTAGTTGAGGATCGATTGGAGGACATGATTCGTGATGTGGGATTTGAGTCTTTTGCAGTATGTCAAGCAATGTAGAGACTCTATTGTATCCAGGATCAACTAACTTCACACGGTTCTCGAAGGTGTTAAGATTGATGAATTTGAAGGCAATAAATGGATGGACTGATAAAAGCTTCACAAAATTGCTTCAGTTGTTGAAGGATATGCTTCCAGAGCGAAATACTCTACCTAATCGTAATTATTGAGGCCAAAAAGATTCTTTTTCCAATGGTTATGGAGTATAAAAAGATACATGCATGTCCTAATGATTGTATACTATATAGGAAAGATTTTAAATTGTTGAAAAGTTATCTGAGGTGTGGGTTATCACATTATAAGTTCAAACAAAAAGATGATGATACTATTGAAGAGATAGAAAAGCATGGACTCCCAATGAAGGTTATGTGGTATCTTCCCACCATTTCAAGGATGAAGCATTTGTTTGCAAACCCAAATGATGCTAAGAATCTTAGATAGCATGTAGATAAGAGGAAATATGATGGCATGTACCGACATCCAGCTGATTCTATTCAATGGAAGAAATTTGATGATGAGTTTCTAATTTTGGTAAAGAATCAAGAAATATCCGACTTGGTTTAGCAATAGACGGAATGAATCTGTTTAGTAATATGAGTACGAATCATAATTCATAACCTGTTTTACTAGTTATTTACAACTTACATCCTGGATTGTGCATGAAGTGAAAATACATGATGTTGTCTATGATCATATCCGGTCTGAAACATTCAGGAAATGACATAGATGTTTATCTAAGTCCCCTAATTGAAGATTTGAAGTTAATGTGGGATCAGGGTGTTGAAGTATTTGACAGATTTGCTAATGAAACTTTCAAGATGCATGCCATGTTATTTTGCACCATCAATAAATTTTCGGCATATGGTAACTTATCACAAATGATCATAAAGCATGTCCAATATGCGAAGAAGACACCGTTTCTCAACAATTGAAACATCGAAGAAAGACAGTATATCTTTAGGATTGGAGGTTTCTTAGAAGTCATCATCCTTACCGAAGGTTGAAAAAATCCTTTAATGGACACCAAGAGATTAGTAGTCCACCAACTCCATTAACTGGTGTTGAGGTTTATGAAAAGCTAAATAAAACAGACCACACCTTCGGTAAGTCGAAAAAGAAGTCATCTGTGACAAATATTTGGAAGAAAAAGTCAATCTTCTTTGATCTTTCGTACTGGTAGAGGTTAGAAGTCAGACATTATATAGATGTAATGCATGTTAAGAAGAATGTGTGCGATAGCTTAATTGGTACACTTCTTAACATTAACGAGAAGACGAAGGATGATCTAAATGCTCGTTTAGATTTGATTGAGATGAACATATGAGGCGAGTTGGCACTGATAAAAATGGGTAAGCGTACATATTTGCCCCCGGCCGGTTACACCATGTCAAAAGATGAAAAAATAAGTTTCTATCAATGTCTAAAGGGTGTGAAAGTGCCACAAGGACATTTCTCAAATGTGAAGAGCCTAGTGTCAATGTAAGATTTGAAGTTAATTGGGTTGAAGTCTCATGATTGTCACATCTTGAAGCAATAGTTGTATCTGGTAGCTATTCGTGGGATCTTACCAAAAATGTTAGACATACCATAACCCGTTTATGCTCATTATTCTCTTCCATTTGTTCTAAAGTCATTGATCCATTAAAATTAGATGAACTTGAAGATGAAATTGTTGTTATCTTGTGTGAATTGGAGATGTTTTTTCCTCCATTTTTTTTGACATCATGGTTCATCTAGTTGTGCATCTGGTAAAAGAGGTTAGATTATGTGGACCAGTGAACTTAAGATGGATGTATCCTGTTGAGCGGTATATAAAAAATTTTGAAAGGTTATGTGAAAAATCATTATCGTCCAGAAGCTTCAATGATTGAAAGGTACAAAGCAGAAGAAAGTATTGAATTTTGTTCAGAGTACATGTCAAAAGCAAATCCAATAGGTCTTTCAGCTAATTCATGGCACCACAGGTGTTCTACAAGTACATGTTTACATGGTGTGAATATTGTAATCAAATCTCAATCAGAAGCCTTACAAGCACATTTGTATATATTGAATAACACATATGAAGTTATACCTTACATAGATGCTCATAAAGCCATTGTAAAGGTAAATAACCCAAGACAAGCAGAGAAATGAGTCTTGATGGAACATAATAGAACTTTCATGCCTTGGTTTAAAGACGATGTGTTAAAGGATTCAATGGCATGGGAGACCTTGACCTGGTTGGCTACTGGATTGAAGTTTGATGTCATTTCTTGTACAGCATACAAAGTGAACAATTTTATATTTTACACGAAGTCTATGGATGAAAAGAGTACAGTTCAAAATTCTTGTGTTACTCTTGAAGCCGAGTCAATGCAGTTTTCCACTTCGAAAGATACAAATCATGTACTTGGATCAATGGCATACTATGGGTTTATAGAAGAGATATGGGAGGTTGACTATACTAAGTTTTTCGTTCCAGTTTTCAAGTGTAAATGGGTTGACAATAAAAGTGGGGTTAAAATTGATGAATCAGGTTCACACTAGTGGACTTTCAAAAGATAGGGTATCGAGATGAGCCATTTACAATGGTTCAACAAGCATCTTAGGTTTTCTACGTTAAAGATCCTACGTCAGAATATTGGTATGTCGTTTTACACGGGAAAAAACAAGGGGAGGCAATAGATGATATTGAAAATGGTGACTCCGTTCATTCACACCAATGATAATTAATAAAGATGACGATGTAGTTGATGATGTTCATGCAACCTCTGAAGACCACAGTGAAGGAATTTACATATGAACATTCAACCCACTATGGTAAAAAATTTAGAAATATTTTTTATAATACACATTTAGAATTTTATGTATGTTTTATATTATTTTCTTTCGATGTAGATTAACTAATCTTTGTTACCTAATTTTTTAACACAGATATGGATGACGATCAGACTCTAATCAGATCCCCAGACGAGTTAGCATAGGACCTACTAGATTGAAGCATCTCTCATTAAGACGTGCTGCTAGTGAGAAGACACCTGTTGACATTGACGTCAACATTGGAGTAGCTTCCGGTCCTAATGTTGAGACGCTTAACAGCTATCTTGGAGTTGTTTCTTGTGAGAGGCTCTCCATTTTGATTAATTCATGGCATGATGTGTCAGAGGTCGATCGAAACATGCTCTAGAAGGATGTTCGGGTAAGCTTTACATTATTATCGTTATCATATAATGCTTTTTAATATTCATTGATAAATTTTAATTTGATGATATTATTTTGCAGGCAAATTTTGAAATCCCTAATGTGGAATCGCTTTGATCAAAGATCATATCCAATATCAAACTTAAATTCCGTCAGTTTAAGTCAAAATTGACGACGAAATATATTTTTGGCAAGTATAAAGGCGAAAATCCTTGTTTAAAGTACAAACATATTGATGAAGACACATGGTGTCTTTTTGTTCAAAGTCGTGAAAATGAAGCTTGGAAGGTAAGTGAAGTTACTTAACTATTTTTATTTATATAACATTAATAACTTAATATTATTTAATTCACTTTGTTTATTTAATTTATGACAGGATTGTCGGAAGAAAGCTCAAGTAACAACACAAAAGAATGTTACCCCACACGTATTGTCTCGTTCGGGGTATCGAAAGCTTGAGCAATCACTAATGATGGAAAAGGAGCAATCTAGACAAAGGACTGGGCTTGAGATTGATACAGGGGTCACTTCTCCTCCATCATCACCTTTGCGTCACCTAAAATGGAAGATGGCTCGAATTAAAAAGTCAAGTGCATTTAGTTCTGACCAATCACGGATAGTCTCAGAAAAAATTGTAAGTTATTTTTATCCTCTTTTGCAATTATTTTAAAGTCTTAATTATATTAAAAACTTATATGATTTTGGTCTCTTGCAGGATTCCTTAGTTGAGCAAAGCTCCCAAGGTAATTTTGTACCTGAATATCGTCACGATATCCTTGTTGAAGTAATTAGACGATCTGAGCACTATGGTCGTGTTCGTGCAGCTGGAAAAGGGTTGGAATTAAACTATATTTTGGAGTTGCACCATGACACTCACCCTCCTCCCCTACCACAGAGACCAAAGCAGAAATGACGAGTAAAATACGTCAAGAATTAACGGAGGAAATGAGAAAGGAGGTTGATCGAATGCGGCTAGAGTTGCGATAGGAGTTTTTATCGCAACAAGTTTATGTTGAGCCGACTGAGGTGCTTGTTAGTCCCACTCCCAAGAGCATAAAGGGGAGTTGTGCGGCTCCTACAACATCAGGGGAGGATATCATTGGCCACACAAGCCAATATGAGCTACTGGTAAAGGGTGTCATGCTTCCTCAAGTGGTGGCCATTGGAAAAGTCTATCAAGAGGCCACCACCTTACATAACGTTCTTGTCTCCTCTGATGTGGCGAAGGTAACAGTTGAAAGAGTATGAGTAGCTAATGCTCGTGTTCCACTGCCTTCAAATGAGGTAACAACTTTGGCTGATGCATTTCAGACATTCATACCCTGGTCTAGTCAAAGGAGCAAATAATTACAAATAGTAGCAGCATATGAGTTTGTCAAAATATCAAAATGAGTACTTAAGGGGGCAAGCTTCAATAAATATTACAAGTTATTTGTCAACTACTTTGTCGTCCACCACAATCTTCAAATGCGACTAATCAGTGGTGGACACATGGGAAGAGAGCAGTTTCAAGTTAATGCTTGAGAACATGTATGTCAGAAGTAATAATGGGTGCAAGTTCCAATAAAATGCACGAGGACACAAGTCCATATGATAGATTAGAGATAGGTCAAGCAACATCAACAAACTTATTAGCCTCACTAACTTATGCCAAAGGTTAAGGGGCTGAGAGGTCATGGGTCGAGCCCATTTATGTGACGAAATGGTCTTAATCTTTGGAAATTGATGATTATGATCTTATTAGTCTCATTGACTTATGCTTGAGGCTAGGGGGCTGTGAGATCATGGGCTAAGCCCATTTATGTAGCGAAATGGTCTTAATCATTGGAAATTGATGGTTATGAACTTATTACTCTCATTGGCTTATGTATGAGGGTCATGGGTCGAGCCTAGTTATGTGGCAAAACTAGACACCTCATTCGAATTATACCAGAATCTCTGATAAAAAATTTATTTTATTATATTAATTTATATTTATATATTACATCTAATATAATAAAAATGTTCTTTATTTTGTAGAAACCTAGTCGGAAACCAAGTCCAAAAAAGAAGCAGGAGGTTCTAATTGACGATCCTATAGCATCCTTAGCTGTAGTTGCTAGAGAGATTGGTCGAGACCCTTTGGAAGTTTCGTGGGATGATACGTTTTTTGAAATAAACACTGACATGCCATTATACATATGCATGTCAGATTTGTTAGAATTTGTAGCTGGGGATCAGGAGCTCAATATAAATATAATTCAATTTTTTATGATGTAAGTATCTTTATCTACATTTTCGTTTACTTTATGTTAAATTATTGTTGATTATGCTTTAACTAATAACTTGTAGGTTTTTGCATGGTGTTTCTATCACTTATGGGAATGAAGATGTGTGTGGATTCTTAGATCCCTCTTATACTAATCCCATTGGAACAAAGAAAACTGAAACTCAATCATACATCACTAACACCCTGGAAAAAAGGGGAAACAAATTTATTTATGCCCGTATATTAATGAGTAAGTTTAATTATAAGTCATCAATTATTACTATTTCATGTTTTAAATATTTACTAACTCTTTCATGGATGATATAGGAGTCATTGGCAGTTACTTGTCTTATCAACGGTTGATAAGACTGTTGTATGGTTCTGTTCCCTACATAAGAAGTCATCCACACGTCTGAAGAACATCATTGATAAGTAAGTACACTATAAACTTAACTCCATATGTTACTAATTAAGCATCTACTAATGCGGTTTTTTGTATTAATCAATTCATGACGTGGATATAACATCCTAAAAGGTTGATCTAATTCAAATTTTCAAAATCTGAAGTGGATGACACTAAAGGTTTGTAATCTTTCTCTTTTCATTGTTTATCAATATTAATTTTTACTTTTTATTGAATTATAGTGTAATAGACAACCAGAAAGCTATGAGTGTGGCTATTATGTTATGCAATGGATGGTTACAATTGTAGAATAGGCCTTAAAGGTGAACGGGATCAGGTAACATGATGGTAAATTATTTTTATAATTCTTTAACATATATGTATCTTAACACTAATTTATGTGAACCTTATTTTGTAATGTAGTTCTTCACGGATGAGTGACCAATGTCTTCGGAAGCCATAGCATATGTGAGTCTTGGTCCACATATTTTCTAAATTTTTATAACTCTAGAATAGCTGATGAATAGTGTAGGAATTAGATAAATAGATTGGAATTAGATAGATAGATAGATATATTATTAGTGTTTGTAATATATTTCTATCAATATATAATTTGATTCTTTGAATTTATGTATTTGTCTGATTGCGTTATAATTGAACAGGTTAATTTAGATGAGAATTAGCATTAAACAGAATATTTTAAAAAAAAATAACCATATACAACGACGGCTATTTACCATAGCCGCGTTCTTATATGCAGTGCAAAGACTTACAAGGGCGGCTATGGTAAATAGCCACATTCTTAAATTCAATTTATAAGTGCGGGTATGGTAAATAATCATATTCTTAAATGCATTACAAATTCCTTTTATAAATCATTCTGAAGCATATAAGAATGCGGCTATTTACGATAGTCGCATTTATAAATCAGCATTTAAGAATGCAGTTAAATAGTCGTCTTCTTCTCTATTGGATATAAGACTACATGTACATCAAATACGGATAGAAAGTCGTCGTTTTAAATTGAAAATAGTCGCACTCTTTTAACATTTCTGCACCAGTGCTCTATGAGGAATAAAAGAAATAATTAAGTATTATATGATGAGTCACCATACTTTCAATTTCGTTTTCGTTTTAATGTATGTATGTTTGAAGGTGTGTCAGTTTTCTTTGTTATCTATTTTCTCTTCATTTTTGTTTCTGTTACATCCATGTTTTAATTATTGATGAAAAGTTCTTTCACTTTCTCTTCTTACATAATAAATTACCAAATTTACTTCTATTAATAATAGTAAAATTATACTTTTAATAATAATTTATACATACATTCTTATAATAAAAAAAAATTTACTTTAATATTTTAAATCAATAATGATTATTAGTACAAAAAAATTAATAATTTTTTAATAATAATTACAATATTTTAGTAAAAACAATTTATTGATAACATTTAATATTAACTTATATTGAAATATTATGAATATTTTAAATTATTACATTAAAGTTTAAATTTAAAATTTAATTAGTAATACTAATTGTTAATATAAATAATGGTTAATTTTTTTAAAATTCACAAATTCGCAATAATAATATCTATTAGCTAATAATCAAATATTTGAATATTTTATTCGTTACAATATTAACATAAAAAAATAATACTAACATTATATAGTTTTATTTTCTTCCATCATACTTTTATGTAATTATATTATAATATTGATTAATTTAATTTAATATTTCAAATTGAACTCTGAAAGCGTAAAGTAAAATTCAAAACCCAGTTCAAAATTGGGGTTATATTTTGAGATTGGGTAGGGAAGTTATACATGCTCTTTGCATAAGTTTCACATCCTCAGAGACAATATTTATTTATCTATGTCCGAAACAAAGAAAAAGAAGTGTCTAGAGGTTATCCATAAAAAAGCAGGTTTGGCAAGTCTAGGAAATAATGTTAAAACATTCCCCCATTATACACAAGGCAATTTCAAAGGCCCCCCTTAGCAAGAAAAAAAATAGCAGAAGTTAAAAAAATAACTCGACTTAGAAGCAGCAGATGAACCATGAGTAATAATTTGTCAAAAATAAATAAATAAATAAATAAAAAGGTAAAGTCATGAATACAAGGCTTCCAGTGATGATCAGTTGAAACGCACTGAATTGCAGCTGCCTACTGCCATGAATGTTTTCACTCCGAAGAGTCAGAGATAAGTACATCTTCACAAAAAAATCGATCTATCTATAAAGATTACAATCTTCCCCTTAAAGGGGTATGTAACAATAATCTATTTTAAGCTCGTGGTTTTTACAATACAAAGTGAACCGCTATTTCTGAACAAATTAACACGCCAACTCCATAACAATGCTACAATAACGGAAGGATACCTTTGTGCCATTGAGTATGTTGGAAGAACAATTCTAAATCCAGGCAAACAAATCCTCCATATTTGCTTCCACTGCACTGGATAACATGCTTAATGAAATATGCAACCAGGCTGAGTCCATCTTAAATAATCCCCTTGGAAATGCTAGATGTTGCATTTATCTTTAACGACCGCTCAGGGATGTAGGTAACACCTGTTCAGACCATAATGTAAACACGTGAGAACCTCAGCAATATCATAATTTGCATTTTGCATTTTGCATGTCGATTACCACTACATGGAGAGCAGGGAAACTTTTTTCTGATGAAGAATGAAACAATGCACAAAATCAACCAAACTTTATAAAAATACTTGTGAGAACATATGCTTTGCATCTATAAATACCTAAAATATCATCGAGGAAAACAAGAAATTAATGACTAGTCAAAAGCAGAACATCTAAATTATAAAAAGGACCCAAACGAGCGTCTGGCACAAAAATATCATACCTAGGGGAAGCCAACAAAAGATCTTATAAAATGCAAGACTAAAATTGTCCGGCCCCAAGTTATAATATTTTGTTATGCTCATTGAGTGATTCTTCAAAACAATCATGACAGTTAGAGAATTAACAGACTTTTACGCAGTTCATCTTCTCATAAATCCAATACTAAGTATTGACCTGATATTCTTCTTCTGAGTCAAGAATCAAGAAGTAAAATTCTCGTGATCTGTACCTTTTTCCATGACATCAATTTGCAAAGAGTCAAGTGCAATTATGCCATCGGTCAATGGAAGTAGTTCAAGCTTAATGGTGGCTGTTGACTGAGACGGGATACATCTGACGTGGCCAATACATGGTTTTAAATTAATTAGTGTTAGCTTTAACAAAGTCATATAAATAAAACTGAGAGCCGACATATTACCCAAGCGGAACTCTACTGTGCAGCCAAAGATGTGTACAACTTAGGCCAGAACTAGGGATGACATCATTCATTGAAACTGACTGAGGTCTTACGTCATCTTGTTTGTCATTTTCTTTTAAAAGGGAAGTAAAGCTCCCCCCCTGAGTGGCCCCGACATGTCTTTCACCACTTATCCTTCCTAAAAACTCTGTGAAACCAATAAAAGGACTAGTTGGACTAGTGGGTGAACTCAGAGAAACAACTGAAGGGGGTGAAGTGAATGAGGCTGGAGCGAGAACTGTCAACGTTAGATCTTCAGATGTCAAATTTGAAGCTTGAAGAGTTAAAACCTGATAAAAGAGAAACAATTAAACTAATCAAACTGTAACTTAAGTAAGATAAATATTCAAAACAAACTACATACGTCCTCCAATTGCAAGCCCCAACTCAAGATAGTCAAATGTTAAAACATATATTGACCTGCACAGGAAGTTGAGAATTTCTTTCATATGGTCTAGGAGACTCTCCTGAAATCTCAGATGCAACAGAGATTATAATATCCCTTGATGTACGAGGTCGCCAACTGGTTGCTTGCTTAAAGAATAATCTTGATGCTACATTAAGCATAAAACACAAAGAGAAAACAACCAATTAACAACTCAGCAAATATTAGATAATAGTAACACACCAACAAAACAAGGAGGCAAAAACTCTTACCTGTATAATTGCATCGACAAGACACCATAATGGCATACTTATTGTCAATTGACACGATCTTTGTTCTGTCAGGACTCTTGGAGGAAAGACTTGATCTTGATGACGAGTTTGGAGATT
Organism: Phaseolus lunatus; assembly: GCA_013389735.1. Classification (NCBI taxonomy): domain Eukaryota; kingdom Viridiplantae; phylum Streptophyta; class Magnoliopsida; order Fabales; family Fabaceae; genus Phaseolus; species Phaseolus lunatus. The sequence continues at coordinate 9,867,320 of CM023859.1, read as the reverse complement.
GCAACTTTGAAAATTGAGAGCCTTCATCTTGAGCCTTAATATTTTTCCACATAGAAGTTGCAGGTTTAAGGATGAAAGAATGCTCTTCACCTCTCCTATAATCAGAAACTTCTAGTTAGACGGTGATGATCGGAGTTAACTACATACAACCAAATTCTGAAGTTCTCTAACCATATTTACTATTAAGCATTTTCTTTTATTCTTTAACAGTTAATCAGATTGATTTATAGACAACAAGATACAATATCATATATGTCAGAAGAGGGTATTAAGCAAGAAGCAACCTTTTATTGAAAGGGAGGAAATGAATTGGCAGGATCCAATCCTTCCCTTGTCCAAAAAAAGCATTCGCCTCCCCCCCCAAAAAAAAGAAAAATCTGCACGAGGGAAGGGAAGTGTATTCTACGCCTAAACATTAGAAGATTTCACAATATTATCCTCCTCATAGCTCTACTACTTTCTAACATGTTATTCTCATATTATCCTCCTCATCATATCCCCTTAATATATAGTTATACATTATAGATTAAACAATACTATTGTAAATAATAAAATATTTTAGAGGAATCTAAATGGATATTGTACATTCTTTATTTAGCGCTTTAGAGACAATTGAATTTTAGGTTTAAACTGAACTCCACAAAACTGACTTCTAAGGTTGTTTAACACACCATTTACATACTAAATATTTCAGCCATACCACTAGCTAAAGTGACTAAATCACCATCCTTGAGGTTGCAATTAGGCAAATTCCAAAGAGGCAGCAACTAAAACTGGCTAGGAAAGATGTGATTAAGGTACAATTCCAACACTCTACCTTACGTCTAAGACTTCCAGCCCAAAGCATGGCAAAATGTAGGTGGCTGAACAATGCATATAGGATATATTTTGATTCCATCTTAAAAAGTGTATCTAAGGTATAACTCAATCCTACAAAATTGACTTGCAAAATAAGGTTTCCATTTCACTTATATACTTTATTTTAATCATATTACTAGCTGGTGCAGGACTAAACCACCACCATTCGACATTGCAAGTAAGACAATCTCCAAAAAGGCTACAACTAAGGTGAGCTAGAGGTGACTGCAATTTAGGCGATTTTCACATGCTCATTGATGGCTTACATGGCACATGACATAAACCTATGCAACTGAAACTGGTTGTATACAGCAAGTTAACAGATAAGTAACAATACAAAAAAATAACAAACTTAAAAAAAAAACCTGAGGGCTAAATTTGGTAAAGAATGGTCATTTCCAGCTTCAATACATGCAATTGGTAATGATGATGGGGGTCCGCTTTTTGTAGCCTCTTCGAAAACTATTGTTATGGCATCTATAAATATCACAATATCTGAAACATGTGCAGGAGCAACATTCTGGAGAACAAAACTTATGAAATGTCAATAAAAACAGAAGCTGAAAATAGTTAATAGTATAAATGCCCCCAAAAAAGAATGAGGGTAACAAAAATACAGGCAAGTAGGCCAAATAATTTGGTTCAGTGACATTATAGTTCAAACCTTTATCCGAACACACAGAAGATCCTCTGAATTGCAGTCAGCTGCAAAGGAATGAATCTCTAGTGGTTGTATTATTTCAAATTTCCTTCTCCATCTTCTTCCAGGTGTGTAGATACCTTCTAATCCACAACAAACTGAAAACCTTTCTCGCTCTAATGAGACACCTCTAAAAGATAAAAGTTCTTCAACTCCACTTTTTTTCCTTAAAAATTTCTGAGATGAGCATTGATCCCAATCTTCAATGTCAAAGTTTGGCTTAGAACTAGCTGCTTTTACAGGAGCAGTTGGTGGAATTGTATTTTGGGGTAATGCTGACATGGAGTAACTTCTAAAATGGCCACTAAAGGAAAATAATTGAGAGCTAGATGATGGTGAAACATTCGACCTCTGAGAGGTGCTGCCCATTCCTGAATTTGGAGAAAACTGAGGAGGAGATACTGGGCGAGAAGCAGGGGGGAGAGAGTTATCTAATGGAAGTATCCACTTTAATAGAGCTCCACATGGATCGTGATGTGTGTGAACGGAATTGTCCTGGTTCTCAGAAGACAACATTTTCTCCTGAAACTTTTCATATTGGAGAATTTCTATACAAGGGTCTCTAAGAAAGTCAACACCAACATTCACCTGTAAAAGAACCTGGATCCTTCCAAACAGGAAAATGAATCAGATCAGTAATCTGGGCAAATGAGAACGGTCAGGCATAATTAAGGAGGATACCACAGGACAAAATTTTCATAAAGATCTGTGGTATTATAGAGGCAAGGAAAATGCCACTAAAATATATTTGAAATTAAACGAATGCTTAAGTAAAATGAAGATACGAGACTAAGGTTCTAGCCAGTAGTAGCCAGTGAAAGCGTGAAACAATACCTCTACATTACAAAAGATATGTTCAAGAAATCTAAATAATGATGATATTTACACAGGTCAATATACTATACAACAATCCAAAGAAGCACAAGCAAATATTTGGCTCCAAATGCCCCATAGAAATGAAAATATCTTAAACATTGATAATGTACTTACAAGAAGAATCATTGCAGAGCATGCAATAAACTCAGCACAGTACTATCAAGATGCAGTAAAATTTTATACACTTTTACTAAATGATTTTCAATGAGTTTTACAAATGATAAGCACTCAAGCACTTGGGAAACCCTCCCTTAAAAGCAAGTTTTTTTTGGAGGGTGGGGGGAGGAGCCATGAGTTTTACTAAATGATTTTCCATGAGTTTACAAACAGCATGAACAAATGAAATAGATGCCAGATAGATTGTCTTTGTTGCATGCCAGGGAAATGAAAATTGAAGCAATCAAAAGACTGTAGACTCAACCCCAAATTTAACTGAAATGTAGCACTCGTCTGAATGTCAAACTTTACGATCCATACAAAAATTTAGATAAAAAAAATGAATAATCATATGCATGATCACTGAAATTTTATGACACATACCACTATATCTCCATTTGGTAGGGCACAACACTTGACTGAATTTCTTGCCACTCCACTGGAAATAGTTGCATCAAAATTTGCTCTATCAATAACTGCACTAATAGAAGATGTATTTTTTGCAGTCTCTTTAATATCAAATGACGAGATCCTTTGCCCATTTCGTTCAAAGGAGTTGGACTTTTCTGAAGAACCTCGTTTAGACCAAAGCGGCTCATCAGCATCAGCAATCCTGGCAAAGAAATGAGAATTCTCAAATTTTTGTAGCAACAATGCAGTTTGTCTTTTGTGAACCTCCTTCCTTAAAAGGGATTCACCAGCATAAGCATCCCCTGGGTGATTAGTCTTCACTTTTTCCAGGTCTTTCTTCTCTTCTCTACTAGGGTTCAGTTCCTCTTCTCTAGACTCTGAATCATTTCTGTTTTCAACATTTCCATTTACTTTGCCATGACTATGACACATGCCACTTTTACTCATCACAGCAGCAACTTTAAATGGAGTAATAATCTCCATATCCTGCTTACAAGCAGAAAGGCACGCTAGGATCTGAACCTGTTCACCTGAATTCAAAACATCAATTAGATCCTATGAACTTCCCATGTGAACTGGCAGACCAAAGCAGGCACTTAAACACTCTGATTCATGTACCAAAGAAGGAAAGAATCTTACCAGGAAAGAGAAAGGAACGATCTAGGGAGCGAAAGAACTGCATGTCTGACGCATGATTCCAGTCTTCAGGAATTTCCTCTATAAAAGCAAAATTCAAAATCGGATGAATCACATCTCATCACATAAGCAGAACAGTCTTACCCATAACATCATCAATTATCATACACAAAAAATAAAGTGTCCTCCTATCACTCTAACAAAAACCATGTTGGTTCTAATTTCCCATGTCCAAATCTTAGTTCCCACTTAGTTAACAACAAAGTGATGGACAATGCAGAAGGAAGTATGTTTAAATAAACATTCATAATTTAGCCTAGCTAATGCATAAATGATAAATAATTTTTGGATAAGCTAAACGAGGGAGTTTCTATAAAAGTCGAAATACAAAGTTGAATTAAGCATATGGGAAAATTCAATACATTTTACTTCTAATTTTCTTCTCATGCAAATTTATCCAAACAAGACTTAATCAGTTAGGTTCTGTGCTATATTCTCCTTGATCTCACTCTTTTCAGTAGAACTCAAACACACTCCTTGATCTCACTCTAATTTCCTGTTTCATGAAAATAATGAACCAAACGCTGCCTTAAGTAAGGAGAAGAAAAGAGGAGTTTGTATGAGCATTGAAAGACATACTGTAAGGAATAGTGATCCATCCTTCGTCTTCAGAAACATCCAAGTGCGTAGCCAAAACGGAGGCGTCGTTTTTGGAAGTGAAAGGGGCGGCGCCGTTTTCGCCATCGACCTCTCCGTCGAAGTGGCCGACTTGGATATAGGGGTCCTCGGCTATGAGACTCTCCAAAGACGAGGCGCCGTCTGAGCGGGGCTCCGGAGTCGTCGGAGTCGGAGTCTTCGTCGGAGTTGTGGCCGTCGTGGACGAAGGCTTTTCCCTATCGGAGTACACTTGCGTGGTGGAACGCATCAGGAAATTCATCGTGGGAGTTTCTCTGGAAATCGGAATCCAAGGGTTTATGGGTGATTGGTGAATTTGAGAAAGTGAATGAGGGTGGTTGGTTGGTTCAGTGAATCAGTGATGGTAGTAAGAATGGAGTAAGGGAATGAGTTGAAGGATCGAAGAAAAGGAGAATTGATACCTCTGATGAAGGATCCAACACAGAGAGAGAGAGAGAGAGAGAGAGAGAGAGAGAGAGAGAGAGAATTAGAGCTCTGAGTAGTGCCAACTTCAATCTGGATCTGTTTCTGTTTCTGTTTCTGCTACACTCCTCTTCCACCCTGCCGCAACACAATTTCTTTCTTAATAAACCACCCCCTCAAACGCACCGTTTGGACTCTTCCATCGCCTACCTTCCTAACTCACCTCACTTTTGGGTAATTACGTCAGATTGGAGTTTAATTACGTTTTAAGGAAAATAACTGTGTGCTTTTTGGAGTTTCTTTTTACTGTGATTTTAGTGAGATAATTTTATGGTTCAAAACTTTATTAATTATTTTATTTCCGTATTAAAGACTTGAACTGAAGATATTATTTAAGAAATCTGAATCCAGTTTCAGTCATATCAATAATATTATGGAAATTTTTTAATGTCTTTTAATAATTTTAGTCGGAGAAAATTATTGAGAAAAAAAAATACTTTTTACTAATTCATCACTAGTTAGTTACGGAATAGCGAACGAATACATCAGCTAAAATTTGGCATCAGCGTCTTACACTATATATGTAACATCCTACTAAAACCTGTAGTTTTAAGATTATTGAAAACACAAACTATATATAGTTTACTAAGTTGCATATCGAATATATACTTTAAATATATACAAACAAAACTAAAAAAAAAAAAAAAAAAACTCTTAAAATTATAAGTTCTTTTAGTTATAGAATGATAGAATTGCGTGTTCCAGTATAAAAACAAGATGATAACAAGATTGCGATCACAGACAAAAGCAAAATACGAGGGTGAGCGAAACTATTCAATTAAAAATATCATTATAATCAATATACAAGAATTTATTGTCAATAGTATCAAAGTTATATCTCATCCACATTTCTGACAAACTACTTCCACAATATTAGTAATAACTTTGAACTCAACTACTACTAACATTTATCATTAATTTATTTTGAGTTTTATCTCTTATCTAACATTTTTTTCCGACAAAGTACTTTTTACATATTTTGTTGAGTATTTTTAATTTCTTACCTACAACTCAATATTAGAAATTTTCATTAAAATTTGACTTAGTGTATGATTAGTACCTGTTCTTGTCGGTTGACTCCACGACACTCACACGCCTCCTTCCTCACGTTGATACGGGCTTGGTTCTTTCGAAGCAATCTGCACCTGCAAAAGAGAAAGGGGGCGCCCTAGAGGCCGTTTGCACTCCGACGCTCAAGTCAGTGTAGGGCAAGGAACAACAAGTGTATTGAGTTTCTCTGTGTTTCGGTCTAGAAACTGCGTACCTTTGTGAAGTATTTCACTGTCCCTTATATAGTCTAGGGTTTACTGCGCCGCTAGCCCTAATTAGGGTTCGCTGCGCTGCTAGCCATATTCAGGGTTTACTAGAATACCCTTGCGCCGCTATCACCCAAACTTAGGATAATCTAGCACATAAGGTTTCCTTCTCTAGAGTGCAAACTCTAACAGGGTGACCACCTGGATGCCTCCTTGTGCACCTAGTCTCTGGGACCACCTGTTCTGGGAGTACCCTTGTTGTTCACGTGCCATGCATGTAGCCTTTATTGGGAAACCCTAGTTCTGAGGAGTACTCGACCCCTCAGGACTCTACACCTAACTGTGCTCTCCCTGCTACCTGCATAGGCTCTTCGTGATTCAGGCATCTCCCTACCTCTGGGTATTTAACTGGTCATTGGCCCACTCTGGAAACCAATCTTAGTTGTGCTGGTTTCGCTCTTGAAATCACCCAAGACCGATGTCACCTCGCCACACTCTGTTGCCGAGGACTCCTCAACCTGCGGAGTGACGAAGACACATCAGCCCTTTCTGGTGATCGTCACGCTCTCTCTGTAGGCTGACGACTAATCACCCTCTCTGTAGGCTGATGACTAATCACCCCACTCTGTAGGCTGATGACTAATCACCCTTCTCTGAGGGGATATACCGATGACTAATCACCCTACTCTGATTGGGCACACTGATGACTGATCACCCTTCTCTGAGGGGATGTACCGATGACTGATCACCCTACTCTGATTGGGCACACCGATGACTGATCACCCTGTAATCCAAGCTGCTTGCGGGGTCCATTCCACGTGGCTTTGGCCCATGCTGTGGGACCTAGTTGACGTGGTTCACCCTTTACTACCTGTTCTCGGTGTCCGAGGACTGGTCGGTACAATACCTAAATTTCCTAACTAAATATTTACATTAACATCTTCTATTATTACTCATATATATTATTCTGGTTCAAAGGCTTTTCTTGATTGTAGATTGATTTTCCTTGAAGTAGTCTATAAAATAAAATTTGATTCGCTTTTACTTTTAATGAATTGCTTTTTATATATGTTCTAGTCAAGAAGGATGTATTTTAACTAGAGCATTTAATTGAGCCGGAAACACTGGTCTCCAGTCAAAATGTTCTATCTTCTTGATTGGTCTCCTTCTTCTCTTATAACGAGTATCGCCCTCTCTTCTTTTGCATTTGGTCCTGTTTCTAGTTCCATTCCACAATTAATCTCTATCTTGCATATCCACCACATCTCCGTAATTAACGTCCTCCCATCTTTATGAAAAGTAAATGGATTTTCTTCATTAACTCCAAAGATAGACATTAGGACCATTTTGCCACATAACTAGGCTCGACCCATGACCCTCATACATAAGCCAATGAGGGTAATAAGTTCATAACCATTAATTTCCAAAGATTAAGACCATTTCGCCACATAAATGGGCTCGGCCCATGACCTCACAATCCCCTAGCCTCAAGCATAAGTCAATGAGACTAATAAGATCATAATCATCAATTTCCAAAGATTAAGACCATTTCGTCACATAAATGGGCTCGACCCATGACCTCTCAACCCCTTAACCTTCGGCATAAGTTAGTGAGGCTAATAAGTTTGTTGATGTTGCTTGACCTATCTCTAATCTATCATATGGACTTGTGTCCTCGTGCATTTTATTGGAACTTGCACCCATTATTACTTCTGACATACATGTTCTCAAGCATTAACTTGAAACTGCTCTCTTCCCATGTGTCCACCACTGATTGGTCGCATTTGAAGATTGTGGTGGATGGCAAAGTAGTTGACAAATAACTTGTAATATTTATTGAAGCTTACCCCCTTAAATACTCATTTTGATATTTTGACAAACTCATATGTTGCTACTATTTGTAATTATTTGCTCCTTTGACATTTTGCTTTACTTAAATATTGTTTGACTTGCTTGAAGAAATTATCTACAAACTTCAATTAGAAATTTATGTTCTTTACAACTTACGATCTCAAAAATTTACACAGATAACATTACTTTATTTCTTTCACCTGCAATGCATCAAATTAAAGCTAGGCATCGTGTTAATTTAAAACTTGTAAACTAGACCGAGTAATAGTTCGGCACCACATCAAGTTAAGACTTGTATATGATTTTTCTTCATGTTAAGTTAAGACAGGTACATGGCCTTCATTAAATTGGACCGAGCCATAGCTCGACACCACATCAAGTTAAGACTTGTACATGGTTTTTCTTCATGTCAAGTTAAGACCTATACGTGACTATCAATAAATTAGACCGAGCAATAACTCGATACCACATCAAGTTAAAAATTGTACATGGTTTTTCTTCACGTCAAGTTAAGACCAACACGTGACCAGGAATATATTGGACAGAGCAATAGCTCAACACCTCATCAAGTTAAGACTTGTACATGATTTTTCTTCACATCTAAGACTTGTACGTGGCCTTCAATGAACTGGACCGAGCAATAACTCGATACCACGTCAAGTTAAGACTTGTACATGGTTTTTCTTCACGTCAAATTAAGACTTGTACGTGGCCTTCAATAAACTGGACCGAGCAATAACTCGGCACCACATCAAGTTAAGACTTGTACATGATTTTTTTTTTTCTATAATTTGTAATTGATAACTTCAACACAATATGTTAAGTGAAAAACAAAATATAATTCATCATTTATTTGCTCATAAACAATCACTTATTATAACTTATAAGTAGATTGAAATAACAAGTTCAAAATGAATTAACAATTTCAACTATAATAAAAGTGAAGATTAGCTACATTCCATGTTCTCGATATAAGACTGTCATATAAAGCTTCCAATCGATATGCTCATTTCCTGATAACTTCCCGGACCCAATGGGGTCGTATCCATCTTGCAACCAACTTACTATCCATGTGAATTTCACCTACCTTTCTCAACACCAAGTCTCCTTTCCAAAACTCTCTTGGACTTACTCTGCTAAAAAATTTTGCTTTGATTCTCTTTTTGAGGGAGACCTCATTCACTTTTTCTTTATCCATCAACTCGTTTATTGTATCCAAATGGAAAATTCTTCCCATTGTCGACTCCTCCTCCTCAAAATTTTCTACCCTTTTGGATGGTATTTCTAACTCAATGGGTAGTACTACATCACTTCCGTAAACTAAACTGAAAGAAGTTTCCCTCGTTGTTGATTGAACTGTAGTGTGGTATAATCAAACTATCTCCGGTAGAAATTCCACCCTTCTTGTCTTTACTTTCCCCACTTTCTTCTTTAAACCCTACAAAATCACCTTGTTTGCAACCTCCACTTGCCCATTCGTTTAGGGATGCTCCACCAATGAAAAAATTTGATGGATTCCCATCTCTTTGCACATGTCCCGCACCTTTCTACTTACAAATTGTGTCTCATTATCCAACACCAACTCCCTTGGTACTCAAAATCTACATAATATAAATTTCCAAATAAATTTCAATAATTTTTCAGTTGTTTTTGTACTTAGAGGCTCTACTTCCACCCACTTTGTAAAATATACAATTGCAACTACAATAAATTTGAACTATCTGATCAATATCGGAAACAAACCAAGTATATCAATTCCCCATCTATGAAAAGGTCATGGTGACATAAGGGAATATAAACGTTTAGTTAGAGCATTAATTTGAGTTGTGTGTTGTTGACATTTATCACATTTTCTCATATAAACCAAACAATCATCCCTTATAATCGACTAATAAAACCCTGCTCTAAAACTTTGGTTGCAAGTGATCAATCTCTAATATGGCTTCCACAAACTCCTTCATGCACATCTTGCATAATTCTCTCTTTTTTAGGGCTTTCAAGACACCTTAACAAAAGAAATTGAGAAACCCTTTCTAAACAAATGACCATCAATTAGAACATACCTTGCTGCATTTTTTCAAAGAATACCTACCTCTTGAGGATCTACTGGTCCTTCTCCATCTTGCAACCATTTTAATACATGTTCGTCCAACCCTTCCTCATCTCTATCTCCATTATTTCATCAATAGTAACACTAAGAAATTCTAAATTTTATTATATTACCAATCAGTGATTTCCAAGTCTCTTAGTGTTCACCAATTTTGATAATAAATTTGCCCTAGAATTTTTATCTCTAGGAACATATACCAATTCAAACTCTTCAAAAATAGTAGCTACCATACGTACCTTTACCAAATATTTAGCCAAATGTGGATCCTTCGCCAGAAATTTCCGCTACCTGCTCGGTGACCAATTGCGAATCTCTCCTTATAACCAACCTTTTCATTCCCATATTCGTCGCCAACCGCATTCCTATCAATAAAGTCTCATACTGGGCCTGGTTATTGCTTGCTTTGAAAGCAAATTTCAATGACTGTTCCACCAACACACCATTAGGTCCTTCCAAAATACTTCCAACTCCACTTCCTTTAATGTTTGATGCACCATCAACTAACAATATCCACTTCCTTTCTTCCTTGATTACAGGTTCTTCTTCTTTGATTACAAGTTCTTCTTCCAAGGGTGTTAGCTCAGCTACAAAATCTACAAGCACCTGAGTCTTCACAGATCCCCTTGACTCGAAAATGATTCCATACTCAGATAACTCTACGACCCAATTCATCATTCTACCCGCTAAATCTAACTTTGGTAAAACTTGTTTAACAGGTAAATCTGTTTTTACAATAACTTGAAAATTTTGAAATTAATACCTCAACCAACAAGTTGTAATGACAATTGCTAGGGTTGCCTTCTCCAAATTTTGATATTCTGCCTCCACTCCCGGAAGAAATCTACTTACAGAGTATATAGGTGATGAAACCCTGAGAGATAGAGCATCCACTGAGCTAGCCCAACCTTCCAGAAGGATGACTAGGAGCATGACATAGGACCCAGGGCTAGGTCAGGATCATTCCATAGCAATGCATCAAAGTCTATCATTCCTCAAAGGATTACTAGAAGCAGAGCCCACATGATTGAAGCTAAGCACCAGCTAGTTTTCTTATTTTTAATTTCAGTATATTATGGTGTACTTAGTATAAATTGGGCTTGTTTAAAACGCACCTTTCATTCCATGTGTCGCCCTAGGTTTTAGGTTAACTTAGATTTTAGAAGAACTCCTAAATGGTGCGGCATTTCAAGGTTTGACCTAGCTTCTAAAAGCCTTGGAAATGTTGCCCCCCCTTCACCCTACCTCTCTTGTTTTCCAAGGCACTCTCTCCCATAAATAGAGTACCTTGTCTCTTGTATTTCCACCTTGAATTTGAATATAGAAGAGAAACTCTACTTGAGTGTTTAGTGAACCTTGTCTCCTAAAAGTTCTTGGTTCCTTTCTTGTGAGAGCATGCTCCAAGTGGCGACTCTACACCACTCATCTTGGAACCTCCCACCATTCCAAGTGGCATGACCACTCCTTCCATTCTCCATAAGCTTTTCTAATCCTTCTTCTTTTCCTTTCTTCATTACGCTTTCATCCTTCCATTTATGTTATTGTATTTCTCTTTTCATTTCGGTCATTAGCTTATTTTTTTGCTATCTTAATTTGTTTCCTTCAGCGAACATCATCATCTTTACCCTACTATTGTGTTTTTCTCTTTTGCTCTCTAGAAAAGAACATTCACACTTACTTAACCACTTGGTTAAGTTCATGTCCAGTGGCAATCTTCTTTGAGCTTATCACCATATTTGTTAATCCAAAAATCATAAACAAAAGTGCAACCTGTAAAATGTGCAATCCTAAAATCAACTCACATCAATAGGCCTCTGATCTATCCTCTTGTGTCAACATTGTGCTTACGGCCTTCTCCGTTACACATATGTACAAGTACACTGGCACTCCCACAATTAGTTTAACCAAAATCGAAGGTGTCGCCAAAGCTTCCTTCAACTTCCCAAACGCTACTTCACATTCCTCCATCCACTGAAACCTACTATTGCCCCTAAAACACTTAAAGTAAAGGTATGCCTTGTCTCCTGCTTTTGGAATGAACTTGGAAAACGAAGCCAACCTCCCTATCAATTGTTGTACTTCTTTTACACAAGTCAGACTCCTTATGTTTATGATAGTCATACACCTCTTTGGATTCATCTCTATTCCTCTTTGGGTCAACATAAAACCCAAAAATTTTCCTACTTTTACGGCAAAAACACATTTTTCTGGATTTAATTTTAACTTGTACTTATCCAGAGCCTGGAATAACTCCATCAAATCTTCAACATGTGTGTTTATTTCCTTCGATTTCACCACCATGTCGTTCAAATATGTTTCCACATTCCTTCCTAACATTTTGCCCGAAATCCAATCCATCAACCATTGATAAGTTGCTCCTACATTTTTTAATCCGAATGGCATTACTGTTTGACAATAATTCGGTAACCAACTTCCTTCTTCGTTATACTACGGGCTTTACCTTTGTGTCAATAGATAGTTTATGACACATAACATCAGGATCTATTCATGACATATCCCCCACCAACCATGCAAAGGCCCCCATGTTATTTTTTAAGCACCGGACTATTTTACGCTCCACCTCTGATCTTAATTTACTCCCGATCCTCACACTTTGCCCTTCCTTTAACACCAAGAAAATTGATTGTCTCTTTCACTATGCCATTCTGATTTCTTTATCTTCTTTTTTAGATTTTTCCTATTAAATCAAAAATAACAAAACATAATCAAGAATCTCACGATTCACTCGATTCATGTCACGATTCACACCCAAAAACAATTCATCTTCTTATCTAAATCGACAAAGTTAAATTTTGATTTGAATCGCGATTTGAATAGCGATTTGAATCTTACTATTCAAATTATTCTTCTGCCCAGGGCCCTTCGCCTCAAAGAAGTATAGGAATACATCCACCGAGAGAGGGAACCCTAGGTTGTTGCAGAGAATCGAGAATGCCCTGATGAAGGCCCAGCTGTTGGGGTGCAACTAGGCAGGCGCCCCATTCAGCTTGGTGAGCAGTGCTCTCTCGAATCCAGTAAAGGACAGGTGAACCTTAACCCGTTTGAAAATGGTGGTGTACAGAAAGAAGAAAGGCTCCCCATCGTTGCAGCGATCGTCAGCGCATACGGATTCACCCTCTGTGCAGGGTCAAACCGAGATATACGCATCACTCTCCCTGCCAAAGACGCACCCCTTGATTTTGTTCTCATCGTCCCTGTGTTTTCTCAGGTCTTCACAGGTCGTGAGTTTGGAGGTCTCGGCTAGAAGCCCTTCAGAAGCCCAGGAGTAGAGGGCCCTATAGTCAATGGCAGGAGGAGGGTTGGAGGTGGTTTTGGTTCTGGCCATCTCGAATCTAAAACAAATGAGAGGCAGGGAGAAGGAAAAAAGGGTTCAGAAGAGAGTGATGGCGTGAACAAATGGCAGACAAAGACTCGCAGAAGAAGAACGAAAATAAGAAAGAAGAACAGAAACCCTAAAATGCAGAAATCATAAACAGGCCCAGAGCAGTTATAGCATGTAAAGGGAAGCAGAATCATAAAACGAAGGCAAAAAAGGAAGATAAAAATCATACCTTTGTGTAAGCGAAGACGAAAGGTTGCGAGAGTAGAAGAGGGAGTAGAAGCGTTCGAGAGAAGTTAGAAATTATGGAGGCTTGAGTGAAAAGTGATGAAACAGTGTTGAGGTGCGGGGTTTCGAAGGGGTTTAACGTAGGCAAGGCAGCGCAAACGTTAAGAAGCCCCAACCGTTGATCTAACCACGTGTCCGCAGATTAAGGGGGGGTTGGTGAGACGTCCCTTCAACGCGTTGTTCATGTCCTTTTGCTCAATGCCACATAGTTCGCCCGAGCCGATGACTTAGTCTCTTCGCTGAACAAGTTAACAACTCAAGATTGGGGAGCTTGTGTACCGACCAGTCCTCGGACACCGAGAATAGCTAGTAATGGTGAGTCACGTCAGCTGGGTCCCACAGTATGGGCCAAAGCCACGTGGGATGGACCCCACAGGTAGAATGGACTAGTGGGATGATTAGTCATCAGCGGATCGATCACCAGAGTGGACTGATGTGTCCTCATCACTCAACAGGATGATAAGTCCTCGGCAACAGAGTGGGACGAGGTGACATCGGTCTCGGGTGTTTTGAACAATAGGACTAGAGCATTTGATGTGGGTCCTGAAAGAAGACCAGTTATCAGTAAAATGCCCAGAGGTAGGGAGAAGCCTAAGTCACGAAGTGCCTATGCGAGTGGCAGGGAAAGCACAGTTAGGTGCAGAGTCCTGAAGGGTCGAGTACTCATCAGGATTAGGGTGTCCCAATAAAGCTACATGCATGGGACGTAAACAGTGAAGGCGCTCCCAGGACAGGTGGCCCCAGAGACTAGGTGCACAAGGAGACATCCAGGTGGCCATCCTGTTAGAATTTACACTCCAGTTAAGGAAACCTTACGTGCTAGATTACCCTAAGTCTGGGTGAAAGCGACGCGAGGGTATTCCTGTAAACCCTAAATATGGGTAGCGGCGCAAAGGAAACCCTAGACTATATAAAGGGTAGTAAAACACTTCACAAAGGTACGCAGTTTCTAAACCTAAACACAGCTACTGAATACACTCGGTGTGCTTGCCCTAGTTTTTGACTTGAGCATCGGAGTGCAAACGACCTCTAGGACGTCCCTTTCTATCTTGCAGGTGCAGGTTGTTTCGAGACAGCAAAACACAATTCAAGGTGAGAAAAGGAGACGTGTGATCGTCGTAAAGTCAACCGACAGGAGAGTCAACCAACAAGAACAATTCTAATTATAAAAATCAAGATAATGAGTTGCATAAGAGTAAAATTGTTCTCATATAAGAGTATTTATGTATTTATAGGGGAACTCTAGACATTAAATTTAAGTTATTTTAAAAAATTTCTGAACTCTCTCGAGGAATGCAAACCTCTCTATCCTGAATCTTACGTTTAGTATTTAAAAATTTAACTAGTAATCATTCATTTTACTAACTCAAGTATGGTGTTTCTCAATTCTATTCTAGTCTATCTTTTCATTTTTGTTCTAATTGATCCATAACTCTTGCTGGAATGATAAGAATGAATGCGAAGCCATTTTGATTTAAAGTTATATTCTTAGTGAAATGTTTATCCAATCGAATCAGCATAAAAATACTTTGGCTTTAATTGTGTATGGGAAGTGTCACTTAATTGGAAACTCTGCAATATTAAGATCTAATATTTAATGGAGATTTTGACTTAGACATGGACACATAAATGCAAAAATGTAATGTCAATCGCAGGGTCTCAGAAAAGGGGAAGATGAACAACATAATCAATACACAACTCTACACATCTGACCTACAAAGAAAAAATATTACTTATATTACTTAGTATTTTTTACAAACACATAAAAACAAGTTTAACTAATTTCTTGATGGAAAATAGACCTTAAGCACTTGTACACAAAATCGAAAGATAGCAATAATATTCAATTAACTAGAAGTAAACAAAAATGAGTCATCAAATTTACAACATTTAACCAAAGACGCAGAAAAAAAGGAAGCAGAGCTTAACTTCACTATACAATGTATACATATAACATCAGAAAAAAAAAAGCCAGAAATATTGAGTTCCATTTATAGACGAGCAAAGGCATAAGAAACACTCAATGCTCTGATTTAACCCTCACATCTCCATTTGGCAGTGCACTCTGTGCTTGTGCCTGACGTTTCAACTCCTGCATGATGTAATAAGGCCAAGATTAGATGAGGAGTGTCAAAGAACCTAATAGTTGGTTTCTTGGAGTAGAAAGCATTCAGAAAAAATGTGTATTATCAAGCTCTTCCTAAACTAAATAAATCTCTCTCAGCTGTATTATTTGTTATTTTTGGAAACACTGACTTGAAGGTGAGCATCAAAAGTAAACTTGTCCAGCATATAGAACAATAACCATTAAGAAAAGAAGAGTAGTAAAGTTAAAATACAGAAAACAATTCAAGAAAAGAGTAGTAAAGCTAAGAAAAGATAAAATACATAACCTAGTTTATTTCCAGTATCAGTTACAGAGAAAGATCCCACAATGAACTTAGAGCACACCAATGACATAGCAAGGTTATTTAAATCTCTGTTCATCAATGAAATAAAAGACCAAATAAGGAATACTTACAGCAGCTGCGGCAGCACGACTCTCTCTAAAAGTTTCAACCTCATCAGGGAAGTTCTGCTCCAATTCCTCTAAAAGATGTTTGCGCAAATTCTGCCCAAGCAGAAATGCTAGATTAGACTAAAGCTGCTTATTGAATATATAGGGAGATAAAGCTCCAAACAGAAAGAAATTCATATGTAATGAAAATAAAGAATAAGAATAGACCTTTAAGGCGTCAGTTTTTCCTTTGGTAATCTGATTCTTTGCAATACAGCTGTTTATAACATCTTTGGTAAATTCATCTGGATTCTTCCCATCATCGATTAAACTAAAGCCAACAACTCAACTCAAATGAGAAAAAATAGAAAAGATAACTTACATAAGGTCAAAAGGTAAATCACTCACTTAACAACCTCCATAGGAACCTGAATGTTGCATTTCTCTGCCAATTTAACCATGTTGTCAAGCTCTACAACAAGGCCATTACTGGGATGTTTAAAGTAAAATATGATCAATTTTGAACATGAAGCAAAAGTAAAACAAAGAAAAAAAAGCATTACAGGAAAAGGATCAAAGAGGAATACATGCGCTGGAGTAGAGGCATTTGAAAGGCAGCATTGAAGGTAGAAACAGTGAGGTAAAGCTGATGAATAAGGCCCAATGTTTTCTGAATTGAGTTGCTGACCTGGTTCAGCTGCTGCATAGAATCATCAGCTCCTGCTGTAGAAGCTATCATGTCATTAGTTTGAGAAATCAATGTCCCATTTCCACCACTCCCACCATTTCCTCCCAGAATTGTGCTTTGTGATGAATCCATTTGTATTTTCCTGAAAACAAAAAATTTATAAAAAAAACTTCAATCCAAAATAAATAATATAGCATTTTTTCGTAAAAGTAAATCATATGGTGTTATTCTGCACGGGTTTAAAAAATTAAAACCATGGGTGTGAATCGTAACATGAATAGAGTGAATCGTGGGATTCTCAATTCTGTTTAGTTCTTTCCGATTTAATCAAATTCTGAAAAAATCCCAAAAAAGGAGATAAAGAAAACGGACAGTCACATAGAGAAACAATCAATTTGCCTATAAATCAAGTCAAGAACGGCAATGGAGAAGAGAAGGAAAAGAAAAGTGAGGAACACGAAAAATATAAACTTACCGGCGGCGGAGCAAGTGAGAAGAACAGTGGAAGAAGAAGAAAAGTGAGAAACACGGAAAAAAGTTCACTTACCGAGAAAGAGGGAGTTAACCGGAGGAGAAGAAGAGCCACGAGAAGAAAATCTCCGAAGAAAATTTTATTTGGTAAAGTAACTCTTGAACCAGGTTTTTAACATTTGAAGCAAACTTAACCTAATTTAATTTGAACCATTTTTCATTGAAACAATTTTTAAAGGCTGAACCAGACTTAACCTAACCAGGTTTCTAAAAATTTAGAAAATTTTAGAAATATCTTGTTACGAATCCAATGCACCATAACCAAACAAGAGAGGAAGATGCATATGCCCACCCACCTACGTTCTCTCTGCAGCTGTATTCTCAACTGCACCTCAAAATTAAATGAATAAAAAATACTAAGTTAAAACATATTTCAAACCTTAGATTAAAAAATGGTAATAAAAAGAGAGGAGGATAGATATGTAAAAAAATAAAGGATGGGTAAAAAAAATGATGAGAAAAACTGAATTTTCACAGAAACGTGTAAGAAAATGTACACAAGTATAATATACATATATATTTATTATGTCACTGAAATAAGGGAGAAATAAGTCCCTTCTATATGTCCATCAATAAATTATCTAACATTCCTTAGAATCTTTTTTTTTTTTGTTATAATAATAAATAAAATTTTATTTATTTATTTATTGTTAATAAACAATTTTTTTACTTATTTTTTATTTCTTGTTGTTCTTTTTCCTCAAATTTTTTGCTTCTCTTTCTCACTATTTTTTCTTCATTATCAAAATTATTAAGGTTCTTTTGAAGATACTAAGAAAAATAGTAATAAGTTTTCTTGATTTAGTAAAGTATTTATAACATTTTTTATTTTACTATTTTTTATTTCTACATCTTAATAATGCATATATAAACTAAATAAAAATTAGGTAAAAAAATAAATAATTTCGTCCTAAACTTTAAAAACTACACTTAAGTACAATAAAAATATTTAAAAATTCACCTTGAAAATAAAAAATGAAGCTGTATTTGTCCACATTTTTAACAGCAGAGGATCCTGGAGGGGCAAATATTGGGTTTATATTAAGACTTACACACAAAACAAACTGTGTTGGTGGCACTCCTTTTTCTTCCCTCTAACCTTAAGGTAAAGAAAAAAAAACTCTTCTTTTCTGTGTTTCCTTCTAAATTTCGTCCAATTTGAATGATTTAGATCATTTATTATATTTCTCCCTATAATTGTCATCTTCTTTGATTTTTGTTTTCCTCGTCCAATTAGATCTCACTTCATTACACTCCTTCCTCTTTCAAATTCTATGTTATTAATACCCCTTCAATTTGCATGTTTGCCTTATTGTGAAAACTGTTGATAATATAACAATCATGTTCTGTTAATTTATTTAGTTTACAATTTTTTTCGTCAGGGTTCCAAAAGAATATAGATGGGTCTGGCTCTGGGTTGTCTTCAGGTGGAACAATCTACTGTAGCTATCAAAGAGGTCTTTGGCAAATATGATGATGTGCTTGAACCCGGTTTCCACTGTGTGCCCTGGTTCTTTGGCACTCAAATAGCTGGTTACCTTTCTTTGCGTGTGCAACAGCTAGATGTTCATTGCGAAACAAAAACAAAGGTTTCTTCTCAATTACCAAATTGTGCAAACACCACAGTTAATTTTATTAGCTTTAGGAGGTGTTTGGTCTTGGAATTTAAGGGAAATGCATCTGCAATGTAAAGGGTTTTTACAATGTCAGCTTAATCATATATCACCATATGTCTAGTAACTTTGTTGATTTTAATAATAGATTAAACTTAGATGCTGTATTATAGATTTTGTTTGTTTTCTTTAGTTAAATTTAATGTTTCACCTCAGTAATTTACATAATAAAATATTCTGTTAAACATCAATGTGTTATCAAAATAAAATTCCAATTTGAGAACAATCTAAATTGTGCCCTTTCATAGTAAGTGCTTTAAAAGATTGATTGTACAAGAATAAAGATTCTTGATCTTGTAACATTTCTGTAAGTTTCTTTTAGTTTGTTTTGAGTAAGAGTTTTGAATAAGTTCTAAATGAGAAACTCTTGTGTAATACTTGCTCAATTGAATTTCTTAACAAAGTACTTTATCTTTCATCCTTTTCTCTCTGCGTATCTGAACTTATGACATACCAGGACAATGTTTTTGTCACTGTTGTTGCATCTATTCAATATCGAGCGCTGGCAGAAAAGGCAGTTGATGCCTTTTACAAGCTTAGCAATACCAGGGAACAGATTCAGGCCTATGTCTTTGATGGTGCCCATTTTCTATCTTAACAAACTCCTTTATAAAAATTGGGTTTATTGGATGCTTATTGAGGACAAAACTGATAGATCCATTTTGCTATTTCAGTTATTCGGGCATGTGTTCCTAAGATGGATCTAGATTCCTCATTTGAGCAGAAGAAAGAAATTGCAAGAGCTGTTGAGGAAGAACTTGAAAAGGTGATTAATTTTTTGTGTGTTAATGTCGAGGAGTGAGGACTAAGAAGTTAGCATTTATTGGTTTTTTACTTGCTACGCATATGAAGGCTATGTCTGCTTACGGATATGAGATAGTCCAGACTCTTATTGTGGATATTGAACCGGACGAGCGTGTGAAGAGAGCCATGAACGAGATAAATGCTGGTATGATTACGTGTTTGTTTAGTGTATTTTTGGGCAAACTCAGATTACTCTTTTTTTTATACATGTAATCAGAAGGAACATTCATTTACAGGAAATTAGTGTCATTAACCTCGTTAGGTAAAACCAAATTTATAGTTTTGGAATAAAAATGTATAAGAATCAATGCCCTCTCAAATTCACCAGCTTTATTGCATTTGACAGATTTCATTATTAGCTTATGTCTTGTTCTAAATAAATTCTTTGAAGCTTGACATTTTCTTTTCTGTCATCTTTACCCTATGCCATAATAGCTGCAAGATTGAGGGTGGCTGCAAATGAGAAAGCTGAAGCAGAGAAGATTCTGCAGATTAAAAAGGCTGAAGGAGATGCAGAATCAAAGTATTTAGCAGGGCTTGGAATAGCTCGACAGCGTCAAGCCATAGTAGACGGTCTGAGGGACAGTGTGCTAGCCTTCTCAGAGAATGTCCCTGGGACATCATCTAAGGATGTAATGGACATGGTTTTGGTGACCCAATACTTTGACACTTTGAAGGAGATTGGTGCGTCCTCAAAATCCAATTCTGTCTTTGTTCCACATGGACCAGGTGCTGTAAGAGATATTGCTTCACAGTGTAGAGATGGTCTTCTACAAGGAAGTATGGGTCGGTCTTGAACCCAGAAATATCACATTACTAGAACTATAGGAACCTTCTACCTTCCAAACTCTATCCACATATACATTTTAATGTTGTCTGTGACTGTTAAGTTTGAACTAGTTCGGTACGTTAATAAAGCCTTTCCACATCCACTGTCTTTCTATCCATGATTTCTTTTGATCTGTGAATAATCAAACATTGTACTGTTCTTTTTCCCTTTGAAATAAAAATAAATTTGCTTGGCTTATGGCTTGTGTTTCTTCCAATAGCTTAGACAAAACAATTAGTTTATTCGGAACAAGTTAAACCAAACCTCTATTGAAAGGTTTAGCCAAGTTTTCCTTCTGGTACAAGAAATGAGACACGTTTAAGAGGTAACAATGAGAAATTCTTCCTTCAGTAGCACAGAAAAAACCTTTTTTATTCCCCCAATGGACTCCTGCTCCTTTTAATTCCACATCCTTTCCTGTAGCAGGTGGGAATTCGGTCTGTTTTATATCTGAAATTCTTGGAAACCCCTTTGGCTCTCCAATTCTAAGAAAGTTTTCTATTTTTTTAATAGAGGAGAGGAATATTGGGGGAAAAAATCGGAAAAATTAAAAAGAAAATATTTTGTTGCAAAAAGTTGTATTGAAAATTGAATTAAAATTTGGGATTTTTTTAATTGGTATGGGAGAAAAGAAAATTAAAAAAAAAAATTGTAATGGGGAAAATAATTTGTTTTTGTTAAATTTTTTGGAATTAATGTTGTGATTACTAGTTTGTTGAAAATGAACTAATAATATAAAAAAGAATGATAATTTTGGGTTGGTGCATTAAAAAATATAGTGGTTTAAGAAAAATATTTATCGTGGTTAAAAAAAGTATAAATAAAAGTTAATTAATTTAATAATTTTTATTGTTATGTTTGTGATGACAACTGTTTATCTTAACATTGTTATGTTTAAAACAAATTAAAAATTAATCTTAACATTACTATTTATTTTTTAAAAATTTGATTTCAATACAACAATTTTTACCTTAATATACCTATAAAAAATTCCACTTTATCTTATTACAATTTTAAAAACTCTTTTAATATTTAATGTCACCAATAATAATAACATTAATACTATTTTCTTTATTTGTTCCTTCTCACAAAACAATTACATTTTAACTTAAAACATTTTTAATTATTTATTTTAACTTTATTTTATAAATAATTATTTTTTGTTCAGACAATATAATTCCACCATATATTTTCACTCATTTTGAATTACATTTTTTCATATATTTTGTAATGAAAAAGGCGCAGGAGTCCATTGGGGAATAAAACGCGGATCTGTTCTACAGCAGGAAAATTTTCGTAACAATGATCTTCTATCGAACTATTTAATATGCCTTTTTTCACTTTCAAAATACACGTTACTTGAAAAAAATACAATCTTAATAAAAACAAAAAGTTTCAAATATTTAATATCTCTTATAAAAAAACTTAATATTTTTACAACTTGAACTTTCTTACGTTAAGGTTATTTCACTTTAGCATTCTCTGGTCGTTAGTTTAATACTAAAATTATATACGCACCCAGCATCTTGATGTTCAACTCCGTTTCAATATTCAATATTAACGTGGTGGTGTCGTGCATGTAACAAAAATGTTAAGAAAATAAGACCGTATTAAATCACTACTTTATCTAGTACTTTATATAATAGAAATGGAAATACTGATAGAACACAAACACAAAAATACATATAATTTCTAAAATATAAACAAAAATATTTATAATTTTTAAAATATAAGACACAAGAACACAAATATATATTATATAATTATAAAAATCTATATATTATATTATTATAAATTTTACAAATTAATAATAAAAATTTATGTATACAAATATCTTTCAATATTATTTGAAATAAAAAAATATTTTTTATAATTAATTCAAAATAATTTATTCTTTATTTTTATATTTATATTATAAATTCGAAATTTTAAAAATTTAATATAATTTTTTTTTAAATTATGTTAAAATCATACTAAAATGGTCAAAAATTCAACAAATATTTTTTGAATTAAACACTTCAGCAATAAGTGTCCTATGAGTATCGTGTCTGATACGTTTATCCAACACAGACACTTCAGTTAAGAGGAGTGTCAGAGCCTCATAATTCATAATCAAACCAATAATTAAACAATATTAATATTAATAATATATAAATGAAAATTATAATATCATAACTAAATAATATTAAAAGCTATAAAGATGTGAAGCCATCACTCGACTCCACCAGATTGAAGGCACTATTAGCCAGTTTTAGTAACCACTTTCCCTATGCCCTTTCTCCCCCTTTAAAAAGGTTGGAGAAAATCAAACTTAATAAGACTTAACAAGTTGGAATACATTTTAATTAATCCTTGTCTAAATCAGTTACTCATTCGTGTCGTTTTGTGTAATGTGCATTTTAATAGATACATAAAATATGTGAATGATTTTAAATACAAAACTGAGAAATTAAATATTACCAAACACGTACCAGCCATCAAATCAGACCTTTGATGTACACACCCCAAATCTTTTTGAAATTAATCACCTTCCATGCTCAAAAAAACTTACGCAAAAGGTGCCCCTAAATCAATAAAATTTGGGTGGATCTATTAAGTACAACTTTAAGTTTTGTTTGTGCTTATTGATTGTACACCCACCAATATATTATAGCTCCAAAATTAAGGACCAAAGGTTCATTGGGAAGGCGAAACCCTACAATTACTTATTATCTCCGCAACAAGAAGCGAAGCCTATATCTAAGGTTTCAAGGCCACAGCGAGACCAACCTTTGCACTCTTTCCGATGGCCCCAGTATCCACCTCCCCCACAAGAGAGAAACGAGTTCTTGGACTCCAGTCATGCTGAATCAGAGCACTAGCCAAACCATAATTGTTCACCCGAGCTTTCAACTGCGTTAACGGGTCCAGAGCATGCTGTGTACCAATGGTTAGTGAATTTTCATTGCTAGAAAAGTTATGTGAAAGCTCCGCGCCAACGGCAGTGTTAGTCAACGGGCTTACAATGTGATAATATGAGGCATTAAGGGTATCACCTTTATCATTTCTACATTAAGAAAAAGGAATAGATAAATCATAAGATCAATTCAAGAATGAATAACAATATATAGATAACCCTCTTTAAAATTGGTGGCCTTGGAATAACTACTTACAGAGTTAGAGATGCAATGAGGTCAGCATGAGTAATATTCAGCCCAGCATTGTATTTGGTGAAGTTGCCGGAGGCAGTATCAAATGAAAGATCTGTCCCCACAGCGACCAAATTATTTCCAACCACACCAGAGAAGTTAACAATAGGATTTGCTGTCAATCCAATGCTGGTGCTGATTCCAGCATACTCGTGCAGGTACTGGAGTTCCACCTATTAAACCATGGGTAATTCAGCAAATGCCATTATTCAGGATAACAGGAAATATTATTATTACATAGATTAAGTGAATATAAGAAAACAGAAAACCTATAATGCAGTAATAATTTACAACATAGGGCAAAGGAAAATGTTTTACCTTGCCAGATTTCTGATCTGGAAAAATAAAGCTAAAAATTGCCTTGAGTCCAGGTGCGGGTTCGTCCACCGTAATGGTTGTACGTAGCTGAAAAGTATTCAGTCAGATGAGAAATGTATCATGTGTCTTTAACTAGCTACTCATCAGATTTTGTTGCATGAGACTCTGGGTGTACATTAGTCAATTCAATTATAAAGTCATCAAGCAGACTAACACAAATTACACAACTAACAAATCAGCAAACCAGTAATATAATAAGTAAAGTGATTAACCAGTTATAAATCAAAAGGTCTAAAATATTGTCCATCTACAATAAAAGAACCTTTTTATTACATCCGACAGGTCTAAGAGAAATGGCTATGAATGTCATTCAAATCTATCTCACCAATAAATTTCAACTTACACTTGAGTTAGTGTCCACTTTGATATCTGATGTGATGTTCTTGTTCTTCAGCTTAGTGCTGATATCGGCCAAATATAACTCACCCTTCCTGACTCCAGTTGAAGTAATTTCCTGAATATATAAAGCCAGCGAAATCATCAGTGCAACGAGACCTAAGCTAGTACAACAAACTATTAAATCCAGAATTCAAGCTAAAAAAACAATCTCAAACAAAAGCGCTCCTACTAGTTTCTGGAATCATTTTCAAATTATTGTCTGTTGTTGCAAAATAATCAAACAGAACAACCAGCAAAACTTCGAACTAACATTGTAAGTGCGACGGCAGACACGGTTCCAAAGCAATGTACGAAAAGCAATGAAACTTAAAAAGTGTAACCAATTTATGAAAACAAAAACAGTACATTTTCCATCAAGTTTAAACAATAAAATTACTACAAAGACAAATAAAAAAAAAAATTACCACTCCAGTAGAAGTCTGAGTGGTGATGGTGAACTTGTGGTCATTCTGATAATCCTTGAACAGAAGATCTGAGTAGCAATCATCGGCATAAGTGAGATATTCACGCAGATTAGTGCATAAAGATTGGAAAAAAGTGAGAGAAATGAAAACTGAATTCACTGAATGATGCGAAAGGAAAAACCGGTTACCTCGAGTTCTCTTGCCGATGTCAGTGTAGAGACCTGGACCTTTCACCATGATTTTTGTGAGGAAACTGAAAGGGAGAAGAAGAGGAGAAAATGTTGGGGAAGTGTTGGAAGATGAAGAAAAGGAAACCCTAATATTGGGGAGGGAGAGAATGAAGGGGAGCCGTTGGATGGGAAGATGGAATGGTGAGCGTTGATTTAGAAGAAGAGGAAGAGTTGCCTCGAGAATCGGGACAAGATTTGAGCTAGCTGGTAGCATATTCGTGATTCTTTTCTTTTCTTTTTTTTCTGGTTATCATTTCGCGAGTTGTTCAGCTTGTACTACGTGTAAACTACATACACAAACATGCATCTTTCTTTCTACCAATTTCATTTTATAAATAAAAATTGCAAAATATATATATACAAATTTTTATTAAATATTTGATTATTTATCAATTTTATTAATGAATAGAGTTGTTGTAACACTCCAGAAAATTTCATCTAACTAATATAATAAAAGTTCTACTAGTTCTATACAAACTTGGAGTTTTTCAAAACATTCCTAATACATGATTAGGACTTATAGAAATAAAAATATTTACAATATACAGTTCAAAATAACATTCTAAAGCTCTCTAGAACCTCAGATACATGTATGATCATCTGCTCGTGTACGTAGTACGCAGTTCAAACACAACAAGAAAAACAAGGGTAAGCTAGTGAAAAGAAATTTTATAATATATTAAATTCATGCAAAAAAAACAAATCAAACTAATAGTTTATAAACATTTCTTTAAATGTTGTTATATAAAATTTCAATATCAATTTCATCATTCATATAGACCACACATGGATCTATTTTCAATCACAGTCATTGGATTTCATTTCAATCCCACTTCGTCTTCCGAAAGACTCATTAAGTATGCACCTATCAGAGACTACCACCTGATCCAAAGATTACCAGCGAATCCAACAGAAAGGATCAGGATAAGTTCAAACATCCAATATCGAGTGTCTACAACGGGACTCGGTGTGTATGAACTCCCTCTCAGCTTCTCACCACCTGATATCTTAGTCTACATGACTTAGATCATCAGTAAAGCTAGAGGATCTCCGTTAAACATAGGCTTTTCATACTTAATGCCATCAAACAACAACTCATACATTATCCCAAATGTATGACATCAATTTCATATCATTTTCATCATACAGTATCATTCCAAAATACAATCCAAAATATTTAAAATCTTATTTAATATAAAAAAATAACAGTTAAATACTAAACCATCAAAATATAATATTTTTACAAGTTTAAATAATATATAAACAAAAATATAAACACACAACATTCCTGCAAGAGAAATTGAATATTGGGACCACGTCCCTTCCACATCCAGAATCTTCTAGCCTAGGGTGCTATTAAAAATTAAATTTAGCTTCCCTTACCTTAATTGTTTTCCAAGCAACTTCTATAATTTTATTTCCCAAAGTCTGGATAAGTTTCAAGATTTACGGGCCTAATGCAAGTTATCCAAAAATTACCAAATTTTAGTATGAGCTTAATCAAGTTGAGAGAAACAATTTTCTCAACTGGCCCCACTAATATTGATGACTAAAACATAGAGAAAAACAGAGAATAAGAGAACTTTAGAGTAAAATTGAACTTACTCTGTTTGAAAATCTGATCGGGTAGAAATGTTCCTTATCTCGTCAGCTACAACGTGGTCCGATCAAATTCTAAAATAGATGAAGATTGGAAGAGGAAAATAAGAGAGAAGGGAGAGTGAGAGATAAGGAAGAAAGAAAAAGAATGTGCGTGTGGGTAGGGGGGTCTGTTGGGTTTTTTTTTTAAAAAAGGCAACACTGTTACATTATATCCAACTACAAAAATTTTCGTCCTCGAAAATGAACTTACCAAAAAAAGATATTAGGGTATGATGCTCGTATCTCCTCTTCAATTTCTCAAGTGGATTCTCCAGAGATGAGATACCACAATACTTTCATCATGGGAATATTTCTTCCACAAAGTTGTTTCACTTGTGAATCTAAAATTCTGATTGGCTTCACTTCAAATGACAGATTTTCTTTCACCTAGATTGAATCAGACTCTACAATTTGATTGGGACCAGGTACGTACTTTCTTAGCTGAGATACATGAAAAATATTGTGAATGTTAGCTATAGGAGGAGGCAAGGCAATTTCATAAGCCACAGGACCTATTCTCTTGAGAATTTGATAAGGTCCTATGAACTTAGGAGTCAACTTCTTGGCTTTGAGTGCTCTTCCTACCCCGGTGAACGGTGTAACTCTAAAAAAGACATGATCACCGGCAGAGAATTCTAAAGGTCTTCTTCGATTTGCATAAGATTTTTGCCTGCTAAGAGATGTTTTCAATCTTTCCTGAATCATTTTGACTTTCTCATTGGTTTGTTGTATTGATTCTGGTCCGATTAACACACCCTCACCATACTGAAACCAACACAGAGGTGTCCTGCACTTTCTTCCATACAATGCCTCGAAAGAAGTCATTCCTATGCTAGCTTGGTAACTATTATTGTAAGTGAACTCTACCGATGGTAGAATTTCATCCCAACTGCCCAAATGATATAATACACAAGTCCTAAGAAAATCTTCTAAGGACTGGATAGTTTCTTTCATGCACCTTTAATTGACGAGAAACGTAGGCAACAACTTTCTTATTCTGCATTAGAACACAACCCAATCCTTGATAGGAATCATAACAAAAGACTTCAAAAAAACTGATTGGTATCAGGTATCGTCAATACAGAAGTGTTCGTCAACCTTCTTTTCAACTCTTCAAAGCTTCTCTCACATTGTTCAATCCATGCAAAAGGATGATCCTTTCTAGTCAATTGGGTCAAAGGAGCAACTATTTTAGAAAAACCTTCTATAAATCTTCTGTAATATCCTGCTAACCCCACAAAGCTTCTAATTTCTGTAATAGTTTTAGGATGTTCCCACTGAAGCACAACCTCCACTTTAGAAGGATCTATTGATATTCCCTGTGCAGAGATAACATGTCCTAAAAATTGTATTTCTGACATCCAAAACTCACATTTTGAAAGTTTAGCATATAACTGTTTTTCTCTCAAAATGTTCAGGACAATTCTAAGATGTTCTGCATGTTCTTCCCTTGTACGAGAATTGATCAAGATATCATCTATGAACACTACCACAAACTTATCAAGAAAAGGTCTGAAGATTCAATTCATATAATCCATGAAGATAGCTGGAGCATTCGTCACGCCAAATGGCATAACTAGAAATTCATAGTGACCATACCTTGATCTAAAAACAGTTTTATGAACATCTTTCGCTTTCACTAAAATTTGGTGATAACCTGAGCGCAAATCTATCTTAGAAAAGACAACTGCTCCATGCAATTGGTCCATTAGATCGTCAATTCTAGGAAGAGGATATTTATTCTTGATTGTTAACTTGTTCAATTGTCTATAATCTATGCATAGACGTGATGAACCATCCTTCTTCTTCACTAGTAGCACTGGAGCTCCCCATGGAGAAACACTAGATCGAATGAATTGTTTCTCCAACAAGTCTTCTAGTTGTTTCTTCAATTCTGCTAACTCCACTGGTGCCATTCGGTATGGAGAAATTGACACAGGGTCTACTCCAGGAATCAAGTCTATTGCAAACTCTATCTCTCTCATAGGTGGAAGTACAGGAATCTCATCAGGAAATACATCCATAAACTCCTGAACTACAAACCTATCTTTTTGTATTTTATCAGTAACTATAGAACAAGCCAAGAGCATAAAACATTTTGCACCTTCTTGTATCTCTCTCTCAAACTGATGAGCTAAGATAACTTGCATTCCTTCTAATCCAGGGAAAATTAACTTCTTGCGACCACAATCTATAAGGATATGATTAACAAACAACCAATTCATTCCCAAAATAACCTCCAAATCTTTTAGAGGTATACAAATCATGTTGATTTTGTATCTCCGCCCATCTATAATTATTAGACACTCAGCACACAAGGAAGAAGGTACTATCATACCTTCTGTTGGTGTAGATACCACCAACTCAAATTCTATTTCTAAGACTGGAAACTTAAGTTTCTTAACAAAATCAAAAGATATATATAAAAGAATGGGTTGCCCTAGAATCAAACAATACAGATAATTGTGTTCCAAGGATAAAACAAATACCTCTAACAAGGCTATCAGATTGTGAAGCCTCAGCTCCACTAATGGCAAAAACTCTGCCTGCTACTTTGGGTTTCTAATTATTATTCTGTTGTACTCCAATATTATTTGGGGCCGTAAGTCTAGCACGACAATCCTTGGTAGCATGACCATATCTATGGCATCTATCACATGTAACGTTTGGCACTGGATGAGGACAAAATTTAACTATGTGTTCCCCACCACATCTAAAACATTTGACATTTGGTAGCATCTGAGAAGTAGGCCCTCCACTTCTAAAGGATTGAGGTCTGGAATAAGGCTTCTTTTTATCTTCATATTTGGGTGTGCTTCTAGAAGGTCCTCCCACCATCTGTGGCCTAATAACTCCACTACTACTCTTTAGACTCTCCACCACCTTTGCCTTCTCCACTACAGTTGGAAATTCTCTAATGGACATAGGAATCACCACTTCTTTAAGCTCTTGCTTCAACCCAAACTCAAATTTTCTACATCTCCAAGCTTCAGTCATGGTCTGGGTGTAGAATCTAGCTAGGTGTTTGAACCTAGTAGCATATTTAGTGACTGAAAGATTTCCTTGTTCCAGCTGCATGAATTCAATTTCTTTTGCATAACTGACACTATCAGGAAAATACTCCTTCATGAATCTTACTTTGAAACTCTCCCAAGTGACAACTTCTTCTCTATCCTCCATCATCTGTTTCATACCTATCCACCAAAACTCAGCTTCTTCAATAAGCATATAGATGGCATAAGATAACTTCCTCTCTTCAGGGCATTGAGTAGCTTCAAAGATTCTTTCTATGTCTCTCACCCACTGGTCTGCTTCATCTGGATTTACCTTCCCATTAAATTTGGGTGGATTGTGTCTCAGAAAATCCTCCAAACTAAAGGTATGGGGTTGTTGATGAAGCTGAGACGCTTCTGCTGCTAATCTAGTTGTTTCTAATTGATGAAGGGTTGCTTGATGTTGTTGTGCCATAGTAGCACTCTGTTGTTGCAAGGCTGTTGCCATCATCTCTATTGCCCAAGCTAAGTTGGGCATATCTACTGGTGGAGGAGGAGTAGGTGGTCTACGTGCCATCTTTTAAGCACATAAAGAATTAGGTTAGAAATTACTAAAAATTTCCAACTACTTCTTTAAGACAAATTAACTTAAAGATAATCACACAAAATAGATACAAAATCAATCAAGACTTATCTCTAAAATATACTTTAACTATTTAGAATTAAGATAGAAAATAATCTTGATCTAGCCATGAGTGTGCACCCTCACCACTCTATCAAGATTCTTTTCATTCTTAATACTTTCAGCTTTATTCATAACAACTACTTTGACTCAAGCACAAACAAGATTTCAAGAAAACAACTTTATTAAACATCCTATTAGATACTTTTATCTAAGTCTTGAAGCTAGACTTGAACAAAAATCTACACACAGGAGAAACACAATAAACCCACTACCCTCAGGTTATCCTAAGGATGAACCGCTCTGATACCATTAAATGTAACACCCCAGAAAATTTCATCTAACTAATACAATAAAAGTTCTACTAGTTCTATACAAACATGGAGTTTTTCAAAACATTCCTAATACATGATTAGGACTTATAGAAATAAAAATATTTACAATATACAGTTCAAAATAACATCCTAAAGCTCTCCAGAACCTCAGATACCTGTATGATCATCTGCTCGTGTACGTAGTACGCAGTTCAAACACAACAAGAAAAGCAAAGGTAAGCTAGTGAAAAGAAATTTTATAATATATTAAATTCATGCAAAAAGAACAAATCAAACTAATAGTTTATAAACATTTCTTTAAATGTTGTTATATAAAATTTCAATATCAATTTCATCATTCATATAAACCGCACATGGATCTATTTTCAATCATAGTCATTGGATTTCATTTCAATCCCACTTCGTCTTTCGAAAGACTCATTAAGTATGCCCCTATCAGAGACTACCACCTGATCCAAAGATTACCAGCGAATCCAACAGAAAGGATCAGGATAAGTTCAAACATCCAATACCGAGTGTCTACAGCGGGACCCGGTGTATATGAACTCCCTCTCAGCTTCTCACCACCTGATATCTTAGTCTACATGACTTAGATCATCAGTGAAGCTAGAGGATCTCCGTTAAACATAGGCTTTTCATACTTAATGCCATCAAACAACAACTCATACATTATCCCAAATGTATGACATCAATTTCATATCATTTTCATCATACAGTATCATTCCAAAACACAATCCAAAATATTTAAAATCTTATTTAATATAAAAAATAACAGTTAAATACTAAACCATCAAAATATAATATTTTTACAAGTTTAAATAATATATAAACAAACAACACAAAATATAAATACACAACATTCCTGCAAGAGAAATTGAATATTGGGACCACGTCCCTTCCACATCCAGAATCTTCTAGCCTAGGGTGCTATTAAAAATTAAATTTAGTTTCCCTTACCTTAATTGTTTTCCAAGCAACTTCTAGAATTTTATTTCCCAAAGTCTGGATAAGTTTCAAGATTTACGGGCCTAATGCAAGTTATCCAAAAATTACCAAATTTTAGTATGAGCTTAATCAAGTTGAGAGAAACACTTTTCTCAACTGGCCCCACTAATATTGATGACTAAAACATAGAGAAAAACAGAGAATAAGAGAACTTTAGAGTAAAATTGAACTTACTCTGTTTGAAAATCTGATCGGGTAGAAATGTTCCTTATCTCGTCAGCTACAACGTGGTCCGATCAAATTCTAAAATAGATGAAGATTGGAAGAGGAAAATAAGAGAGAAGGGAGAGTGAGAGATAAGGAAGAAAGAAAAAGAATGTGCGTGTGGGTAGGGGGGGTCTGTTGGATTTTTTTTAAAAAAAAAGGCTACACTGTTACAGTTGTCAGAACATGTTTTTATCAAATAAATAAAATTTATTTTGGTTTAATTATTATTCTTTAGTTGACAAAATGTAAAGTTAAACATAATTTAAGATTGAATTTATTTAGTAATTTCCTCTTGAATATAAATAAAAGTGTCCCAAAATCTCTTTAGATAACTTAAGCTCAAAATTAAATTAGTTGGCTCGTGATTAAAACTTAATAATGAGTTCCGACATCTTCCTATTATAAATAATTCTAAAATTATATTATTTATGACCCACTCATCATCTCTAATTCACTTTTAAAATGATGTTTTTTTATTTACCTCCTAATGAATGAATCGAAATAAATGTAATCTCTAAAAAAGCATAGAGCATATTATGGTAAGTGGATTCAGCTCATTTTTAAATTAAAATAATATTTCAATAAAAAACAAATTAAGAGGTAGAAAAATAAAATATGAATACAGTTTTTAAATTTCATTTTCAAAATACAATTTATTCATTTGTAAATATTTCTTTTTTTTCAAATTTACTAATTTTGTGACTACATTAAAAAAATTAGTTCTAAAATGTAAAAAAAAATAAAAAATTCTAGAGCCAAACTATAAATTATTGTATCATGTCTATAAGTTTAGATGTTGAATGGTATATACATTTTGCTATAAACGTACAATATTTACGTATTTTTTTTTAATTATAAATATAACTTACGTAAATAGTAAAAAAAACATAAATGTACAAATTTAATAATTATTGATATTCATAATTATAGTAGGATTTAATTTTAAGATAACTATTTTTCACCATGTTTAATCTATTTTTAGAACAAACATATTATAAAAAATCTTCGATTTCAATTAATATCATTCCATATTATTTTTTTATTTATTTGAATTTGTATGTAGAAAATGTATAATTTTTTTTTATGAAATTTTAAATATGTATACATCATTAAAAAAAATTATTTTTAACGGGAGTTGTATTTAATGTTTTTGTCGATTTTAACTCGTGTTAAGTGCCTCACCCACGAATTTTTATTAAATAAATATTTGATTATTTATTAATTTTATTAATGATTAGGGTTGTCAGAACATGTTTTTATTAAGGATTATTTGAATGGATATCAATGTTCTATAAGTACATTTGACTGGATACTTGTAGACATCTGCATCTGTTAAAACATTGTCTTGTAGTAATATGGGTACGAACAAACTATTCATCGACCTTTGACACTGTATTGGAAGGTGAATGCACGACACTATAGATGACATATGGTTGTACTTTACAAACCACCTTGCTTATGCATTTGCTTGTGTGGAGGAATACATAGGATGGTATTGATTTGTATCATACCCATACATACTTCATATGGTGGAGGAAGATCAACATAACCCTGGTACCAGATCATTATCATCAGTTATACAACAATTCTTTTACAAAAATAATATATTTTTGATGATGTGTTATAATTTTTATTAGTTTATAATTATAACTGGATAGTAAATGTAACATTAATTAAGTTGTATTTTGTGGGAATGTGTGACAATTCAATTATTTATTTTCTTCTTATATTATATTATATTATATTATATATATATATATATATATATATATATATATAATATTGTATGTTGAATGCGAGGAATAGAAATGGAATACAACATAAATTTATTATATCCAAGTTTATAAATTTATTATATCCAAGTTTATAAGTCAGGAATTAATATACAACCAAATTTTAATGTTGTTGACAACTTGTCTCTTTTAGAGTCAAATATAAAATATATATATATATATATATATATATATATATATATATATATATATCAACATTTCACATTGGAACAACTAAGTGAAGAGTCACATTCCATTTTTGAAAATCCATATATATAAAAATGGTAGATATAAGATTGAGTTTCAAATATTATATCACTTCACAAGTCATCAATGGAAAGAAAAAACAAATATGTCATGAATGTGGACAGCATGGTCACCTTAGGATTTTCAAGGGAAAAAAAATTATTTTTTTATGTTTTTAGGTTTTATTATTGCCCTTGTTGTCTACATAAAATTATTTTTCTTAATTCATAAAATATATGTGATTTATATATATGTAGTGTGATTTGAATGGTTTATTATAAAATTGTAACTCAATACTAAAATGAATTTAATTATTTGTTGGACATCTCACATCGACTAGAGATAAATACTTTTCATTGTATATAAGTGGGTGCAAACCTCACCTTATAAGCCGATTTTATGGGGTTGAGTTAAGCTTAAACCCCACTTTTTAACATGGTATCAGAGCCAGGTTAAATCCTATCCTAGCGAGTATTATCGGATCGTTATCGGACCATCCATAATATGTTGTCCCGCGTTCGAGCTGTCACTCTCGACGCAAGGGGGTGTGTTGGAGATCCCACATCAAATGGAGTGTTTGTTGGACTTATCAGATTACCCGCTATCGGATCTTTATCGGACCATCCATAATATGCTGTCCGATTGAGTTAGGCTTAAAGTTCACTTCTTAACATTATTTATTAAAATAATAAAAAATATATTAAAAAAAAATTCAAATGTAAATGAATGAAAAAAAGGATGAATACAAAGAAAGAAAGAAAAACCTATAGAGAAAGAGGAGGGGAAATTGTTTTATATGCTTATTCATGATCTAACCTTCTATTTTTTCTAACTGCGTTTAATTTTTTTTTATAGCTATTATATGTTTTAATTAGAAGGAGTGATAATTCCACACTTTGAACTTTTTTTTTATGGTTTAGTGTCTTTTTTTATTTATAACATACATTATATATATATATATATATATATATAAATTAATTAATAAGAAAATAAAGAGATTTTTTATGAGGCACATATTCTAAAAAGTTGTTATTCTTCATAGAGAACTATTGTTATTAATTTGAGCTACTAAATTAAAATTAAAAACTAGATTAAGATTAATTCTTTACACTTTAAGGGAATGAATCTCTTTTCTTTATATATATATATATATATATATATATATATATATATATATATATATATATTCTGCTAAAATTACAAACTGAATATAAAATTTGATGAATGAATATATTAAAAAAAAATTGGTATAAAATGTTGATAGTAAGAACAAACATTTATGTATGAATTTTTTTTATATACTAGGCCATTTTATATCTTTAATCAAAATTCAATTTGGATTATTTCTAAAATAGGAAATCACATATAATTTTTTATTTGAATTCTAGAAATTGAAAACTTTATATCATGATAAATTAAAAAATATTAATCTATATTTTCTTTAAAAAATAAACACATTACAAAAAGTATATAAAAAATCATCCTCTACTAAAAGTATGACTTAATATAATTCTAAATCATTATTAACAATACATGTAATTATTGTATTCAACATTTAAAAAAAATTAAAGTTGTTCATATTTAATGTAAAACCAACCTTTGCTAAAGAATAAATTGAATGGACTTATAATTCTACATACTAAAAATAATAAAATATTATAAATCTTTAATTATAAAACTTAACTAATTTTTTTGTAATTAAATTAATCTAGTTGGCCATGTAATTTCTAGACATTGGCCTGACATAAAGTCATTTCTTGTGGACAAAACAAATCTATTTTTGTTTCATTTGTTCTCTTTTTCCTCAAAACTTTCAACAACACACCACATATTGAAAGGAAAGGCTATTTTGTTATAGTTATCTCTTATAAATTTGTTTTTGTGTCAGATGATAAACACCAGCATCAAAAGGGATAATGTTATGAGTGAGTCAAACAAGCAATTATTATCATCTTTACTTGAAACAATTGATCTAATAAATGGTTACTTTACGTACATGCATTGAAACAATGATTGGGGTATCTTATTTTTAAGATTATTTAAAGGCAAATGACACTAGATTACTAGCACAAATGCTCACGAAGGTTTAATTTTTTTTAATAAATATATTTTTGTCTATATAAAATTGATTTTAGTTTTTAATCAAAATTTTAAATTTTTAAAATTTTATATAATATAAAAAATTATTAAAATAAGTTTTTATAGCAAATGACGTTATTTTTTTTAGCAATGATAAATAAATTTTTAGCGTAAAATATATTATAATATTAAAATATCTATGTTAGTGATAAGTTATTATCCATATTAACATAAAAGTTCAGAAATAAAATCAATTTTATTTTATGTTTTATATAAAATAATTATTTTAATATAATTTTTTAAAATTTAAAAAATATATAAAAGATTGTTGTGGAATCCGATTATTCTATCTTGATTATCATGGAGAACTCCAGTCCTACAAGTCCAAATTGAACCTTCATTTCAAGGTTCAATTTGTTTTCTCAGTGTCATGAGTTTTGTTGTTTAGGTTATGTTTGGATTGGAAAAGAGATTTATAGGAAGGGAAGAGAATGAATTTATGAGGATTAGAGAGAAAGTGTGAGGATATGTAAATTGTTTGGATTGAATGATGATAGATAAAATTCATAAGGATGATTTATTGAAATTTGTGAGTGATGTGATAGTTGAGAAAAAATTTATAAATTATTTTAGAGGTTTAAAATGTAACTTTACAAATTTATCATTATTATTAAAAAAATATTTGAATAATAAATTATGATATATTTTTTTATATAGATTTCAGTTAATTAATTTTTTTTAATATATAATATCCATAATTACTTGTATTTTTTAATAAAAATTAAAAAATACAATAAAAAATATTTTTGTGTTAAATTGAAATAAAAAATAAATGTATAATACATTATAAGAAACTAAATCATATTGATATAAACATAATAATTATACATAATATATACAAATATATACAAATATATACAAATATATTGATATAAATAATTATATAAACAAATATAAACTTATAACAGGTTAAAATACAAATATAAATTTATAACATATTTAATCAAAATAATAATTATACACAAGTATACATTAATACTACTGAAATTATGTATATCAATAATTACCAAAAATAACTATATAAAAAAACTAAACTAATGCAAATTTAAGAAATCAAAGCAGTGTAATCTAATAAATAAATTAACCAAAAATATATAACCATAAAAACAAACACAGATAACCAGTTAGAACCAAACCTAATCTGGAAACCGAAACCTAATATGAAAAATAAAACACAAATATTGGAAGGAAGATCAACAACAACATTTTTAAAAAAATGCAAACATAAAAGTGATTATAACTTACTAGAAAGGAATAAGAGGTGTAAAATTCCAGCAGCAAAGCAGTCATCAACTCCACCCAAGAAGCACCTTACACCAGCTCCTACACAAAGCAAAGCAACTACAAAAAACATTGCCAAAATTATGCAATGAAAATTAGGTTCCAGGACAAAAGTGATGCCAAAGGCATTTTTACCAAAATGGTGCATTTTTTTTTTATATTTACCTAAATGGGCAGATTGAGAAAAAGTTATGGAAATGAATATTTCTTTATCAAAGTTTGTCAATGGTACAGGCAATATCAATTAAATTCATTAATTCTGAATGTTTTACTTTTTTTAATTAAAGTTGACAACCTAATTGGTAACTTCAGTTTAAATAAAGTTCAATATATATTGACAACTTAATATATTTTATCTCAATTCAAGTTGTCAATTCAGTTGGCAAGTTCAGTTGATTTAATTTTTTTTTTAACAAATGATAATTAATATTTTTTAAAATAAAATATATAGTTAAAATAATTATTTTATAAATAATACCAAAATTTAATTTAATTTAATTTAAAAAATGATATATAAAGTTGAAGAATTAAAATTAATTTTTTAAAAATAATTTTAAATAAATTGAGTTAAAAATGATTTTTTTGTTAAATTAAAAATATTTAGTATTTTTTTAATATTTTTAAAGTTAAAAATAGACTTATAAAAATGTGATATGATTTATGTATAAATTTTTATATCAGAATTATCTTTATAAAAGAAAAATTATGAATATTCAAACAAAGAATAATAACTTTGTTATTTCATTTTATTTCACTTCGAATTCATGTAGAAGAAAATAGAAAAAAAATCTTCAACAACTACAAAAAATATATTTCTTGATTTGGCATATAATTGAATTATTAAAATAGAAAATCTCCTTTATTAATTATTAGAAACCCTTTTCTCATATTCCGATTTGAATCAATCTTGAGTTTCTATATGAAAGTATAAATTATATAATATGTAAAAAGTAATAATATACATGTATTTATGTAAAATAAATGTATTAAAAAATAAAATAAAATTATTGAATATAAGTCATTAAAAGAAGATGATATTAAAATATTTGATGAAAACAACATTACAAAGGATAACTTTACTGTCTAAATGGACGATTTTCTCTGTTGTGACCTTCATTGTGACAGTAAGAATATTTTTTTGTCTTATTCTGAATTGATTGATCCATTTCATTATGCAAACGAGTTGTAATTGGTCATCTTGAGTTTTTATGTCGCATGTAGGGTTCAAGTATGAAATTTTGTCCGGTATAAGTAGATCAATAATCCTCGTTTTGAATAGGGTGGAATTGAATTTGATATGCCTTTCTAATCGTGTGGAGGTTGTAAACTGGATCAATGAATGTCGTCATTTGTAAATGACAAGAGGAACAAACGACAATAACGTGATGATAGGAAAGTCGAAGGGCTTGAAAGTGGCCACAATCACACCACCAATCATTTAATCTAACTGTATATGACTGAGGTTCTCGACCATGTTGGGGGGTGGGTAATTCTTGGACATCAAATTCAAAATTTTCTGCATTAAACATTTCCACAAAACACATAGCCGAATCTTGTTGATTTTTTCTAAGTAAGGTTGTGATATCTTCTGAATAATAATGACCTGCACGTAACATGATGTCTATTTTTAAGGGTCGTTCAACAAACCATGTTTTTGTTTTTTCGAAAGTTGCCTTAACCAAAGTGGAAATCGGCAAGGAACAAGCTCCCTTAAGCACGAAGTTAATGCATTCCACTAGATTTGTGGTCATATGACCATACCTCTTTCCCCCATCGTATGCTTGAGTCCATTTCTCTAATGGCATGCAATCTATCCAGGAAAATGCTTGCTTGAACTCAGATCACATAACTTATAGCTTTGCCTGTACTATGGGTTGTTTCATCTCATAAGTTGTCATAAACAAATAAATGAAATTAGTTAAATGGTAAAAGGTCGTAATTATCTGTGAGAGAAGGTAAAAAATGTGATTGTGCATGTTAATCAACTGTCGTTTGAGCTCAGCATTTTTGAATTTTTTGTTGAAATTCGATGCAATATGGCGTATGCAATACACAGAAACAAGGTCGTCTCCTTCCCATCCAACTTCTTTGGATTGTAATGCTGAAATTATATCAGTTCCTCTATCAGTAATCATGCACAAATTCAGCTGAGGTGTCACATATTGTCGCAATAATTGGAAGAACCAAATTAAAGCCTCCCGAGTTTCGCCTTCAACAATCGCAAACGCCAATGGAAATATGTTTCGATTCCCATCTTGAGTGATCGTGATCAACAATGTTCCATGGTATCTTCCGGTTAGAAATGTCCCATCAACTTGTACAATGGGCTTGCAAAAATTAAAACCATCAATACAAGACTTGAAAGACCAAAACACACGATCCAATGTGTAACAAGAATTGTCTTGAACACCATCAACCATACAAGGAGAAGCAATATACTGCACAATTGTCCCCGGATTGCTTTCTTTTACTGCTTCCAACCATTTAGGAAGATCATTGTAAGACTGTTCCCAATCGCCAAATGCCAAAGCAAGAGCTTTCTGTTTTCCCAACCAAGTTTTTCTATAGGTGATAGTATAGCCATGTAGATTTTTTATTTCTGCAATTAAGCTTTTAATTGGGACGGAAGGGTTTTCTTTTACTGAAGTCAGCATCATAGACGCAATATGGGTTGAATTCAAATTAACATGATCTGTCGAAACATCTATTGACAAACAAGTATGTTGTGCATCAATTTTTTTTATCTCCCATTGACTTCGGATTTTACTAAAAGATGCACGTAATCTCCATTCGCACCCTCCATCATGATTTAAGCACCGAGCCACATATATGTCTGGCTTTGATTCCACGACAACAAATTTGTAATCGTTGTCTATGTGGTATTGTTTTATGACATTCAATGTCGCCTCCTTTGACATGAAAGATATGTGTTCATTGAGGTCGTAGTCAGTGTTATGTTTGGATTGACTGCCGGACGAAATATATTGTGAATAAGATTTGTTGAACTGATCTTCATCATCCAAATCAAAGTCGGAGTTCTCTCCATCTTCATTTATGTCGTCCATGATGTCTGTAATTATTGGTTCTTCATGTTGGCTTAGTGACGTTCCACGGACAATCCATGTGCCCATCTGCATTTAAAAAAAAATTACCTTATACAAATATATACATATATAGGAGGAAAGAACATGATAAACAAGAATGTTACGGAAAATTGACATTACCTTTACAACTTCCCACAAACGTTCTTCTCAATTTTTTTTACTTGGATGCAGGAATTAAGAGAAGGAAAAGTCTAGAGCAAAGAAGGAGTGCTTCATGCTACAAGACTGCATTGTTGTTGCATTATATAACAAATGTTTTGTCTGAGTACTTGAGTCATTTTTTTCCAGTGTATAGAAAGCCATCACTCCACGCTACACTTTGTTTCATTTTTTTTTTCAATTTCATAAGAAAGAAGTTGACTTCACCATTGGCAACTTTGGAATAATTTGCCTTCATGGTTGGCAACTTCTATTGAAAGTTGACTTCATGGTTGGCAACTTTGTAAAGGCACCAAATGAAAATGTTTGGTACACCATTGGCAACTTCAATTGTATTTCCATGAACCACCAAACAAGGCTTTATTTTCTCTCCACCTTTATCTTCACATGGCTACAGTTTTCATGGCAGAGATTCTTTCAGAAATGAAGTTTGAATTCAAACTTTCATTTATTGAAACTCACAAGCAACTCTATTTAATAGAGTGCTACCTGCTATGCAAAACACTCTCCACCTTTGTCATTGTTGAAGTGCTTAGGTGTGCCATTCAATCACAAAGGTAAGTTCTCTTTTGCTCTCGTTTCTCAATTCTATCTTTTGTTATAGGTTAATAGCTTTTGCTGTTTCTGTCATTTCTCACTCTCACCTTTGCGTGTTTTGTTAGCATTCTGAATGCTTTCTTTTATGTTTCTTAATTGAACAACTTCAATTGTCAAAAGAAAAAAAAAAATATATTATGGAAACGAATATATGTTATGTTTCTTTTATGATTTTTAAAAATTGTAGTTAATTTAGTAATGGAAACAAATGCTATGAAGGCTGTTACACGTATACTACCATCCCCAGGCAAGATAGCTTGTAATTTCCTTCACACCAAAACTCATAAAAATAAAAATGAAGATTCAAATGGAAAAGAGATTCATATTGCTTTAAGTTTTAAAACCTGAATTGAGAATAAAAATTTATAATTTAAAATAACAATTTAGTACTAACTTGACATTATTCTTCTTAGAATAATACTTCCAGATAGTAAGAAGAATATTAATGAATTAACTTTTATAAATTGTAATAGCTAAATTTTAATTTGGTTCATGGTTTTTTATCATGATAATTGAGTAGTTGAACCTTAAATATAATCATATGTTGTCCATTATCTTTTAAGTGTAGAATAAAAAAGGAATTTTTTCTACAATAAAATAAATTATCATGAAATTATTTAATATGTTATATTTAATTAGTATATGTAAATCTATTTTTTCTTATTTTTAATTTAAGAAAATTAATATTTATTGATAATATCATTTTAATAGGAATTATCTATAAAGGTATTCTAAAAATTGGTTGTATTTTCAGAAATTATTTTATTAAAATTTTATAGCATCTCGTCGTCTTCCCGTAAATATATCTCTGTTGTGACTCCAAGACAAACATGTTACTAAAGACGTATGAGAAGGTAATGAAAGACTATTAAAACCCCGAAGACATGCAAGTTGGGTACTAAAGCATGAGGATATACTTGACCAACGAGTTAAACAGTTAATTGGTCATTCTGGTTTTGGACATTTGTTAAAATTTAAGCACATTGACTTCAATCATGTACTACTTACAACATTAGTGGAAAGGTGGAGAACAGAGACTCATACCTTTCACTTTTCTCTCGGTGAAACAACTATTACTTTGGAAGATGTGGAATTGATATTGGGTTTACCTATTGATGGACAGGCTGTCACCGGGATTACTAGTGGTGATTTAGTATCTTTCTATGAGCAGTTGCTCGGATTTATACCATCCTCAACAACGATAAAAGGAAATTCAATTAAGTTGTCTTGGCTTAACAACACTTTTCAGGAACTGCCACATAATGCAATCGATGATGTTATTGCTCAACATGCTCGGGCCCACATATTAACACTTATTGGGAGCCTATTGATACTTGATTCTTCAGGTAGTAATGTACATTTAATGTATCTATTATTGTTGGCTGACTTGAACAACGTCAGGAATTATAGTTGGGGGTCAGCTGTATTGGCTTCTCTGTATCGTGTGCTCGATCACGAAATAGACTTTAATCAAGATAATATTGGAGGTTGCACACTGCTTTTGCAGTGTTGGGCATGGGAACGCCTAACATGCATTTCTCCACAACTTCAACCATTAACCGATGAAGAAGTTCAACAAGGGGTTGCTTTCCCACTCGGGAAAAGGTATGTTATTTTTGTATTAATTTTTCAGATAAGAAAACAAAGTTCTTAATATTCCTTTGCTTACGTTATGTGGACTCGGAGGATGCATAGGACGCACATAGGAGGAACCACTATTTTAGAAATATGAGCAATTTTTGATGGCACTAAAGCTAAACAGGTTGTGGCCAATATATAAACTAACATATCATTTTAACTAAATATTTCATATTACTGATGTTTCAAACATTTATTTATAATTTCTTTGGACTCCATATCGAGTGGATTATGTTAGGCGCTTGATCACTATTGAGGTTTCCCCAACTGCACGGGCTGTAGTTCCTCTCATGTTTTGCAACAGTTGAATTTCATCAAGTTGATAGGGTTATGTGTCAATTTGGATTTCGACAGAGTATTCCAAGTGACCCATTCAACCTTGATCAACTTCACAAAGAAGATATGAGAGGACGAACTGATTCACGAAAATCAGTTTAACGGAAATGACCATTTGCATGACAATTCAACATACATGCCACAGTACATCAACCATATTATCCGCTACATCTCGCCTATACAATCATCATTCGATGATGATGTAAGTTCAATTACAAAATTGTTTATTATTCTTCATTCACTCATCCAAAATTAACACATATTTTCAAAACAGTATGATATGCCACAGGAGACTATACAACCTCTCTATCAACATCTTGTCGGGTCTTCTTCTCAAGTTCAATTGTTTCAACGATAATCTTTTTGTCCGCCAGGTGTTCAACCGACCCAATTGTTCGAATATAAGGATCAATCTCACATGTCATTCCAATCATCATTCCATTAACCACCTTTCAACTACTCAACATTTCAATCTCAACAACAATTTTTTGCTGACCCATCAAATCCCTTTGTAACCTCTACCATGACCCCTCCATCTGCCTACAATCCAATGCCATCCATGCAATATTATCGACCAACAATGCATTCACAAGTGTTCGCAAATCAGAGTGATGACAATGAAGTCGAAGGCACTGATGATGATATTCCACCTCCGCCCCCCTACCCTTCCATTAGAACAACAGCCACAAGGACGACCACGAAGACAACGAAGAAGACCACCATGTGGCACAACTTCTCATAAATGACAACTTTTACTATATTTCTATTTTCTAATCATGTAATATCATTTTATAAATATTGTTTAAATGCTATCCTTTTTATTTATAATTGTGTCAACTATAGACGTTACTTCACAAACATAATTCAATTTTTTAAAAACATCAAAAATATTTTTAATTTTAATAATATTTAAAAAATACTAAATTTTTTACATTTATTACACAACCTATTTTAAATCCAATTTAATTTTTGATAACTTTATTTTTTGTGAAAACAAAATTTAGTTTAATTTTTTAATATTATTTTATCTATAAAAATACAAATATTCACAATATTCTTATTCTTATTCACTTCATGTAAGTCTAAATAATTTTTAAATTATTATTATATACATTTTTTAATTTTAACAAATATTAATTATTTAAAAAAATAAACTAAACTTGCCAACACAATTGGAAACTTCAATTAAGATAAAATACACCTAAGTTGCCA
This sequence comes from Phaseolus lunatus, assembly GCA_013389735.1. NCBI lineage: Eukaryota > Viridiplantae > Streptophyta > Magnoliopsida > Fabales > Fabaceae > Phaseolus > Phaseolus lunatus. Next base: position 9,822,715 of record CM023859.1, on the reverse strand, counting down.
ATCTGATATGCAATTTTATTTAAACTGAAGTTGTCAATCCTATTGTCAACTTTAATTAAAAAACAAAAACTAAGCAGATTAATGAATTTAATTCATATTGCCTACACCATTGGCAACTTTGAATAAAAAATGCCCATTTCCGTCCATTTTGGTAAAAATACCGATGCCAAAATCGATTTTCTTCACTATGTAAATAACCAACACAATTGATTACTCTCTATGAAAAAAAGCAGAACATCGATTTCCCAAGTCTACTTATAACCTACAAAATCGATTTTCCACAATAATTCCACCACAAAATCGATTTTTGCACTCTAGTTATATCCAATAAAATCGATTTTCCAATAGAAAACATCACAAAATTGATTTCATTCACTATTCACTATCTTTTAAGTAACACAATTGATTAGCCACCAAAAATAATCATTAAACTGATTTCTTTCATTGTGTTTTAACCAACATAATTGATTAGGTTTTAGTTTCTGCAACTTTTCTTCAAATAACAACATCTGAAACAAAACACAAAAAATAAGGGGCAGAAATGTATCTACCTAAACACTAAACGTGTCTTTTCTTCGTTTGTACTCCTTTCTTCACACATGAGGGTGGATGAGAAAAGCATACCCTCTCGCAAATCCTCGTGCTCTCTAATTGTTGAATATCTTTGGATCCAAATGCAGGTGCCACCTTCTTTTTTGTCTTTGCAAATAGTAATTCCCTCAATCCAAAATCCAAAATCCTAAAGACAAAATGAACTCTAAACTTCAAAATGGAGAATACTTCGTATGTTGAATATCTTTACAAATATCTACCATGGAAGTAGGATTAAACTGCTACTGAAATATTTATAAATATTTAATCCTACTTTCCTAGATAAACTTAAATTTCACTCTCCTATGTTGTGTTTAAATTGGGAAGGGAATGTGTGAGGATTTGAGAAAATGAATTTAGAGTGATTTGAGAGGAAAATGTGAAGAAAGTGAGGTTGTTTAGATTGAGGTATGTTAGAGTAAATTTGTGAAAAAAGTTTATTTGGAGTATGTGAGCGATGTGATGATTGTGAGAAAATTTTTATTTTTTTTAAAGGTGTAAAATGTAGGTTTAAAAATTTACCTTTGTCTTTAAAAATATTTGAATAATGAAATATGAAGTATTTTTGTATAGATTTGAGTTAATTAACATTTTATAAATTATTTTGTTAAATAATTATTTTCGAAAAAAATACGAGTTACTTAACATTGTTGGAACATAGAAAATTTTCATAAAAATAATATTATCTAAGTATATACAAATTTATTGTCATATTTAAAATAATTTTAAAAAATGATTTATTTATTTGTGCATTTTAGTTATTTGTAATTAAAACATTATTTTTTCAGAACTGTGTAGGAATTGATTTTTGACAAAAAAAATACAAATTATGTAATAATTGTGTTTGTTTTAAAATTAAAATTTTGATATTCATAATTTTAAAAAAATTAGATGGAAAATTATCAATATGTAAAAATTTAAAATTATTAGATAGAAATAAATAATTTAAATACTCATAATTTTATAAAATATAATTAGAAAATAAATTTATATTGAATTTATATAATATTATTAATTATATAATATTTTTTATAATAATAATGAATTCAATATTTAAGCATATTACTGAATTTTTTTTAAACTATTTCTATAAAAAAAAGAAATACAAATCTAAAAACATGTAATATATAGTATGAAAATAATTAATTATGTCTCATTTATAACCTATTATATAAGATCATGTCTATAAATTTTAATATTGGAACTTTTAAAGAATGTTTGAATTTTTTTAAAATTAATGAATATAATTAATTAGGTTTTTAATTAATAAAAATATAATATTACAGTTAATTAAAAATAAAAAATAGATTAGTTATTTATATACGAAATCTGATTAAATTAAAATATTATTAATCATACATTTCAGTTAAAAAATATAAATTATGTAATTATAAAATATTATTAAAAGTAAATTAAAGTTATACAATAAAAAACAGATACATTGTAGTATATCCGGGTATGCAAACTCTCTCATATTTCTTCACAACTCTATAAGAAAGCCATGTATGTGCTTTCGGACAAATCCGCAACTCCCATTCCTTGCAAATTAGTTGATCCAAAGAGTTTTGCCCCACTCTTCTTTTACACTGAATAGTAAAACAATCACTAATGTCTTCATTTGCCTCACTAATATCTTTACCCTAGGCTCAAAATTGGGTTGTCACTTTGCATTTACTTTGCGAACAAGATGCTTACAAAGTAGCATTTGAACTTTCTATTTCATTCCATTTCATTCTAAACACTTTATCATCTTGATTTTGGATCTTGAATAATATATCCTTATAGAGATCGTGACAAATAACAATTCTCACTCTTGTTTTGTTCATTTTCATACACCAAAAAGGTTTCTTAATTTTGCCCAAAGCAACGAACTCAAGAGAAATATGTTTGTACACGAACTGAAGCAGAATAAGTGAATATGATAATTTTACCTATGTATCGTTTTTGTTAATATATGAGTTTTAGTTTAATTTTTAAAATTTTTTTTAATAATATTTTTTTTATGTGATCACAGATGATAGTTGTTATTTGAGGTATCGAATTTGAAATGTTAAATTGTACGGTGATACTTATATAAAAGTCTTTATCTATATATATATATATATATAAAGAAGTGTATATGATAATGATGCTTATGAGTTCTCTTGACAGATAACACCCGGAAAAAACAAACCCTTTTACAATTTTTATTTACAATTTATTTTTTTTAAAACTTGAAAATTTGTTGATTTGTTGATTCATATATTTATTACAACTTTTCAATTTGATTACATATTAATAAATTTTTTAAAATAGGTTTCTGAAACTGTTTAAACCATATATACGTGTCCAGTGGTGAGGCACGTGGCAATGAAGCTAAGCTTAAAGGTGAAGGATAAAATGCGGTGCTTATTAAAGGGGGAATCTTCAACAAATAAAAAATTACGTGGAAGTTTGAATCGAGTAATTGAATATGAAAACTTGAATGAGTGTTAAAAAGTGAAAGTTTAAAAGGTAAAGTGAAAACCAAAACCTTGTTTAGATAGAGAATGAAGGACTATGAGTGAAAGGTGATGATGGAAAAATTGAAAACTAAAAGACAAAAAATGTTTCAATTATAAAGCAAACAACTTCCATGTGTAGTGCTCTTAAATGATAGTAGAGAAATGACAAATTGTTGAGAAAAATTGATCCATAGAACCTAATTGAGTTTTTAGGTTTTTAAATCAAGTAATTTTATAGATAAATGATTAAATTGAATAAAATTTAAAAGAATTATTGAAATATGTAAGTTGTACTAATTTGATATAATTTTAGTATATTTGAAATTACTTTAATATAATTAGATTTTATCTTATTTTGACATAACTTTTATATTAATTAAGATCTAATTATAATGAAATTGTGTTAAGGTGACACGTAATTTATTTATTTTATTAATTTTTTAAATTTTATTTTAATAATTAGTATGTAAAGTGATCATACTTTCTTAAAAAAACTATGTTATAAAAAGGTACATCTAGAAAATGGATTCTCAATATTGTTAATTTTAAAAAGATAAAATAATTTTGGCTCTCTAGTAAAAGTAAACATACAATTTAGTTTCTTTTGTATAATATATATTCACTTTGATGATTATGTCGCTTAATATATAAAATAGTGTCACTCAATCACACATAATTGTTAATTTAACTTTTAAGATATTTATTTTTAAAAATTAAGAAAAATAATAAAATTATCATAGATAACATTTATGTGAAAGCGGAAAACTATTTTATATTTAACCAGCAAAAACTTATCATTCTTTCCTATTCAATTTTTATGGTTTGAGTTTCTTTTATTTTTCAATTTTTTTTCCTCTATTGATAATTTTGGGATTGAAAAGTATCGTAATTTTCATGTTAAAATTATGATTGACTTGATAGTAGATATAAAAAGAATGATAGTCTTATCAAAGAATAGAGTTAATTAAAATGAGGTTGAGAGAGTGATTGAAAATAAAAATTATTTTATTTGATAAGTGATATTTGGTGTGAAAACAAATTGAAGTTGAAAGTATTTTTTATTTTTTTTTCTATTATTACCTTAAAATAAGGAATTAAAGAAAAAATACGGAGTTAATTTGAACATAAAAACTATTCTATAATATTAATTTAAAAAATTTAAAAATAATAAAATATTTTATTATACTAATAAAATAAAATATATTAAACAATGATAAAATAAAAAAAAAATTATGTAAAAAAAACAATTATAAGGAAGAATCCTCTATATATCATATATTTTTTTGAAAATTAATATTGTTTTTTAAGAAAATAATTCATGAACTAAAACGATAAAATAAACTTATATTTTTTCTAATCACGAATTGTTATTTACAATAAGTTTATGATTTTTTACAATAATTATTTAAATATGATTAACTATGTATGTAACAATTCTTCTTTGAATTAGAAAGAAAACACTGTAAATAAGAAAAAGCATTAAAAGTAATTCTAACTAATTAAAATAATAAGTGAGGTGTTTGGTGATGTAGTTGTTTCCTTTGCTCAGAAAAGAAGAAATGAAATCGATCTCATCCATCCCAAGAGGGAAAATTATTGAAAGAACACGTGAGATAGTTTGTAATAATAATTCTTAAATTCGAAAAAACATTTCTGTCCACACCTCCTAGTTGTGTGCAATCCAACAAACACAGACAAACTTGCTTAATTCATCACTTTCTGCAAACTCTTCTTCTTCATTCCCATTTCCTTGCAGAAGGAACCACCCTACCATGAGCATCTCCACCACCCTTTCCTTCGACCCTCTCTTTAGCTTCAATCACTGCGTCAACAGAGAAAGAGAACCCTCCATTCACTGTTCCAAGCCAAAGCTGTTCTCTCTGACTTCCTCCTCCACCCTCACCCTCTTCAACTCCAACAACAACAACAACTGTACCTATAACTATGCCTCTTGCAAACCCCACAGGTTCCACACTCCAAAGTTTGAGTCTTTTGCCACGAACACTGATACCCTTGAGTCTCTTCAGTCTTCTGATGTCTTGTTCGACCGGAGTTTCCCCATCAACCGAACTGAACTGGTCTCTTTTTTGTCTTCTCACTTTTTTTTGGAGTAGTGTTTGGTTTGTAGAGAGAGTTTGTGGAATACCCAGAAGAGAAATTGTGAATTTTTTCTGAGGAAATAGTGGAGAAGTTGAAGGGTGTTAGAGTTTTGTTTGGTACCATTTTTGTTCCAAGTGGAAAAGTTTGGATCAGCTTGGTTGTTTTGATATGTTAATTTTTTTTGTGATCGCCACGAATTCTTTTGTTTTCCCTTGTTTTCTGAGGAATCAAACAGAATGGTAATACTGTTAAAGTATCAAATAGTTTCATACTTGTCTATGCAAGGAAGAAAAGAGAATCACCAGTACTTAAAAGGCCTTTTCCTTTTTCATTTGTCATTTAATAGACGTAGTGTGGTGTTTGGCATTGATGGGATTTTTGTGTTGGTTGATTGTAATGGAATCTGCAGGTGGAGGGAAAGATCTTTGTAAGATTGGATCATGGCAAAGATTTGGGAAATTGGGAGCTTACAGTGGCTTGCAATCTAACAGGGAAATGGATTCTTCATTGGGGAGTTTCCCGTGTGGATGATGTTGGAAGGTACGGCATGCCAAATAAGGTGTTTGAATTAGCTTTCATTTTTATTTTGAGATATGGGGTGATTGTGCTTTGTATTTTGCATCATGGTAAGAGCTAAATCTTAATGCTAATGATTCGATGAAGATATATGATTATGGTGTAAATTTAATTCTGCAGTGAATGGGATCAACCTCCTCGGGATATGATACCACCTGGATCTATTCCTATTAAGGTAGACCATGACTTCATGTCCTCTCATGATCTCTTATATGGTCCTTGTTTATTATTTCCATGCAGATGTTTGAGTGTATAGTGAAAATTTCAGGACTATGCAATAGAAACACCTATGCAGAAATCATTGTCGTCTGCTGAAGGAGATGCTTTACATGAAGTCAAGATCGATCTTAAACCCAACAATGATATTTCAGCCATTAATTTTGTTCTCAAGGTTTGTATTTTTTACAGCTAGCAGTTGGAGATGTTAGATCATAATGTTGAATACGTGGTTGACATAAAGAACCTTTTGATAAAACTACCCTACTCTCTTTCAGTACTTATTCTTTCTTTACTATTTTGGTGCTCTTGTTGATGCATTGCAGGATGAGGAAACTGGTGCATGGTATCAACACAAAGGAAGAGATTTCAAGGTTCCTCTGGTTAATTACCTTAAGGAGGATGCTAATATAATTGGACCTAAAAAGGGTTTTAGTTTGTGGCCAGGTATTTTGAAATAATATATATTGTGATATTTTATGCTTAAGTTTATTATATTTTGTCTCTTCTGAAATTGGTACTAGTTCATGGCTTTTGAAGTGTCAAATAATCATAATTCTATGATACATTATTGCCAGTAGTTCCAACTGGTTCCTGTTTGTGTGATGTTACCTTGAACTTCTAGAAATGAGGAATTTTTTCTTAAGGTGGTTATATATATATGATGAACAATAGAGAGAAAAACCATTATCAATATTGCAACAAAGAAAATAGAAAATGTTTGCCATTTGGTATGTTTTACAATTTTGTATTCCACAATAATGTAGTGGAAAATAAGAATATTTTATTGTCTGAAGAGTGAAACTTGGATATATTCTAATGTCATCTTGTAGTTAATATTTGTGCTGACAAAATTGGCAATAATGAGGCAGTTATCTACTTAATGTTGAAATGATCATAATTTGATCTTATAATTTGTTGGGGATGCCCTTGCTTTTTTTCATTTTAATTTTTTAATCCTTTTAGTTGTGTCTTCACACAATTATTTTGGGTAGCTTGAACTGAGACACATTTCATGATTTTTACTTTCCTAGGGGCCTTGGGGCAGATATCTAACATTCTGCTCAAGTCAGATTCAACACATGACAAAGTTCAAGATGGCAACACAGGATCCAGAAATACAAAAGTGGAAAATAGTCAACTAGAAGGTTTCTATGTAGAGCTGCCTATTACCAAGGAAATTATTGTCAATAACTCTATTAGTGTCTCCATTAGGAAGTGTTCTGAAACAGCTAAGAATAATTTATATTTAGAAACAGATATACCTGGAGATATTCTCCTTCATTGGGGGGTTTGTAGGGATGATTTGAGGTGGTGGGAAATTCCACCTACTCCTCATCCACCAGAAACAATAGCATTTAAGGACAGAGCTTTGAGAACTAAATTACAGGTAGAGTTCTGACTATTTGTCTTTTATTTTTTTAATGTTTTAGTACTTTTTTGGTTTATGAAATGTATATTTCAATACTATTGCTCCAATGGTAATGCTATTGTATTTTTTTTTGGCATATTCAAGGAAGATATTTCTGTATGTAAATAATTTGATAGGATTTTAAACCTGATTTTCCCATCATTTTAAAAAAATTAGTAAATAGATCTCATAATGTAATTGTTGGGTCTTTTGAAGGGAAACACTGAGGAGATTCGACATTAGCGAGCTGTAAGCCAACCCATATAAGAGACCTAATATCACCTCCTACCCAAAACCTTAAGACAATGGATTTATGAATTTTTTTCATTATATGTTATTCAACTTTCTCATTTCTACTCAATGTGAGACTCAAACTCACATTTGGATTTGTAACCGTTCTTATTAGATCAACAAAATTAAGACTGTATGCCGTGTCACAAGGATTAATCTTGTGTTATTGTCCTACCTTTAGTTATGTTGAATGTTTTCATAAGTCAAATCTATGTTCTATTTTTTAAGTTGTCTTAACTTATAAGTAACTGTTTTGACTATTTAATCCACTTAATCTTTAAAGTTTTATGTCTAAATAATTTCTGCAACCCAGTGCATTTTACCCTCTACCCCATTCTTGTATTTTACTGAAGTTCTTCTAAATACCGATGCACGTTTATGTGATAATCCTTCTATTCTAAAGTTTTATTTTAGTTATTCCCTTTCCCCAATGTTTTCTTCTTTCTCTTGGAAAACTTAGAAATTTGGTTTGTCAGCAGAGCGTGGTACTGTAGCTCCATGCCATTGTGTTTTATGGTGTATTTACTTGTCCATCTTCTTCTGCAGTCAAGAGACAATGGAGTGGGAAGTTCAGTACAACTCTATTTGGGAGAAGAATTTTCTGGATTTCTTTTTGTTTTTAAGCTAAATGATGGTGCTTGGATAAATGATATGGGAGATGACTTTTATATCCCTCTCCCAAGATCTAGTAGCTTAATTATTGACAACAGGGACAACCAATTTGAAGGTGTACAGAGGGAAGTAACTGAAGTCACTGAAGAGGCAGGTCAAGAGGAATCTATATCTGCATTTACCGATGAAATAATCAGTGAAATAAGGCATTTGGTGACAGATATTTCCTCTGAGAAGAATCGAACGACAAAATCCAAAGAAGCACAAGAAACCATTCTTCAGGAAATTGAAAAGCTAGCAGCTGAGGCCTACAGCATCTTTAGAAATTCAGTTCCAACTTTCTCAGAGGAAACTATTACGGAATCTGAGACTGCTGTTGAATCCAAAACAGTAATATTTCCTGAATTGCCTCCGCAAATATCCTCCGGAACAGGCACCGGGTACGAAATACTATGCCAAGGGTTTAATTGGGAATCTCATAAATCTGGAAGATGGTACATGGAGCTTAAAGAGAAAGCTGCAGAACTGGCATCATTTGGCTTTACTGTGATATGGTTACCACCACCGACAGAGTCTGTTTCTCCTGAAGGATATATGCCAAAGGATTTATATAATTTAAATTCTAGGTACTTGATTAAAATTCTTTTAAAGGGCTAGTCGTTTCATAGTTTTACACGCCTGTTACCTTTAAATATTTATGCAGAGAGCCCACTCTTATGCGTGTTGTTTACCCTCAAAAGGATATGCCATATGCTGCACCTTCGAATATTATACTTACTGATTGACTCAAGTAGAAGGCAACATTCTATGTTCTGATTTATGCATTGCATGACAAGAAAAAAGAATATCTCAAGATGTAAAATAATTGTGGTATCCGTGAAAAGGAACTTTGACATGAACTGTTATGTTTTTATTTAATATTTCAGATATGGAACTGTTGATCAACTGAAGGATGTGGTGAAAAGTTTTCATGAAGTTGGAATCAAAGTGCTTGGAGATGTTGTTTTAAATCACCGCTGTGCTCACTATAAGAATCAGAATGGTATTTGGAACTTATTTGGAGGTCGTCTCGACTGGGATGATCGTGCAATTGTAGCTGATGATCCACATTTTCAGGTTTATGAGGGTTTTGGATGTTTACTTTCTTTTCTTTACTCTTTACTCAGTATTGGTAATCATCCTATAGGAATTGGATAGATCTTATCTATTTTCGACATTTTTTCTATATTCTCAGCAACATAGCTAGTTTCTTTTGTGGGTTGCAGAAAAATGTCTTTCAGTCATACTTTTTTCCATTAGTCAAAGTTCTATCCCAAGATTGAGAAAGATTAATAATTTATATCAAAACTCGTAACGTTCTTTCAGGAAAGATGTATTGTGTGCTTTATTTACCATTTCCTAGGAAGTGCTGTACATTTGAAACTTATTGATTGAAGCGTAATAGTTTTTTATTTTTCTTTTTCTAATTATATAAGCATATCATTGTATGGTTCATTCCAAATTACTGTGATTATCTTATATTGATTTGTGGTTGTTTGCATATTTCATTAATTGATAACAAAATAACTTTATGTTCACGAGACTACGCTAGAATAATTATCAATCATTTGTAGAGTGGATAATCTTGCTAAAATGAATGGTTTATGTTATTTACATTTATGAAATTGCTTCAACATTAACATCGATTGATTTTGTGGGAGGAGACACTTTGTTAGTAGTTTATTTCATATTTGTGTTCTTACAAATATGAAACTCCAATAATTCTAGATTGTTATTAGTTTTGATGTTTCTATCTGCAGCCCCTAGAATTGTTTTTTATGTAAAGTCATAAAGTTGGTACTTCTGGTGTATTGAAAGTTCTCACTTTGCAAGAAACCATTGAATGGATTATCATAATTTAGCAACCTTGATTTTGGAGAATTGTTTCCTGGTTGTGATGGTATTACTTTTTTTTTCTCTATCCTATCTTTTGAACAGGAGCATTCAGGATTTTTTTGTACCTTGCATAAATAGAATTGGTTGTTTTTTAAGAATTAATAGATAAGTTTAATGACTAAATTATATGAATCAAAGGCTCATGTGCATCATGTGAAGCTAATCTTCATGCATGCCACATTTTTTAGTTGGAAACCCGCCGAATATGCCAAGTATTTCATGATAAACAAGATTGGACAACAATGAAGTATTTGGAAGTTCCTTTTGTTGTCAGTATGTAGGACAATGATGCAGTTATCTTTCTGGGCGAATCTGATATGCATAATATATAATCTTTTTGCCATGCAGGGGAGGGGCAATAAGAGTAGCGGAGACAATTTTCATGCTGCTCCAAACATTGATCACTCCCAGGAATTTGTGAGAAAGGATCTTAAAGAATGGTTATTGTGGTTGAGGTTTGCATTCTAGATCCTAATTTTCAATTCCTTTTGCATGTAGTGTCCACAGAATGTTTAATCAGGTGAGAGTATAGCCAGCCAGTTTTGTTACTTAATGCATTATTAGTTAAATTTCTGAAATAGTTATGCTTGAGATCTAACTGTCTTCTAGAATTTTTATAATCTTTCCTCTTGGAAGCTGTTTTTGGACTCCAGAATGTGTCTTAACTTAACCAATTACAAAAGGATCTAGTTTCATTTATGTTCATGTGTGCTTGACTTAAGTTGTCTTATCATCATCACACTTTTATGGTGTATTAGTTTATCTCAGACATTCAACAATGAATGACTCCCATCCTTATTTTGTATTCAAGCTGTAGTGTCAAGGTTTTTTTTGTATCTTAATTTCTTGACTTTACCCTTTGACATTTCCTCACAGACTCAATAATTTCATGGACTAAATACATTTCTCCTTCTTCCTAAAAAACCTCACCGAAAAGTATTAAGAGTTATCATTTTCTAAAGTTAGCAGAGTCTATTTACAAAAAATTCCCAAAAGATGAATTATTTCTTTCAACGAAAGATATGTTTGCCTTTTCAAAACAACCTGCTATCTATTATGTATGCATGAGTATGTATCTTAGATGTTGGACATTATTAGTTATGTCGATGTGTGTCCCAGTGTCTAATAGTGCACTGTTTTTGCATTCTGTGAATGTCAGCCACAATTGTGATGAAATAGCAGCCGAATCTGAGGATATCCTGCTATTCCTTACTGGCCAAACCCCCAATTTTACTCCTCTAACCCCATTTCCCGCCATGCCCATTCATTTTCTGGCTAAGCTGAACTTCAAAAATTAAAGTAGCAGGGTCTTTCTTAGCTGCTGGTACCTAACTATAACATGTACAATTCAAGACATCTTTGTTTTTGTGCAGTGATTTTCCATAATTTATAGTTCCTGACATTCCACTCTATTTTTGTCAAACCCCTATTGGTTTTTCCCCTATCATATTCCTATTTTTCTTTTAATTTTCCAATGCTCTCATTTATCTCATTGTTATAGCTTATAAAACACCCCATTTAATATAGCTATACTAGTCATGAATATATATATATATATATATATGTATGTATGTATGTATGCATGCATGTATATCTTAATGAATGTACGTATGTAGTTAAGATATCTATCCAATAAGATCTATATATAATATACAAACCATTGAAACTCAATTCACAAAACTACACACACACAACCATACAACATGATATATGTAACACAACACATACATATATTAGTCACATCAGTCATACTAGAGAACCCCATAATAAGTCAAATAATATAGGAATGCTCAATTACATCTCAATGATTAGAGTAATTTGTCACACTCGATTCCTTTCAGAAGACTAGTATTAAGCATATTCCACCATAGACTAACATCTATTCCATCAGAAGCATCTTGGAAATCCATCCTCAACTTCCTATGTCAAGGTGATTTGTTGAATATACTTCGTAATATCCTGATGCACAAACTTCCTTTAATTCTCACCACAATACCATCTTAGGTACTCTCATCACACACCCATAAAATGGCCACAACACACCCATAAAGGGTCCTAACACAATCATAAAGGGCCATCATATGAACACATTACAATATACAACACCAAGTATATCATACAGTTGCATATATACATGTACATGCATATTGTCACCACCAACCTCATATATATACGCAAAACACACTTGTATAGATCAACATGACAATATTTCATCACTAGAGGCACATTGCTTGAGTGAGCTCATCTCATTTGTGCGACCTTGCTTCCTTATACAGAGGAAGACTTCTCTTGAGTGATACCAGCTCTAGAGGAGAGAGAACTGAAACAATCTCTCTTGCTTGAGCCGTCTGCCTTCACCTGAGCGGCCATCTCCATAAGAGAGTTGTAAAATCCAATTAGTTCTAGAGACATCAAGCACACCACCTTCTCAATGCTTGATCAATATTGTGTAGTTGCGTGATCTCACATATTCTTGAACCCCATACAACGATTGAGCAACCTCTCATTGCTAGAGAGTCACTTGTTCCAAAAGAGAGAATTGCCTCAACATCTCCTTCGCTCAAGCCTCAAGCCATAACTTAAGCAATATGCTCTGCCGTTTGAGCATTCATGTCGGTTCTTGGGAGACATTGAGTAGTGCATGCAATGATGACTTACCGCTTAGGCATTGCTTGAGCGATATCAACCCAGAATTATAAATATCACAACATTGTATTCAAAATTTCTATTACAACATTTATACTATTCAAAATACCAACTAAGTTTCAATTAAGGTTTATATTATCTGCTTATTTTTATACTCATAGTTTGAAATTCTTAAAATTATACGCATGCTTATAATATCACATTTTAACTTACATCCCATTTTAATCACCATAAAATCCACATATCTATATCATATTGCATAGATGCCATAATTAACTCCCTTTACCTAGAGGGAACATGCTTACTAGCAAAATCTCCTCTTATGACTCCTGAAACCGATTGTACTTCCATAAACTTAAATCCTACATTGACAATATTCCCTTAATCAGACCACCACTATAAGCTTTCCTTTCCAAACCCCAAGAAAAGAAGAGAATGGGTTGAACCAATTATGGAAAATAATAACTTATGAGGATCAATATTATGATTGGTCTATCTTTATCCTCCTGCTGCCACCTCCTCGGTGATATAATTTGTTTATAAAACAAATTATTTCAAATTTAAAAATTCTATAGAGTTTAGAGAGAATGGAGTGTTAGAGAGGTAGAATTTCTAATGAAATATAGGATGGATATTTTTAACTTATTTATAGACTTTTATTCTTTATCTATTTTAAAATTTATCTCTTAAGAAAACTTGGATCTTACAATACAGCTCAAGTTATCATGTAAGTATGTTGCACCTTTTTGATTATTAATAATGAATATTATGAAAAGATTTTTTAATTTTGGATTTTTTTCACACCATTTATATGTCTATAGCATAGATTATAGATTATTTATCTAGTATCTATAATCTTCAATGTAATGGCCATCTTGCCAACCATGAAAGCAGTTTGCAGGTAGGTCTCTATGTACCACAACTTAGGTTGGGATTGATAACCAGCCTTTTATCTTGCGGTCCGTGAAACTCAGTTGATTCTTTCCTTTCTTCCTACATTCATAATTATTTACTTTTTTCTTCTTCTTGTAAACTATTAGAACATCTAGAAATTATCTCATAATATTGTTCTATTTAAAGAGCATTTAAAGTATAATAGATGATCTCTTAGAGTGATTTGAGGGTTTTTGACGAAACTGGGGTAATTGTTGCCCCTTATTACCAAAATTGGGTTGCTTTTTAAAGTTGGGAAAGTTGTGCCAACGTGGCACAACTTTTGTGTAATCATAATAATATTGTTCTATTTAAAGAGCATTTAAAGTATAATAGATGATCTCTTAGAGTGATTTGAGGGTTTTTGATGAAATTGGGGTAATTGTTGCCCCTTATTACCAAAATTGAGTTGCTTTTTAAAGTTGGGGAAGTTGTGCCAACATGGCACGACTTTTGTGTAATCACTTAGAACTAAAGTTGTGTCACATTGACACAACTTCTTCACAACGAAATTGTGCCACGTTAGCATGACTTCCCCAACTTTAAAAAGTGACCCATTTTGGTAATAAAGGGAAAAATTTGCCCCACTTTTGTCAAAAACCCGTGATTTGAGTATTTCATGATTTGTATCTAATTTAATTGGACATAGGAGTCTAGTATATGAATATACATAAGGGTAAGTAATTTGTGTTTTTTATCCTTATAGAAAATGTTAGAGAATATGATTCATTGTACCTTTTATTTCTTCACTCTACCTTAATCCCTATTCTCTATAATTTCAACAAATACTGTGTTTCGGCAATGATTTGTTAATAACTTGTTTACCTCCCCCCTCCCCTTTCTTTCTTTGCTTTGAAGTATTACAAGAATTGTAGTTTTTTTTCTAATACTGTTTACTTTTCAGGGAAGAAATTGGGTATGATGGGTGGCGCCTCGACTTTGTCAGAGGATTTTGGGGTGGTTATGTAAAGGACTACCTGGAAGCAAGTGAACCATACTTTGCTGTTGGAGAGTATTGGGATTCTCTTAGTTATACGTATGGTGAAATGGATCATAATCAAGATGCCCATAGGCAGAGGATCGTGGACTGGATCAATGCTACTGGTGGTACTGCTGGTGCATTTGATGTTACAACCAAAGGGATTCTTCACTCTGTAAGCACTCAAGTTGATTGTTTCAACTTTCAGCTACAATTATTTTAATTATTTCATGCATAAGATTGTCTGGATCTACCGGAGATAGCTCTTGGAGGAGTTGAAAATTTTACTAAGTCATTTGTCTGTTTTGAAATATTACCAATTTCATTCTCTTGTTGAAATTTGTTTTGCAATTTTTGTGTGTGAAGGCAGTAAACTACTGTTTCTTTAGCTTCTTTTTTGTTTTAAATTATTGTACTGTAACAGTGATAATGCTTCTAGTGAACCAATCTCATTGTAAATAACCTGCTTGCTGCCATAGGTGAGATTTAATGGATGTTCATATGGGAGAGAATTATATTGTGACTTGATTATATGTTTTGTATTATAAATATGAATAATTGAACTTTTCATAAGGCTCTCTTGCTAATAACTAAGCACAACATAAGATATCTTCATTTTGGAAATATATGTGACTGTTCTTCTGATGCCAACAACTTTGCTTTGGGCTCTTAATTTGTTTTTGAAGTTTGAACCGAGACTCATCTCTTGTAAGGATGCTTCAAAAGATGATCAGAAAAGTGCATGCTGTCAACTTTTTTACCAGTTCAGCAGGGCCTGTGTATATTATTTAATTTTGGTGATATTTTGTTTAAATTCTTCTCCATATAGGCTTTGGAAAGATGTGAATACTGGCGCTTGTCAGATCAGAAGGGAAAGCCCCCTGGTGTTCTTGGGTGGTGGCCATCTCGTGCTGTTACTTTTATAGAAAATCATGATACTGGTTCTACCCAGGTTTGAACTTCCCCTTTCAAAAGTATTCTGGAACCGTTAGAGATTCTTTCAAGGTTAATTTTTGATAGAAATAATTCATTATCAATGACTGCACCTATTATTATGATTTACTCCACTAGTAAGATTGGACGTTTTCAAATTAAGGCATTTCCCTCTGAATCTTCTCAAATACACACACTATCATAAAGTTTCTTTCATATTTTGGTTGTACTTATTTGTTATACGAAAAATATAAACTATCTTAAATTTTCTTTCATATTTTCTTTTGTGAAGGGTCATTGGAGATTTCCCAGTGGAAAAGAAATGCAAGGATATGCTTACACTCTTACTCACCCAGGAACTCCATCAGTGTTCTTTGACCATCTTTTTTCTCACTATAAAACTGAAATATCGACACTTCTCTCTATCAGGAAGCGGAACAAGATCCAGTGCAGGAGTACAGTGAGTATCAGAACATTCTCTTATCTACTGCATACCATTGTTTAAATGGATATTTTCTGGGGTGAATGACGAGGAACTTTTTCCTTGCAATAACAAAGTCATAGAAACTGAAAATCTATCACTGCATTATGTACTGACAGCCACTGCACTGAAATTAACAGATACCAGAAACTGAGGCAAAGTAATGCTTAATTCTTTCAACCGGAAAAGGAAAATATAGAATGACAATAATCTCTATGGTGTTAGCTGTTTCAAAACCTTAATTTCAAAATAATTCTCCAGCACTTTCCTCTCTTTCCCTTCTTTAATTCCTTGCTTTGGTCCTAACTTTTCCCTCGTGCTTGCTACTTTAGCTGGTTTATTGCAGCCCAAATCCTCATTGCACACCTCTTTCTCACAGTATCCTCACTATCTGAAGTTTCTATTCCTTGTTAAGCGTGCTTCTACTGCATCACTTCCGAATTTACACTACATGATGGAGTTCTATAACAAAACATGTTTTGGTTATCAACTTATGCTAACGGAGTTAACTAATTACTCAGTAATATGGATGACAATTGCAATAATGTTGGACAAGTAAATGAAAATCTCTGCTTGCAATGCATCTGAGCTTTCTTCGTGACAATGTCTTTACTACTGAGAGTTAAAACTTGAAAAGCATCACATACATCCTTACATATTATTATTAATATCTTAATAAAAAGTCTGAAGATGTTATTTAGATAATGTAGAAACATTGACATTATTAGGACACTAACCTTTGCAGCTTTGATAATTGTTTTGTTTAAGGTTAAAATTTGCAAGGCAGAAAGGGATGTTTATGCAGCTGTGATAGATGAAAAAGTTGCTATGAAGATTGGACCTGGTCAGTTTGAACCATCCAGTGGATCCCAAAAATGGTCCTCAGTTTTGGAGGGAAGAGACTATAAGATTTGGGAGGCATCGTAAATATAACTGTTTTAATCTCTTAAGTACATGTTCCTTCGGAAAATCATCATCACCATGTTTCTTAGGAGGCAAGTATAAAGACAGAAGAATAGATGATGGTTGACAAGCCGCAATTGAAGTTAGTTTAAATGTGCCACTATTACGGAGTGTATATATTATATATGCTGCATAGAAGCAATATTATAGAAAAGGTTGCAGAGGGTTCATTTCAGCCCAATGCTGACTCTTCTGATATCAGAAAGCCTTCATGTTATACATTATGTTTATATACTGTACAATATTTAGATATTTAGTATTGACAATAATGTATACAGCTGCCATATAGTATTGACAATAATGTATACATCTGCCATATATGGTACATAATTCTCTGAATTGGTTCTGAATCAAGATGGCAATATATCAAGGGAAATTTTGAATGGGGGATTTTGGAAAGAAGGAATGGGAGTGTTTATATAAATAAGTAAGTTGATCACTATTCTTACTAATGATGATCGATCTCCGAAGGATTGTCAAGTTTTACATATCAATTCGAGTAGAAGTTTTCCTATAAGTTATTTTTTGATGCCTAAGTCATAAGTCATAAGTCAGGAGGAAGAGTATAATGTATAATGATATATGAGTAGTAATTGAATATCAAAATATGAGTGTGAGCAGTACTAATTGTGGTTGTATTTATAAATTAAAGAGAGTCAATAAGATGTACCGATAACCATTTCAGTTACAAAAAGTGGTTTCTAGCTTTGCGATTATGTTAGGGTGATTATAACATAATTAGATTGGTTATCATGAGAAATATGATTAACTATAAGTGGTTAATATCCATAATGTTAATAGAAATTAATTATGTTAGGGTGATTATAACATAATTAGATTGGTTACCATGAGAAATATGATTAACTATAGGTGGTTAATATCCATAATGTTAATAGAAATTAATTGTTATGTCTATTTAGGAATGGATAGTACATAAGTCTCCCAAGCTCGACAAATAGATTTTTTAGAGATCGAACTTAAATATAGTCAAAGTTGACCTTTGCAAGCGTACATAACTTGATGGTCTGGGTTGTTTAAGTCATGGTTTGAACTTAATATAATTAAATTATAATAAATATTATGATTATTGTCACTAACTGATAATTAATAAATACAATATGTAATAAAATAACAAAATCCTATGCACATTAATGAGAGATTTTTCAACTAATGATTGTGGGCCTTTTCAAGGAGCTTTGACATTTGGCTTAAAGTTGAAACAAAGGGATTTGTGTTAATTGAAATGACTTTTCAATTTTCTTCGTTCAAGAGATTCTATGAAACAATTTATCCTACTTATATAAAGAGACTTCCTCTTTCACTTTGACCTTTTACTTTTGTTTGCTTTTATGACATTTCTGGTGCTTGTGGTGTTGCTCTTCCTTTCATGTCCTTTGTTCTTGTTTTCCTTTAAATCCTTAGATTTGACAGAAAAATACTTATGAGTATTTGTCCTATATGATAATGCTTAATATATTTGAAGGTTAAGAATAAATTTGAAA
Organism: Phaseolus lunatus; assembly: GCA_013389735.1. Lineage (NCBI taxonomy): Eukaryota > Viridiplantae > Streptophyta > Magnoliopsida > Fabales > Fabaceae > Phaseolus > Phaseolus lunatus. The sequence continues at coordinate 9,804,063 of CM023859.1, read as the reverse complement.
TGTTAATTGCTTTATAACATCTGTTATGATGATAAGAAGTTTTTATAAATATGCGAGAAATAGATATTTAAGAGATAATCTTAATAATTTTATATGTCAGGAATCAATATGAGTGATTTTTATATGTGCATCAATGTAAATTAAGATGTAATGTTATATGTTTTTATTCATTAAAACTACATATGAGTAATAAGGTTTAACCCCATTCCCAATTTTATTAATTGAATTATTTTACTCATTTATTTTGTTTTCATTTAATTTTCATGCAAACTTATGTCAATATCTTTAAAATTTAAATATAGCACATATTCTTATATTTAGTGAATGTTACTGTTAGAATTTTAAATAACTATTTCTTATGGGTTTGATATTTGTCTTTAGGGACAAATTGTTACTTTTGACTCGATACACTTAGCGTAAAATAGTCATCAGTATGAGATTGCCAAATAGAAAATTGAGAGTGGAGTGTAGAGGAGGACTTGCTAAATTTGGTAAGAAAGCAATGCCTCTCTTAAGTTTAGAGAACATATTCTCACATTGTTGATTCCACTCAAACTTTGTTACCCCTATCAACAATTGGAATAACAACTTAGACTTCTCAACAAACTTAGGAATAAACCGAGATAGTGCAGTGAGCTTTCCATTTAATCATTATAGTTCTTTATGATTACTCAGACTCCTAGTACTTGTGATGGCCTCACACTTATCCGGTTGGCTTCAATCCCTCTTTGATAATCATGAAGTCCATAAATTTTTCACCTTCTACATCAAAAAAACATTTTTCCAGATTAAGGCGCATGCTATGTGTTAGGATTTGACAAAACACTATCTCCAAATCGCCATGGTGATTTTTTGCTGAAAATCTTGATCATCATGTCATGAACATAAATCTTCATGATAGATTCGATTAGGTCGGTGAAAACCTTATTCATCAAACCTTGGTAAGTAGCACCTGTATTTTTAAGGTCAAATAACATGACCTTATGACAAAATATTAACAAGAAGATGATGAATAAACTTAATAATTTAAGTTAAATACTTTTTGGAAAGTTATATGAACGTTTTCTCTTCAAACTAAATGATCTTCAATTAACAACGTTCTTGTTTATTTATGTTTATATTGAAAACAATAAAATCATTTTGAGTTGTTTTAAATTATAATTTTTCAACTAATGCAAACTGGATGAAAATATATTTACAATGTTAATGAATTAAATGTTGAGAAGGATTTAGCTGACTTTCACAGCATGACATAATTCCATAACTTGTCAGCATTTTAGTTAAAACACAAAATAAATGAACTAGTAGAATAAATCTTGCAAGGGACTACTAATTACAAATGTTATTATATACAATAGTGCAAAGTTGAAATTCGTGTCTACTTAAAAGTTGGAGGTTAACTTTATACGTAGTGGAGTATGTGATTTGTTTTTAAAAAATGTAATTTAAGTTGGAATGTTATTGGTATTAAAAACTGTATTGAAGTTAGAAGTTAAATAAAATAATATAGTAATTTATTTTTTTAGAGAATAAATAATTTGAAAAAATGTACAATTAAATTAATTAAGTTAATTACATATAATTTCACCAATAATATTTTTTTAAATGTTTTTTATTTTCATTTTTTCATAAGTTTATAATTTTACCAATTATACTAGGTTAAATTTTTAACCAAATGATGATCTGAAAAAGAAAGCGACATGTCGTTTTGCTATTATTATTATTATTTTGATTTCATTATTTTATTTTTATTATTTATTTATTTTATTCAATTTAATCCCACAATTAATGAAGAGATTCATTCAAATTCCTTAATTTTTTAAAACACGACAATGTTAATCACTTTCCATTCAATTAATAATAAATTCGTTAATAAAAAAATATTGACCATTTTAATTTACACTTAATAGAATCTATAATCATTGCATAGTAATAAATTATCACACTAAAAATGACAATATTTCAACGTAGAAAAAGTCACATGGTTGTATTTGTAAAATTTAAAGGATTTGAGTGAACCTTAAAATAATTATATTGTTGAATTTTTAAAACTGAGAAGTTTGATTAATTTTTTTTATTAATGTTGAACAAAATAAGTAAATAAATAGATGAAAAAGGTGTTTTTTTTTTTTTTTTTTTTTTTTTTTTTTTTTTTTTTTTTTTTACAAAATGAAGTTATTTTGATTTTGTTTCTTTCATAACATGTTATCTGTTGATTCTAAAATTTAAAAAATAGTGAATTTTTTTACTAGTAAAATATTTGGAAAAAAGCTTATAATAAAATTCATAAAATATTGAATGATAAAATGTGCATATAGACGTGATAGTTAATGAAAATTTTATAAAAGCACTGAAGGAAAAAAGTAGTGTAGAGAAAATTTTTAGGATATGAATATAACACCCTCAAGAGTGAAAACACATATTTCACATCATAATAAATTAATATTTTATTAACTTTTATTTTATTTTTTAATTTAAAAATATTATTATATTATTATAAACAGTGTTAAATGTATGTTTTTTATTATTCATGATCTCAACAACTTTTTTCAAATTTTTATGGTGATGTTTCCATCACTTTTCAGTAAACACAGGCTCAAAATTGTCTACTTAAATCTTAACTATAATTCTTAAAAAAAATCTAACTATAATCTACCATTTCTCAGTTCTTTATAAAACAAACAAACTCATTTTAAGACTTATATATGCTGACAAAAAATTCCAGAAATGAACTGGGATAATGCGAGAGTCACTCGTAATTTTATAAGGCTCCACTCATTTCAATTAACAATAAAAATTGTATAATTAAGAAGAACATTTCCATTTTTTTTTTTATAATTTCAAATAATTATAATTTACTGCTATATAAAGATTACTTTTGACACACATAACAACCAAGTTTAATAATATAATAATATATATATATATATTATAATTTTATATTAAAAAATAAATGAATGTTTTGTTAAGTATCACCAGAGGAATTCCCTCTCACCAGGTGGAGCAACCGTTTCCCATGCCCATTTTAGAGTCAAATGAAGATGGACCACTCATTCTTTTTAAGCAGATAAGACATTGCAATTGCAGTGCTTATATGCATGCCCTAAAAAATTTGTTCATTAATTGGTTACCCATTCTTTTAGCCTTTTATATCCAACAAGATCCAAATTTGGCTTTTGAATCTCATTTTTTAATTTCATGCACATATAAATACCTCCTTTACATTCCATTCATAATCAGAAAGAACCTCTTCATATCTTATAGGGTTCTTTGCTTTTGTTTTATTGGTGGTGGCCGAGGTTAGCTTCAAACCTTGGCCAACATCAGTGAAACAATAAAATAAACAGATAAATATGGCGATACGGCAGAATATTTTGGTTCTGCTTTCTTTGGCAGTCTTAATCCCTACCCTGAATGCCAATACCTTGGAGAGTGAAGAGTATTGGCAGAAGCATGAGAACGAGTTTGATCCATACTGGAAGGGAAGGGCAGAATCGGCTGCAGTGCAGAATAATGCAGCATATTTTCCTGATCCATATTCAGTCTCCGGAAACTTCACTTCCAGTGTTAGCGAGTGAGCCTTCTCATACCTTAACACCTTCCATTTCCTTTATTAACAATGCATGTTGCATGTTTATGTATAAGCTATATCAAATGATCTTGGTATGAAACAATGGTAAACGAAAATCTTCACAATAATTCATTTTGATTTAACAGTTGATGGAGTATCTAATATTTTCTTGGCTTTCTAGATTACATTGCGAGGGGATAATTGTTGATTTTTTTGACAAAACAGACTTATAGTTGGGAAGGATAAAAGAAGGAACTTGAAGGGACGAAATGAAAATGGTCCATGCATGGCCACCAACCCCATTGACAGATGCTGGAGGTGTGACCCTAACTGGGCCAACAACAGGCAGAAGCTTGCAGATTGCGTTCAGGGCTTTGGAAGAAACGCTGTTGGAGGAAAGGGTGGTCCAATCTACGTGGTCACTGACCCTTCAGATGACAACATGGTGGACCTAAAGCCAGGAACTCTTCGCCATGCAGTTACACGTACTGGCCCATTGTGGATTATCTTTGAACGCAGCATGATGATCAAACTCAAGCAGGAGCTCATCATGACCAGCGACAAGACCATTGATGGAAGAGGCGTTGAGGTCTACATTGCCAGTGGTGCTGGCATCACCGTCCAGTTTGTCCACAACGTCATCATCCATGGAATTAAGATCTACGATATTCAGGTTCATGGGGGTGGACTGATCAGAGATTCTGAGACACATTATGGGTTGAGGACTCAGAGTGACGGAGATGGCATTTCCATCTTTGGTTCTAGCAATATTTGGATCGATCATGTTTCCATGAGAAATTGCTATGATGGACTTATTGATGCCATCATGGGATCCACTGCCATTACCATTTCCAACAGCCATTTCACAGACCACAACGAGGTAATTTTTTTTATCCCAGATGATTATCACTATAGTTTCCATCAATATCCACATGATTACATAGAACTCAATTATATGTCACATAAAATTGATTAAAGATTGTGACCAATCTCTGAGTGATATATAAAAAAGTAGAACTGAACTGATCCCTTTATCTGGTTTTGGTGTTGGGTTTGAGTAGTTTGTGTGCATGGTGCAGGCGATGCTCTTCGGTGCCAGTGACAGCTATGATAAGGATAAGATCATGCAAATCACTCTGGCATTCAACCACTTTGGGAAGAGATTAGTTCAAAGGATGCCCAGATGCAGATATGGTTTCGTCCATGTGGTTAACAATGATTACACTCACTGGGAAATGTATGCCATTGGTGGCAGCAAGCACCCCACGATCATCAGCGAGGGTAACCGATTTATTGGCCCTGACAACGTAAATGCGAAAGAGATCACAAAGAGAGAATACAGTCCTGAGAACGAGTGGTCATCATGGCAGTGGAGATCAATCAACGATGAGTACATGAACGGAGCATTTTTTGTGCAATCTGGGCCTGAGCTTGTTGATAGACCATTCTCAAGACAAGACATGATCAAAGCAAAGCCAGGAAGTTATGTGGGAAGGCTCACACGCTATGCTGGCAGCCTTAGTTGCAGAGTCGGTCTTCCTTGCTAATTAATTTACCCATTCTTCCCAATACTACACAAGAGATCGTTCAAAGAAAGCAACATATATATCTCTATCAGTACGCCATATATACACTGTTGAAAAATTATAATTTTTATTCATTTCATTTTTCTTTCTATTTTTTGTATCCCTTATCACCTATAAATTATCCATTTTTCATTTTTCTTTTTCCACTTCACCATTTATAACCTTTAATAGTTACATTTATTAAAATTATTACAATATATAAATTTTTATCATTTTTTCATATAAATGTCACTATAAATAATATAAACATATTAACATTTTGATAAATTTTATTATAAATAACACTAAGATAATATATAGTAACAGTTTTTTTGAAATCTTAATAAGAGACCATTTTTATTTTAACTAATTAAATAAAAAAATAATACAATTTGTCTGTATTTATCAAAATTATTATTCCACTAGTTTTTACTAATTTTTCTAAGAAAATAATACACATTTCTACTGATATTTTTTTGAAAATTTTTCTTTAAAAAAAATACTTATAAATTTTGCTATGTATAACAATTTGTAAAATTGTATTTTAATAAAATTTATAAGAAATCTGCAATCTATTCATCTGTGATTTTTTTTTTATTTTGCAGAAAAATAAAATATAGATTATCTTTTAAAATTAATTATAAGAATTTTATTAATTTTTTTATATTTTTTCTTTATGTATTTAGAAATGTAAAACTTTTTAAAAATATTCTTAATCTCAAATATTTATTTAATCATAATTAATAAATTTTTCATTTATTTTATATAAATGTTTCTATAAAAAATTATTATAAACTATAAATAAATACTATTAATCATATTATTAATATGTTTATAAAAATATTATATTATATTTTTATTAGATAACTTTATATCATAGTAAAATAAATATAATATACAAAAACTTTAAAACCAGTAGTAGAAGAACTATTTCTCGGTGTTGTGTGGTTTCAGCAGTGTTAGTCAGTGGTTAGTGTTGGCGTCGAACGCAGTGCTCACGGACGGTACATGTCTTCCCGGTATAGTTGGGAACGACAGCGTGCGAGGAGGCCAACTACTCTCGTTTGTTCTTATCTGTCACGTACGTTTTTTTTGTTTGTTTTTGCTTTGATTTTATTTGTTTTTTTTTCCTATTTCCTAATTCGTTTCTTGATTTGGCACGATTTATTTGCGAATTTGTTCTTGATTTGTTCTTTCTCTTTGATTTTGAATTAATCGTCTGAGCTGATTTGTTGAAACTCTGCAATGAATTTTTAACGGGAAGCAAATCGCTGCACGAATTACGGCAAACATTAGAGAAGGTGATCGAAATTCGATGATTTGAATTGGAATACGAGTCGATTCGTTGGTGGATTCCAATCGGAATTGTTCAAGTTCTGTCTAATTGATTGAAACATTTCATCGAGCACTTAGTAAGCATTGTTTTCAATTTATTATGAATAGTGTCTAGAAATGGTTAAATAGCCAAAATAGTTGGTAAAAAACAGTGCAGAATTTTGAAAACTAATTTAATAAATGGTAAGAGTGAATTTTTGGGACAGATGAACATTTTCCTCATTGTAATTTATAGTGTAAAATTTAATTTTCTTGCTTAAAAGTATACTAGGATTTTAATATATATTTTGGTTTTGAGTAGATTATGATTAGGGTTCGGTTTCTAAAATCTACCTAGGCATTGGATGTAATTACAGCCCACATTAAATCCTAGAGGCCCGTCATTAGACCTAATTAGGTTACATTGTACACACTCTACTCATGCTTGTCTTGTGACTTGTTTTAGGTGTCTAATTTAAACAATTTGTATTTGAATTTTCTCACCACTTTTAGTAATCCTTGGGCGGCCTCCTTCACCTATAAAAAAGATGTTTGACTCATGTTTTAGTAGATCAAATATATGATTGTTATTCTGTAAAATTGCAAAGCCTAAGCACTTTCTTATCTAGCCTATCTATGATAGATACTTTTTGGTCTCTTCTCTCATTCTCCAAGTGATCTAGCTGAACCAATCACACTCCCCACACCTCACGACAACTCCAAGGAATCCATGGCTCCAATGGAGCTTTCTTTGACTCATCACTTTCATTTGCTTTGGCCAACTCCAATCTATGTCCAAGAAAACTCCAACTGGATGAAGAGGATGTTGTCAAGGAAGGTCAGACAACACCAAACCCTCATTCAAGAAACCCTAAGCATTCCAAGTTGGGACCATGATGATGTGTTATAAGTAAATATGAGTAGCTCGAGTTGAGCGACACTTATCATTAATTTTTTGACCAACGATTCTTTACCTACAACATAGCATAAGTTAAAAGGGTGTGCAAACAAGCATCATTTTACAATATGTACGAACTCTTTCGAATAAGTTTTTCCGCCCATTGTTGAAATTCTTAAATGATGACCAAACCAAATACGTGCTCATTGAATTCCACAGGGACATATGTGGGATACATTAGGGAGCTCGATGTATTGTCTCACGTGTTTTAAGGATAAGGTATTATTAGCCAACACTTTTGGAGTATGCCTACACCTGTACTAAAAAATGACAAGAATCCTAGAAGTACGACCCCCTTCACACACTACCTCTTGAAGAGTTGTACAAGATAGCCTCCTCGTGGCCATTTCCAACATAAGGAATTGACATACTCAGTCCATTCCCCCTTGCCAAAGGGTGGGTAAAATTCTTAATAACAACCATTGATTACTCCATTAAGTGGATAGAAGCCAATCCATTGGAAACTATCAAAACTCAATAGGTACACAAATTATTTTGGAAAAGTGTGATGTGTAGACATGGTCTGCCATATTTCGTCATCATTGTTAATGATCGAAATTTTATAAACAAGGGATTTGAACGGTTCTTGCAACAACTCGACATAAAATACTGAGTTTCATTCATGGAACACCTTTAAACTAATGAATAGGTTGACGCGAGCAATAAGTTTATCTTGAAAGAAGTCAAGAAGAAACTCTGGGAAGTTAAAGATCTTTAGGCTAGAGAGATGCCCAATATATTGTGGGGTTATCATTATCTACAGGGGAAACACATATTTGATTGACATATGGGGCATATGCCATTATCCCTGCTGAGCTCGGAGAAGCGTTGTGGCAGAGGCAGAATTTTGATGAAAACAATAATGATAACAACCTCGAAGTTGATCTAAACCTCGTGCAAGTATGAGAAAAAGCACAAATAAGAGAAAAAGTTACAAAAAGTAGGAGAATCCACATTACAACACACATGTTAGAGAACGACTCTTTCACAAAGGTGATTTGGTGTGACAAAAGCTCAAAGAAGCCCGGAAAGACAGGCATGAAGGAAAGCTAGCACCCAATTGTAGAGGCCCATAACAAGTAGTAGAATCATTACATAATGGGGCTTACAAGCTTGAAGAATTAAATGAAAAACTCTTGCCAAGGACTTGGAACACGACCCATTTGAAAAAGTATTACAACTGAATTATTGATAAGGATAATGTATGCCTTTTCTTTAACTAAGTTTTTATTCATAAGGAGGTTTTTTCCAAATAAGATTTTAATGAGACGCATTCTTGAAATGAAATTTCTTTTGGTATCTATTTCAAAGAGTACATTGATACCCAAGATCAAACAATCATCGGAACAATTGCTATACAAGACCAAATGGTCATTGGAATACAGTTATACATAATCATTGTTCGAAATCAAACAAATATGGAATAATAGAGTTTATCCGATATTAAATGATCATAAGAACAATTGCTATCCAAGACCAAAAGGCGAATGGAAACAAGTTATACATAATTAATGTCCAAAATCAAACGATTATTGGAACAAAATCATTAGTCGGGATCGAACGATCATTGAAACAATTGTTATCCAAGACCAAACAGTCATTGGAAAAAAGTTATCACTGATCGAGATCAAATGATCATCGAAATAACAATGTCTATCCAAGATCAATTGATCATTGGAAGAAAATCGCTAATTGAGATCAAACGATTATCGAAATAATTGTTATCCAAGATTAAACGGTCATTGGACAAAAGTTATCATTGAGTGAGATCAAATGATCATCAAAATAGCAATGTCTATCCAAAATCAAACGATCATTAGAACAAAATCACTAACTGAGATCAAATAATCATTGGAATAATAATATTTTTCCAAGATCAAACGATCATTGGAACAAAATCACTAACCAAGATTAAACGATCATAGGAGCAATTGTTGTCCAAGACCAAGCAGTCATTGGAAAAAAGTTATCACTGTTCGTGATCTAAAAATCATCAGAATAACAATGTCTATCCAAGATCAAATGATTAATGGAGCAAAATCATTAACCAAGATCAAATGGTCATTGAAATAATTGCTAGTCAAGACTAAACGTTCATTAGAAAAAATCTATACATAATCACTATCCGAGATTCAAATGATCATCGAATCAAAGTTATACAAAATTGCTATTTGAGATCAAACAATTAACGGATCCAAGCTATACATAATCATTATTTGAGATCAAACGATCATCAAATTAAAGTTATATGAAATTGTTATTCGAGATCAACGACCATCGAATTAAAGCCATACATAATCACTACACATGATCAAACGATCATCAGATAAAAAACTATACATAATTGTTATTCGAGATCAAACGATCATTGGAACAAAACTATATAAAATCGCTTGAAAATAAGCTACCATAATAATTTGACAAGTTGTTTGAAAATAAATGACCATCTCAAAGTAATCTAACTCACAACAAATAAAATACCATTGGATCAAAATAATTCAATTACACTTGCAGAATACTAAAACTCGTTCATCCATCAAATCGTTCATCTACGTCTCATTTATGGATTCCGAGCTTGGAGGCTTATGTACTTACTTGTTTCCAAGATATATGGAGATATACATAATAATATAAAATTCAATCAAATCAGATGCAATCAAATCAAATCGAATGCAATTCAATCAAATCAAATACAACTATATAACTTAAAAATCATATAGCAATAATTGATTGAATGACAAATATTCAATAATAAATCATATTTCTTATTTATTTTAAATATTTTTGGAATACCTCAGTCTAGACCTAAAAAGACTTATAAATACATATCAATCCCACAGGAAATATTAATTCAATTCGCATACTCACTTATATACTTATATTTTTTTTACTGACTTGAACGTCAAAAAACTTCTATAAATGAATCTCCCTTCATCATCTAATCTTGACGATCATATCTCATAATCATAACTCGACATATTAGACAAATCACCTTCTTCCATTTGGCGTATGCTATTTTTCATTATGAACACATCCACAATATATATATATATATATATATATATATATATATATATATATATATATATATATATATATATATATATATGACCATAATCAATGTATCGAGATTGATAATAAATATTACATACAATTAGAATAACTAAATGCATTTATTCATACCATGAGAAGCCCAAGCATTGGTAGTTTTACTACAAGCCCAACTACTAATGGCCAAGCCTAGGTCCACTTATTTTACAAGTGGATGAGCAAATGTAGTATCTATATCTGATGCATATCCAACTGATACAATTATTTTAAAATATATACAATACAACACTGCATATAGAAAGGCAACATGCTTCACATATGGCTCCTGCTTTATCTAGGAGCATGTTCAATGCAAATAATGAATTACACATTTTTAATGAAATAAATGTTTACTTAATCTAAGGAATTGATCAACTACACAGTTCTAATGCACCCAAAAAATAACCAAAACAAAAAATGTATTTCATGAAATATCAAACAATATCTTTTATGAAAAAGAAATGTTTGTTATAACTATAAAGGAGACCAAATAGAAGATGCACAGATAACTAAATTCTATGTATTTCTATATTTGAATTTTTCTAAGTTTAATTATAAAAAATCACGAATAATTTAAATCTTACTAACTTCATGATTATTTATGATTCTGCAGTGAATAATAATTTTCCTTAACTTTTAAGTCTTGACTCTTAGTTTGATAATTTGTTTTCCTGTATGATTCTATTTAAACCAATCCCATTTGCAACCATTTGTATACATTGGGTTCAGAGAAGAGTTACTAGTCAACCATAATAGTAATGTTATGCCTCATATCATATCGAACGCCTCATACGACAACAATGTTGGAGTTGCTCCATTCACCACATCCTGCAGGAAGGGAATGAATGTGCAGATATGCTAGCAAAAATTGGAACCAAATCCTCATCCTCCTCTCACATGGAAGTGATTCATCCCCAACAACCCTAACCCTATATTTTGTTTCTTTTCTTCTCGTTTGTAATAAAAAATACTTCTATGTTTATAGTTCACAAAATATTATAAACAATAAATTTATTTTAATAAAAAGATTTAATTAAGTTTTTTAACTTTCTCAAAAATTTTGGTATTTTCAATTGAATTCCTATTAAATTTTGTTCTATTAGATATTTAAGAGTTTTATATTTTTCAATTGAGTTTTTATCGTTTAATTGTTCATAAAAAATAAAAACTATACAATTAAGATTTAAGTTCTTTGTAAACTTAGGTATTTTAATTGAATATTTCTTAAATCTTTTTATTTCTCAATTGAGTTTCAATCTTTTGATCTTGTGATCGAGTGATGTGATATTTTGGTTTTTCAGTCTCAAACACCACACAACATCGTAAACTTGGATAACAATTAAATCAGATCTTCATAATCCTAATTATTTTGTAAAATATGACATCAATTTGTTTTTTAAATTAAATACTAAAACAAAAATAAGATCAACTATGTGAAAACACAAAAGGTTTCAAAATTTTATTTTTTAATTGTCCAAGTTTATAATACTGTGCTTGAAATTATAAAATCAAATTGTTATGTCACTTCAATTGATAATAGGAACTCAATTGAAAAATATAGAAATTTTTTACACTCAATAATTTTTTTTTTAATATGAATTCAATTAAAAACATTTAAATTTACGAGAAAATTAAAACTTAATGATATTATTTTTTATTTTACCTATGAAGACATGTAAAAAATAACAGTTACCAGGTTAATTTAAACAAAATCAAATGACAAATACTCAATTAAAAAATATAATATTTTAAATATTTATTAACACACAAAATTTAATAAAAATTTAATTAAAAGTATTTAAATTTATGAAGAAATTAAAACTTAATTAAATTTAATAATATATATATATATACACGTTATTATATTGTATATTAAAAGATAATTAATCATAAAATGATAAATTATATTTTGTTTTTAAAATTTTATTATTTAATAATTTTTTTTAATGCTTGTAATAAATTGTGAGTTATTTGAAAACAATTTCAGCTAGATATCTTTTGAGGGTTAAATGATAGGAGAAAAGTTTTCTTGAGAGAACATTTGACACTGTTTATAATATAATTATAATATTTTTAAATTAAAAAATAAAATAAAAATGAATAAAATATTAATTTATTAAGGTGTGAAGTGAACGTTTTTAGTTGAGAGTGCTGAAACACCATTAAAATGATGAGGCTTTGTATAAGTCCATGTAAAAGGAAGTTTGCATAGGGATTAATCACAACTTGAAAAGCTCCGCAGAGGGAATAAACTCTTTCTGTCATTTATCTGCTACTCGGTAAGAGACCAAGTTAGTTGGAACTTTTGCACAATTTCACAATTATCCAACAAATAACTACTCTTATTGGACGACATTTGCCACGCCTTTACTCTAACCATTATCATTACTGACAAATTTTATCATATCATGACACAAATCACTCCTTCATCCTTTTCCCCAAAAAACAAAAACTGCACTATAAAGACACTTTGAACTCAAAACATGCCAAAACCATTTGTTCTATAACTTTCTAAAATAATGTTTTCATTCATCAAAGTTTTATAACCACTTGTTTTTTCTTGCTTTCTCATTTCTTGAGACTAAGCTCTTTTATTTACTTTGGGGTCAGTTACATTTAAGTTTATATAGAAATTTGTAATGTATATATGGCTTAAACAACCTTTTCCGATTTTAGATATATTTTCTTTTCTGTTCTTTAAAAATATAAGTTTCTTTAATTAGACATAAATTATATGAGTTCAAAGTTAATCTGTATAATCAAATTTATTTAGAATTATTTTATGCAAATGTTCACTTCCCGTTTTGTTCATTCCCAATCATGTACAATCTATAAACAAATATATAATGGTTACTCTTGTGAACTTTTTTTCTTATTCTTGCTAAAGAATTTATCCATCTAAGATGGTTTCAGTTCTGTAACACATGGAAGTGATAAGCTATGACATAATAAAACTCTTGTACATTTTGATAAAATCAATGTATTGCTTTAGATGGTAATCAACAAATCAAACGTTGTCTTGCATTGAACAGGGTAATTTTGTTTATACCTTAATAAGAGTAAGCTCATAAATAGCTACTTGTTATTGGTTTCGTGGGTTGTGAGAAAATTAAATTTGTTTTTTATGGTAATGTTATCATCGACATTTTTTGTCTTTGTTCCAAAATCCAGTTTTAAACAATAAAATGACAAGTTAAGAATGAAACAAGTTTCTTTTGCAGTATATATGTAAAGAGAAGTCACTGATTGAACCATTCCAGGTAATATATATAGCATTGTTGTTTAGTGAAAAAGAAAACAGAAGAGTGAAATGGAGCTTGCACCTGTGAAATCTGAACTGAGCCCAAGAAGCCATAGGTTGCTGGTGATAGATGGTAGTGAGGTTATGGCTACCAAGTGTGTCAAAAGGAGGCGAAGAGGTTCGTCTATGTCAGTGTTAGGTGGCAATGAACAACAAGGTGAAAAGTTAGAAGAACATAAGCAACTTGGTACTGCCACCACTGTGAAGAGAAGTTCAAGGTTCAGGGGTGTTAGCAGGCATGATCTTCATAAACATATCTTAGGCCTTGTTTGTTTATTGTTTTCAAAAGCAGTTTTCTGTATTCTAAAATTCTTTTGCCCCTCAAGCCTCTTGAGCATAATTATGTTTTCTAAAAGTACTCCCTGAAGTACTTAAAATGGAAAACATTTTGAAGAAAACAGAAGAGAAAAGGATGAGACAACATTATTTTGGATGAAAAATTGATTATTAAGTAGTGTGGAACTGTTTTTGAAAGTAGTTTTGAACACATAAAACAAATGAGAAGAGAATCAGACAGGCCTTATTCTCAGTTTTTTTACCTATTTCCAATTCTTTTAGTGATTGTTTTCTGATTTCAAGCTAAAATTATATTCTTTCTGTGGAACAGACACAGGTGGACTGGAAGGTTTGAAGCACATCTATGGGATAAAGGGACCTGGAATCCCACTCAGAAGAAGAAAGGAAAGCAAGGTAGATGTTGAACAATTTCCCCACTTCACTTTTATTGGTTATTTACTATTTCTAATTTTTATTTTTGATTGCTCATTGCATTGTTGTGCTGTTTTTGTATGTGGCTTTGTTGCTTTCTTTATGTGGAGCAGTATATTTGGGTAAGTACGTCATTTGTTTGATTTTAACTATATTTTCTTTGAGTTCAAGGATACATAGAGAAATTGACTTTCTGGGTAAATTTATGCTTTAACCAGGAGCTTATAATGATGAAGAAGCAGCTGCTAGAGCTTATGATTTGGCTGCACTCAAGTACTGGGGAACATCAACTTTCACAAATTTTCCTGTATGTTTATCATACATTAAAAAAAAAAAAAGCAGAAGTTTTATTCTTGAAGAGGTTGTAACTGAGTGATATCCATTTCTCCCACATACTGATATTTTTCAGGTATCTGATTATGACAAAGAAATTGAGATAATGAAAACAGTAACCAAAGAAGAATATCTTGCTTCACTGAGAAGGTAATCCCATTTCTTCAAGAAATACTGCCATTAAATCTTTTGGTTTTTGTTTTTTGAAGCTCTATATCCTGTTTTTTATCTTTATTGTAGGAGGAGCAGTGGTTTTTCCAGAGGTGTATCAAAGTATAGAGGAGTAGCAAGGTGAAACATTTGCTAAATTTTGTAATCAAACATCATTCTCTTTTTTGTCCAACAAAGAAATACATGGTGCTGAGGTTTGATGTATGAAAACTAAATACAGGCACCATCACAATGGAAGATGGGAAGCAAGAATTGGGAGAGTGTTTGGCAACAAGTACCTCTACCTTGGGACTTACAGTGAGTTTTCACACTCAACATAATCCCCATGTTTCTTACAAACAACACCACTTGGCCACTTCACCATGCATCCATGTCTAAAATAAGAAGAATTTGGAAAACAAAGGGTCAAAAGATTACAACTTAGATGGTGGGATAACTAGGAAGATTCATTTTCCATATCAAGGTTTTAATAAATGGTTGCCCTAATTTGGATTCCAATGTAAGGTTTGTGGACTTTATATTTTTGTATTGGTCCCATTTTGTTCATAAGTTCTCATAATATTAGAGATTGGGATAAAACTGGCACTGTGACACCAATTTTAAACCTTGATTGATCCAAATATTTTATGATGAAGAGCTGTGACCTTATCCATGTGCTCATGTCTTCCTCTAAAGGTACACAAGAAGAAGCAGCTCGTGCATATGACATTGCAGCAATTGAGTACAGAGGCATAAATGCTGTGACAAACTTTGACTTGAGCACCTACATCAGATGGCTAAGACCAGGAACACATCCTATAGCTTCACATGACCAAAAGCCTAGCACAGACCCTCAACCCTTTGCTACCTCTAACTCAATGCAAACAAGAGGGAACATTGAGGTATCCAACTCTAACATGCATTCATTCTCCTCAGCTGAATTGGACAGTACGAAGAAGCAAGACTTTTCCAAGTATATAAACCCTCTGAGTCCTTGCAACAAACCATCTTCTCCAACAGCATTAGGACTTCTCCTAAAATCAACAGTGTTTAGAGAATTGATGCAGAGAAATCTGAACTCCTCTAGTGAGGAAGCTGAAGAAGTTGAATTGAAATACCCACAAGAAGGCAATGATGGAAATGGAGGGATTTATTATAGTGACAACACCAGTAACTCTTACTTTTGCTCTTCTCTTATCAACAGATTACCGAACCTGGAGTCAGCAGAAGAGAGTTCATTGCCTGTGTATCATGGAACTGTGCAATCCGTATGGAGTAGTTCTTTCAACATGTCTAACTGATAGCTTTTGTTTTTTTTTTTTTTTCTATTAAGAAAAGTTGAGGGAAAACCTCTCTCTTCTTAGCATACTAGTGGAAGTCAAATAATTGCCAAGATGTGCATACCGGCACTTCGACCTTTACTGTTCATAAATAAAACAATGTCAAATATTTACTATGTTGACTTTGAAAAAATTTGTAAAATTTCTTCTTTTAAGTTGTTCCTCAATTTTAAGTATTGATGAGTCTCCACTTGATCCAATGATCAAGATAAGACTAAATCCTCAAGTTTTGGCCGAAAATGTAAACTAACCTAAGGAAGAAATTTTGAATTTCAAAGGTGAAAATAAAATCAAGGAAAATCTAGCTTATTTGGACAGCACTCCTTCCTTGGTTCTCCTTTCCATCATGCTTTCTCACACTTGTCTTACCTTCTTTTGGGCTGAAATTTGCAATAGGCTTTCTTGGTATCGGATGACTTCCATTTGGTACTTGTTTCTTAGCCCTCCAAAGTCCAGACCCCTAGCTTGTTTGGCATAAGTTCAAATACAAAATTACTAAATGCATACATTTTACACAAATGAAAATGAAAGTAAGCTTCTGATTTCTAAAATTTACATTCAAAATATACTTTAACTAAGTATTTATTTTATAAAACTACTTAATAGTGTCTCTATCCATGCATCAATGAGGAACTCATGTAGTGTACTAGTTTAGTCTATTGTCATTGTTTCACTGAACAGTTGCATAACTAGGATGAACTAAAGTTTTTTTTTTTTTCTGTGTAATACCATGACAACTAAATATGTGATAGAAAAGTTTAAAATAAGTAATTTCTCCTTGTGAAAATTGAAATTAAGATTAATTTTTGGGGAAAGACAATTTTGCAAATGCAAATGCAATTGAAGAAAAACTCAAAAACATCAAAGATAAAAGGTGGAAAGAAATTAATGATAATGTTATCGCCAATTTGTAATTAGAAACGACAAATGAAATTTTGTCTAGTGTTGTGTAAAAGAAGAACGCAAAGGAGATTTACCTTCATCAAATTGTATAAGATTAAGTCACTTTACACAAGAGTGTTTTTGAAATAGAAAAAAAGATTACACTTTTTAAATGAGTGAGTCCATGATAGTTGTCGTTTGATAGTCAAATTAAAATGATTCCAGTGTAGTTCATCTAATACAATGATAGTCCATCAAACGCCAAAAAGGTGATAATATAATTGGTGTCAGATGATTCAAAGTCGTCTCACAACGAATCCAATAGAAAAATTAATAAATCAATGTTCAAAATCTATTTGCAAGTAAGAAAAGTTAACAATAAGAATAACGATAAAAAAAGGGGTTTTATAATTTGTTTAATAGTAAACATAAAATAAATTTTTAAAATAGAAAATAAAAAGAGGTTGATCCCAAGTTCTTCCACCATTGAATTCTTCATAGGTTCTCTAAATATTAGTTCTTTCTCAATCCTCAAACAAAGTTAAATCAAATTGAACATGCGTCAATTTCATTCAACTTGAAACTTACAAGTAAAGCATGTGTCTACTGGTTTAATCACTAACCACTTTGTTCCATGCGTATAGTCCATGTGAATGCTTATCTCCTCTCTCTTGAATCATGTGCCCAAGACATTAATTAGAACAGTGCGAACTAAAATTTAAGATAAGGAAGACTCTCAATCATGTGTTCAAGTCCAACCTCTCACTAAAACCAGTTTTCCAGAAGATTAGAAGATTAAAACAATTGCTACAGAAAATTGAAAAATGAAACTTTTATTAATCAAAACCTCAAAACTCAATGGAGAATTGTAAAGGAATCAACCAAAAAGGTTTAGCCTTCCATGCGAAGGCAAGAAAATAAGAATCATACAAAAAGGAAATAAAACTAGGTTTAGAGTGTGTTGTGCAGCTATGAGATGCGATCCAAAAGCTTTTTTTTTTTCTTTCTTTCTTTATTTATTTCTTTCTTGCTTTCTTTCTTTCTTTGAAGTCTCGTTTTATAATCTTATTTTCCTTGCACAAAATCAAATTTGAAATTTGTCTCATGATATTGTTTTGAAATTATCAAATTGTTTCCTTTCCTGTTCCAAATTATTAAACAAATATCTTCATTTCCAAATAGTTTTAGATTTTATTCTTGCTTCTTTTCTAGATATATTGTTTCCAATTTTGCTTCAGATTTGCGCATTGATTGTAATTGATTCCAATACTCTTGTGAGAGATATTGCTGAAGATTTTCTTGAATAATATCTTCAAAGTATATTTCTTTGTTTTTGAAGGGTTTTACAGAGGAGTTTTAATTGCAAGATTTTGAGAGAATATCCCTACAGAATATTTGTTTTCAATTCTTCTTTTGAGATATTTGCATACTTAATTCTCTAATTATTTGTTTCTTGTTTTGATTCAAAATGAGAACTTGAGTTAAAAACACATAATTAACAACAAAAATAACAATTAACGCCCAAATAAACCCAATTAGAAGAATATCAATTAAAGCTGGACAGTTTCTTTCTGCACCACCATGTTTTTTTCCTGCACCCCCACACTCTTATCCAAAGACTAAATCGCCCGCGCAGGCAGCCGTCTTCGTCTTCTTCTTGTGCAGCAACGACACCTCTAAGAAAAACTCCATTCTACTTTCAATCTCACACATCTCTCTTGTGATTTAGAGTTCTCCTAGCAAAGGTAAGTAAATTTGTATATTTTCGAGAAGAAGAAGAAGAACCTGTTGAGACTTGTCATTGTCGGGGTGCACATGTGCGTCTAAGTTGGTTGAGGGAGGTGTATGAGGACGCATGTACCAGGAGACAGTGGACCGTCTAGTAGGTTTTGTGGTCGGGAGTAGGTTGTCCACACTTGCATCTGTTTGGATGCAATTAGATAGCCTTTGTATAGGTGTTGTTCAATGGATGCCCTATGAAGAGCATAGAGCGATGTGTCCTTTCGAGTGGATTGCATTATTTTCAGGGTAGATTCGGTTGAGGGCTTGCAGGTAGATGCATTTACCTGAATGTGTACTCAGACAGTTTGGATATGTATACAGTGTATCCCTTGTCACCCAGCCACCGTTCATCATGGCCATCCCTCCACATTTAAGATTGACCGACGATGGTTAGATTTTAATGCTAACCTCGTACATGATGTCTTATTAGCAGTTGATGTTGAAGCCTGTGTTCCTGCATATTTGGAGTGGTTTTAGTCTATATCACACCCATATATCATTTAGATGGCTGAGGATAATCAACCTCTGGTGATTACCCCTGATGGACGACGTCAGGACGGGAATGATACTATCTCTGAGCATCCCGCAGTGGTAAGAACTTATTACTTGCTTATTTAAATAATACATGCTCAGTTGTAATCAATGTAATTTGTTTATCATTGTAGGGTCTTTGTAGAAGAATGACATCCACCTTGCATTTGATAATAGATGATGGTCATCTAACCGAGGATTCACTTGCACAGTTAGCCTTGATGCTAGCTTGATCAGCCATGGAGGACATGTTTGTGTATGTCCGCAGACGACGACATGAACGATGATGATCATTTTAGTTGTTGCTACATTTTGTAATTTCATGAAGAAACACTTAGTTTACAATTATTTTTGAATTTGATGAAGTAACACTTTTGTTATGAAATTGGAGAATTCTTCTTCCACATTTATAATAGTCAAAATGTTAACATATTCATTTATCAATGCAATTACAACTATAAATGTCGCCTAATGGACATAATTTGCATCTGACTAGTATAATATGAAGACCAAGTTTTGGTAATTGGATAACAATGAGTAGACCATAAAATATTTGTTGGTGGAATCAGACATCCTTCTTGCAACTGAACCTGTTAAAAATTGTAAGCAATTCATTAATTATGTTTTTCAATGATTCGTAAAATTTATTAAAAATGAAGTTCAACAAACCTGAACAAAATGATTTCCATGAACATGTCCAATACAGATGATGCGGTGATGATTAAAATCTATTGGAGGTTGAGATCTTTATGGGAAAATAGTCAATGATTGTTTAAGAGATAAACACACAACAATCACATTATATCAATTCGCAATAACGTATCCCATATCCAAAATTGTCATCCACTTATTTGTACTTATATGCAAACAGAAGAAAATTTAACAAGTTAATCCAACTCATACACCATTTTACAATTAATAACATCATTCAGAATTAATGGAATTACCATGTGGTCAACTAGAAGTGAATTTTTCAAATATTCATATCGTTCATCCCCACTAAACAAATCAATATATTCTTGATGCCATTGACAAAGTTATTTATGCAATTTCATGCGTACAATAGCCCAGGACTCCTCTCCCATACCCAATAATGCACCAATCGCACAATAGCCACAATGACTGTCAACCTTAACATCAACAATATGAACAATGTAAGCATGAATTCCCATCGAAAATTGTTCTAGCATTAGTATTGATTTGGTCGGAGGAGTCTCCGAAATAAATCCCTTACTACATTTTAAAGTAGATGAACTATCATGTTGTGAAAGAATGGCATCAACATGTTCAAAGTAAGAAGGAATTCGCTTCGTTGATCTACCAAATTTACTCTGATACCCTTTTTGTGCACCTTTTGTTTTGAATTTCTCCCTTGGTGGACACAAAGATATCTTATCTAGATAGGCAATCTCACGCAGTTTGGCTTTGATATTAATCTTACCAGCCACATCAACCTCATTGAACGGATTCATGATGACAACCCACTCTTGTTTGATGGACAACTCTACTGAAGTATCGCCACTTGAAATATCTAAAAAGTTTAATCGTGTCCAAATGAAATTCACTGACTGCAATGGTATGCTACCCACACCAAAGGAAGCCAATTCACAAGCACAAGGAAGGCCATGACTAGATCTAATGGTGCACCCACAATGAGATTTATCTAAACCAACATATTCAACTTGATCACTCTCTTCTGCAATATACTGCAAGGCATATTTCGATACAAAGTCAACCAATTTCTTATATCTTGTTACATTAAAGACATGACTCACCACATACAAACTCTTTTCAAATGAAGATTTAATTGCATTGTGTTGCAAGATGATAATCTTATTCATGGAATTCCAACAAAAGCATAAGTCCCCCATTGACGTCTCAAGGATCCTCTTTAAACTCCAATGTGCAACCTCAACCCTGTTACTTGTCGTGTTGCCTAAGTGCATGACCTTATCCGTCCAAGCCTTAACAAAATTTTCTTTATGTGGATTCAACCAAGAACTAATCACATATTCAGTAAATATAGGCCATGGTGAACAAACAACATTAAATGCCTCCACACGATCTACATTTTCACAATCAACAATAGCTCCCGAAGATTCCATCACTTGATCCCATGCCTCTTTTGGATGAACAATCATCTTACATTTTGCTTTAACATTTTTATCAATGTGAAAACAATATAACAAATTAGCAGCTTTGGGAAACACAACATTTATTGCATTCATTAGAGCAATATCTATATCACTAACCACAACCTTTGGGTAAGAATCAACTCTCAAAAACAAACCTTTCAGTTTCTCAAGGGCCCATACAAAGTTATGATGACGTTCTGATGCGAGTAACATTAGTGCAGCACTGGAGGTCAATCCCGTTGAGGTAACACCAACAACTTCAAATAAGGGCATCCTATACCTATTAGTTTTGTACGTACTGTCCATCATCAATACAATGTTAAAGGCATTCAATAGCTTCACAGAATTAGGGTGTGTCTAAAATAAATCTTGCACAACATTCGTCCCTTCTTCAAACCTAGACCAATGGACATACATATCTCGCTCAAGTAACATCATCAATTGTTGCATTTCAGTTCTATCACCTCGTACTGATTTTTTGTACAAATATCGTGCATTATAAACTTGCTTTATTGTGGTCACATTTTTCTCATTATGTTATGCTCTTTCATTGTTAGCAAAATATTTCTAGGCTTCACGGAACTGTCTATCATGTTCATAAGTATTGACTTCTCACTACATGTGAACCTACTAACATATGGATGACTAACCAATGTATTTGCCAACTCATGATTATGAGACCCACAAATTAATTTGAATATCCATCCTTCACCACTCTTTACATGATATCCTCGTAATCTAAAAGGACAACCACATTTCCTAGTTCCACTCTCAATAACCTGTAAATCCTTCTGTATTTACCTCCTCTCTCACAACCTAATAATACAAATGTCTTCCTTCCTCGTTGGCTAGTTGAAGTATCCAATCTCAATAATAAAACCAAAGTGAAACACAACATTTCTAACCAACATCAAGAGCTCATCCCGAGTACGAAATACCTACAAAAGTTATCATAACAAATTATTTCATTTACCAATTAACAAACAACCTAAACATACTTTACAAACTTAACTTTACCTCATTTGTAGTAAACACATTTGTACATTCATATTCCTTCGATATATTGTTTATTGTTTTGTTACATAATGACTTCTCAATATCATCATCCCACACATCAACCTCATCATATAGTTCTTGTTCAAATTCTTCACTATATTCCATGCTTCTACAAATAAATAAAAATGAAACTAAATCATTGCATTCTGGATCCATGAGTCCATAAGTCAAAAAAATCATTCCGGATCCAATAATCCATAATTCAAAAAAACCATTATGGATCCAGAAATCCATAACTCAAAAAATGCATTCTGGATCTAGAAATCCATAATGCAAATTACGCATTCTGGATCTAGAAATCCATATTGCAAATTACGCATCCTAGAATCCATAACACAAAAATAATTCCAGATCCATCAATCCGTAATAGAATTTAGGCTTCCGGATTCAATAATCTAGAAATCAACAATTTATGAAAACTTAGCTTCCGAAACACCCCCTAATCCGGAAATCAAAATTTAATCAATTCTGCATTGATGAATTCGTAATACATTACTGGATCCCCATTTTCGGTAACCTCGAAATCTCCATAACCACCGATGCTCCTAAAAAAAACTTAATTCTTACCTCTACAACCCAAATAACACTTCGGCAACATAGCCCACTCCTCCACCTTGCTCCGAACAACTACAAAGACCCTCCGCCAGCAGTTGATATTCAATGATGAAGATGAACAGTGGCAAAGATAGTCCAGCACGGTGCCCCTTTTCAAATAATAGGTCAAGGTCAATTTTGGGATATTTAAAATTGTGGGAGTGCAGGAAGAAGAAGTCTTAAAACCATTGGTTTATCCATGATTATAGTACAAGAATATATGATTAAAGCTATTAAGTGTAAGTAGAATTATGTTCATTAGTCCACGTCAATGATAAACTACTTCAACAATTTGAATACCTTATTTACTCAACTTTTAGGTGTAGATATCAATATAGTTGAAAGTGAACATATGGAACTTATACTTCAAAGTTTATTTTATTCGTATGATAAACTTATTATCAACATAACAAATAATAATATTGACAAATGTTGAGGATGTTGTTGAAATTGTTCTTGAAGAAAAATCCAAGTGAAAGAGTAAAGAGTAAGGAAAAATGGTGGAAAGTTTAGAGAAAGCAAATGATTTAATTATGATGAGATCTAAATCAACAAAACTTGGCTTTAGCAGGAATCAAAATCATGGTATATCAAAGTTAAGAATGAAAAAATAATCTCAAATGTTATAACTATAACGCAAGAGGACACGGGAAGAAAGATTGTTGACATAAGAAAAATGGAGAAAATAACTCTAAAGTAACAACCTCATAAAGATATGTAGTAAATACTCAAAAGATTGAGATATTATAGTTAGTGAAACAACAATTAGTTATAAAGACAAAAAATAACTTCATGATAGATGGACACTGGATTTAGATGTAACCTAACACATGACATCACACCAAGATTGATTTTGCACAAATGGATCTATATACAAGAGAGATTCATATTCGTGGGAAATGATCATGTCTCAGAGATTTTAAGTCTATATTATCAAATTAAAAATATTTGATTATATTGTTCACACAATTTAATAAGTACAACTTATTAAGGGCTTAACAAAGAATCTACTATTTATTCAATAATTAGATGACCTCAAGTACGAGATCCATATTGATGGTGAGATTTTGAGAGAAGTGAGAGAGAATCTAGTAATAATGAAAGTAGAGAAGATCACAACTACTTTATATGTGCTCTTTGGATTGAAGAAGATGATACATTAATTACAGAGACAAGTTAAGACAAACAATAATGTTGTGACATCATAAACTTAGTCACATGTTAGAAGAGGATAAGAAACCATCATGGAACATTATCTGTACCTGTATGGACAAAGAGGGACCTAGATAGTACCTGTATATCGAAACACTCTTGTGAAGAGATCAATTTTCAGCTGACATTAATTATGATTTTTTTAATTATTTTAATAGAAACTATTAATTAGCACTCAGTACTAACATCGAGCTTCTCAATCAATATTGCAAAGTTTACTTTTTGGCAAATATGAACTACATTTTTTGAAACAAAGTTTCTTAATTTTGGGAAGACTATTTTTTGACAAATATGAACTGCATTTTTTTTATTAACATCTATTGTGATTTTTGTTTTGTTTATGTTTATGGTGATTATGTTTTTTTAGTTGACACAGTTATTTTTTCTCAAACAATTTATTATGATTATTTTTTGAATACTAACTAGGAAAAGCTTGAACCAACATTAACTAGAATTTGTTTTTTCTAATTTCAACTTGAGGGATTTTATAGCCGGCAATGATAAAACTATCAACACAGAAAAACTTCAACCAATGACCTCATAAAAATAATCTCAATTAATTGACTTAAATATTTATTATTAATATTTATAAAAAAAATATCAACCAACATCAATTGATAAAAAAAATTGTCAATATTAGTTGAAAAAAATCTTACAAGTTTTGATAAAAAAGTAACATCAAACAATACGGAAAAAAAAAAATCATCCACACTGGCATTCTAAATTGTTAACATTTATTTGATATTTAAATAGTTTTTTTTTTTTTTTTGCATTAATTGAAATATTTTATCAATTTTTTTTTAATAAATTTAAATTGCCTTATCCAACCAACATATTTGAAAAATGAAATAATTAAAATAAAATCAATGTATTTAAATATTTTAGAAATTGTGAAACTGTGTTTAACACAATGTAAATCTAAGAGAACTCAACAAGTGGTGTTGCAGATAGATAAGAAGAGCTTCCAGTCCTGATAACTGTCCACAACAAGACATGCATGTGATTATTATTAATCTTGAGGATGTTCAGTAACAAGTGTCTTACTTGGACATGTCCTACTATTATGTCCCTTTTTCTTGCACAACCTACACTTGTATGGCCTTGGAGAGGCCGTGTTTCTTTTACTAGGAACAAGTTCAGGACAGGTCCTACGGTTATGGCCCAATTGGAGACATACTTTACACTTCCGCTGTTTTATCATTCTCCCCTTTCTACGGATTATCCCTAACTTCCTACATGTTCTTCTGTTGTGGCCCTTTTCTCCACAGACTCTGCACTCATGGGGTTTTATCATTCTCTCATTGCTATGGCTTACCCTTATCTTGCTACATGTTCTTCTGTTGTGGCCTTTTTCCCCACACACCCTACACTTGAATCGCCGATCAATCAAGGTATCCTTCAGTTCCGGACAGTAGTGTTTCCTATGCCCTTCACGTCCACAGTTTTGGCAGTAGAATTTTACTCCTGCTTTTGAGGAGGGACAAAAACCAAATGAGTATAAATTTCAACCAGTCACAGGTGCAGGGGTATGAAAATTACCCTTCATGGCCATGCTCCTTTTCTGTCTGTTTATTGGATCACTAAAGAAAGCTTTCATAGTTTTGGAAGTGTGCCTTCTTGCTGCAACAGTTCCCTTGGCTTTCTGCATCCATTGAAGCAAATATTCATGTGATGTCACACATATCGTTGGACGACCAAAATGAGTGATTACTACATAAATCACAAAAAAACAGCACAGAAAACTTCTTATTGAAGCCATATTTTATTTTGGGGATGTTGCAGTAGATCAAAACAAGTGAATCCTAAATGTCAATTCATCAAACAATTATTAACTTCTGAACAAGAATGCAACAAAAAATAATATGAAGGAAGCAATCATTTAGTAAGGGTTTATTTGGACAATCTTCTCCAAATGTTCTTTATAGGAGAGAAAAATAAGAAGAAAATTCAAATTAATTCCATAAACAAAAATTTACTAATGCATGAATTAATTTGTAGAAGTTTTCTCATATAGTTTCTATAAAGTTTTATTTTTAACTCGTGTACAAGTCAATTTTAGCTTATAAAAGAAGTTAATTTCACTTTTTCCTTTTATTTATCTCTTCAAGAAGGAGCTTATGGAGAAGCTCATCCAAATAGGCCTTGATACCAAGAGAAAATTACTTCAAATGAAATACAAATCTTAACATTTACAACCTTAATAGCAGCCACACGCTGTGCCTGAAGCTTGGGATCCTGGTGAATAATCTTCATTCGGTTGCTAAACAGACCAGTTTTGGCATTGAGACTCTGCAATCATTCAACTAAACAAAGACATTTAAATTTGCAAGCAACCTTAACAATATCCATAAATTCCCCTTCTTGATTTATCATATTAATACAGCAGTAAAAACCGTGCATGGAATTTATATCACTACCCAATTATAACTTCCCCCTTTCCTAAATGTATTAGTGCCTTATATGTCCATATAGAACAAGTTAATGCTCAAGTCTCTTAACCAGAAGCAGGTTGATGCTTCTGCATGATAAGAAGTGTTCCCATCAACTTAGCTCTCATTATATACGGCCCCAAAACTTACCATTCACTTCTATGTACTGTGTTCTCCCTTGTGTGTATAGGTGTTTGGAATGTGCATGTAAGTCCAAATATATAAACAATGATGGGAACAAGCTAATGGCTCAACATCTCATGTAAAACGTATGCATCATAAATAACAATTTGTATCCAAAGCATATTAAGTAAGGTTAAGCAACCAACTAACTTTTAATGAACGACTAATCTTTAATCCAACTTCTGGAGGTGGTGAGTGGTAAACACGCTTGGATTTTTTCTTCACATCCAGCTTTATGTCTAATTTGTCAACTTCATCATCTTCCTTCACTTTAAGTGGGGAACTGAAAAAGTAAAACCCATAAAGAAACATTTATGAATGCCCAAAAACACAAAAACAAACACATTTTACATAATTCAAAGATTTAGATGCATAATAAACAGACAGAAAATTAAATTTTTACGTTTGTCAAGTATGTTACAAAATATACCACCATCATATAGGAATCTCATGAAATCATTTTGCTTAGAATTTCACATAGATTTGATGTTGAGTCAATTATACTCAATGACAAGAATAAAAGCAACATAAATAAAAACCAGAAGCTCATACCACTCAGGTGCAACAAAATAAAGTGATAAATAAAAACCACAAATTAGTCTGAATACCACAACTAAAACTGATATAGTATGATCCAAACATATAAGCTGAACCAATTTCCTTCTGAATGAACATAACATTTTTTATAGAAACTCTGAAGAATATTTAATATTTTATACTGATAGATCACTATCATCAATAATCAATTAAATGCAGCCCCAAATTTCAAAACTAGTGCATGGAAGCAGAGTAGCAATGCCAGATTACAGCAGTTCAACAGACTATTTTGACATAATCTCCTGTGAGCGGGAAGAAATATCAAAAGATTAAAAATGAAAAATTAAGAAAAAAAACATCACACCAGGAGAAAAAGAAAGCAAATCATAATAAAAAAAATAATAATGTAGAAACAGCCAGATGAGCAGATTATGCTCATACTCAACATATTAACGAATAAAATTGATGTGTTTTGGTAGATTGAAAAGGAATATTATACATAACTAACTATTTGGTATTTCATGAACCATTTTTGCATACAATATGATTTGGAAGAGGTTGGAAAACTAAAGCTAAGCATGGATATTGACATGTAGAAGGATATTGTGACTAAAAAATTCAAGATATCATATTAGGATGCAAAATGCATGCCACATCAAACAAGTGTCTGGTATGTGTTTGATACAACTAGTCATTTGGACACACAAAGCTCCTTTCTCTGTGTCCATGGCAGTGATAAGTGTTCAAAATATTATTTATATTGATTTACACATGACCATGTAAAATGTCATATTAAAATTGTCAGATTTAACAAAAGATAAGATTAGTAAAGAAATACAAATTTATTTCTCAATAATTACATAGAATGGGCTCTCTCCCATGGTTTTTCATCAATTGATTCCTCCCAGATAACACGATCTCCAGAGCATTGGTAGCAAGTCAATATACCCTGTGTACAAGAAGAACGAATGGGAAAAAAAGTAAACAAAGTAGCTATTGTGCACATTGCACGGATATGATGTTCAATATCTTAGTGTTTCACAACTTATACGGATATTAGGAAAATAACAAGCAAGAACTTCTAAATAACAATATATATAAACTCATAAACACATACGATGCAAATTACACCAGTAACAAGTGTGTTTAATAAGTTTCTTGTAATCATGGTATCAAAAGCTATGTTAAAGTCTTATGATTTGCGTAAATATAAGTCTGGAAGCATATGGGTTGATTCAACTACGATCAACTCAGCAAAATCAGACTTATATGGCCAAGCTAAGTCTAAATTTTTGCATTGTGAGTGCACAGAGGAGAAATAAAAGCTCATGTGCCTCTCTCAAAATCAGAAATGGGGTTGTCTTATATAGAAGTAGGATATGTATGGCATGACATTTATATAAACTTGATGAATATTTATGGAATAAATTATCCAAGTCATTAAACTCTCCTAAAACCACGTTTAAATTGTGGTTTACTCAGTAACCAACAATAATTCCAAAAGAAACTACCTTTCCATAACATTTTGGACAGTCTGGCCTTGATCTTTCTATTCCACACTCTGTACAAGGTGTATAACCCCTTGCTCGGCAACTGGGACAAGGTAGCTCCCTGATATACTGTCCATTTGGACCAAACCAGGACCTT
The DNA here is from genome assembly GCA_013389735.1 of Phaseolus lunatus. Taxonomy (NCBI): domain Eukaryota; kingdom Viridiplantae; phylum Streptophyta; class Magnoliopsida; order Fabales; family Fabaceae; genus Phaseolus; species Phaseolus lunatus. The sequence goes on along the minus strand of CM023859.1, from coordinate 9,774,745 downwards.
GGTTCTGGTGAATGAGACTTACCCTTGCTGAAATGAGAGCAAAATACTGCTAAAGTTACTCCTCCAAAGCTTCTCATAAAATGTTAAACCTTAATAGAAATCATATGTTCTTTACAAAGCAACTACAAACGCAAATAACCAAAATTAGACAGGCAAGAATCCGCAACACACACTCATATAAAAGAGGAATTCAGTGATAGCAAAAGATGAAGGCTCTTAAAAATGTTTTTGGTCACTGACATAAAGTCATAATTTGTTTTTCGTCTCTAAAAACACTGCCTGATTCTTGGTAATGTAAAATTTTTTTTTTCAGTTTTGGGCATTTTTATTTTGGTTTAGTCCCTCTAAATATTTTTTTGTGCTTCATTTGCTTTTAGACCCTATAAACATTGTTCAAAGAGACTAAAAAAGAATTGTAATTAAATATTTTATTTTCCCTGTTCTTAATAACTGGGTTCCCTGGACTTAGTAAAACCGTCACAGATTCTCATTTGTCTTCTTGTCTGAAGCCGTCATAAAATCAATATACAAATTGTATAAGATCAATGATCTGTTTACAACTTTCAAGAATGGAAACAAAATTAAAAATTTCCAAAAAGTTAACGATTTAGCGATATGTTAAACTTTTATTTTTATTTTCGACAATGTAAGAGCAAAAATAGTTAAATAATAAATAAAATAAAAGTAAAAAGTTGAGACCTTGGTTTGAGCTCCACCTCCAGCCCGAACAGTTCCTCTGGAGGATTGTAGCCCAACTGTCACAAAACAATAACCTATTATTATCCAACTATAATTAAAAATAAAAGGAAAGTTATGGTTTTGTTTATGTTTTTTAAGGTAAGAAAAGAAAAAGATAATGTGCCTGGTTTGGGTTTGGGGTGGAAAAGGAATCGTCAGTGAGTGAAGAACAAAGGGTGGTTGGTGAGGGGCAGAAGGAAGCACTTGTGTTATGATGAAGCAAGAGCAAAGGACGCGCGTTTGGTGAGTTTGTGCATGGATATCTGAGAACGCGAAATGCAGAGTGAAACACGTGAATTTGGTTTGAAATCATGAATAAAGAAGAAGATTTGTGTGTTTTGTGTTTGATTTGGTTTGGTTATTGGAAGAGTGTTCTGTTATGTTAGTGGAAATGATGTTAATTGGTGTTGGTGTTTTGCGTTTGTGTGCTTCAAACGTGCGGCTACAAAGACATGGTGAGGTGGATGGATAAGTGGGAAGTGGCATATGATAAGATCGTTGGATTCTTCCAAATAATCTCATTAATAATTATTAATCACTTTTCATATACTCATTTTGGATTCAAAGTTCACGTTGGAATGAAGTGGCTTTCTGTGGAATAAAAATTTGTTCTCATTTTATTATAAAAACATTCATTTATAAGTTATATTATTTTTAATTTTGTTTTAACAAAAATCAATTTTACAAACTAATTTCATTTCTAAATCGATTTAACTAAAACTAATTTTATATATGGATACTATCAAAGTTCATATCACATTAATTATTACTTTCCACAATGATTAATAATCTCATGAAAAAAGACACAAGACTAAGCTTTTAATGGTAAGAAAAGAAGTCTTCTAATAATCTTGAGATATGGTGTGTATATTTAATTTTTTTTTATATAAAATTTCATGTTAAGCATGATAATGAAGTTCGATTAAGCTGACACCTCAGGTTTCAACTATCATATATCATCACATGAAAAATATCATAAAAAAAAAAATACAATACAAGCATGCAGGATTAGACTAAAACTCATACAGATAAACAAAAGCTCCTAAAACTAAATAAGGCGAAACATCAAAAGCTTACACCTATTATGCAAAAAGTTTAAAAAAATACTAGGATATAGACGGTTATACCAAACAAATTCCTACCTATTAAGTAAACCTAAAGAGACAAGTTTATCAGCACATTGATTAGTTTCTCTAAAAACATGTGAAACTTTGAAAACATTTTTTCTACCAAAAGAAAAATAGTTATTCCATCTATTCCTATGAAACCAAGGCATGACAAACCAAAGAAGAATCATACTCCAACCAGAGGTGTATATACCCATCTTTTTGCACTTCCTCAAGAGCAATAATAGCTCCCATGAATTTCGCCACCAGCAAAGATTGGACACCTAGAAAAGAAGAAAAACCACTAACAAAATCACCCATGCTACCTCTAAAGATACTTGTACAGGAAAGAAGACCAAGAGAACCTCTCGAAACACCATTCATATTTACCTTAATCCAATCAGTATAAGGAAACTTCCAAACAACTTGAATAGACTGAAGAATTTTAGTGATCCTTGTATTTATACCCAAAAACTTTAACACATAGAAGTCTTAGATATGATATTTATGAATTTATTAGAAGCATTTCTAAATAAACCGATAAAATCTTTAATAGTATTGAGAACGGAAGTTTCCTATCACTAAAGTGAAGAAATATGGGAAGACCAATATTAATAGATCACATAGATGTATTTAACACCATAACTAACTAAGAAAAAAAAATTAAGTATTACATTGATAATTTTTATTTATATGCTCAATTTTATTTATTTATTACCCTAAAATTTCATATTCACATTGTATTATGCAATTGGTAAATAAATATATTGGTTTATAAGAGAAACTCAAATCGCTTTTTTAAAATGTTGGTGATTCAAATTAACGAAATAGTATTTAGAGTGGGTTGTCAAATGTAAAATTTGGATTAACCATATATAATGATGAAAATAGATCAAGGTTTTAATGTGTTTTTTTAAATAAATCATCATTTTAATTTAAGTAGGTAAATAGATGACAATTTAGACTTTAAAGAATGAAGATTTTTATTTTAGTTTAAAATGTTTATAATTTAATGACAAATTGGTTCTGAACTTTGTAATTTAATGACAAATTAATATAATGTGTAAAATTGATTTTCAAAATGTGAGGAAAGTTGAAAGAGAGAGAGAGGCTTATGTGCAGAGAAAGAGAAGGCACTGAGCAAAGCACTGAAAAAAGAAAAAAGGACAACAGAAGCACTAAATATATAGTGGACGTACTGCATATTGCATACAGAGGCAAAGATAGAAGAAACGATTTGAGATATTGATGGAGGAAGAGTTGCTCCATGGAATTCCAAGTTGATTTAATGGAAGGAAGCTTAGAGGATTTGCAGCGGAAGATATGAATTGAAGGAAGAATGATTCTGAATTGGAAGAAGTGCAAGAGTTGCACGTTCAAGCTTTGAAGAAGAAGTTTCTTCAAAGGTTTCCCTAGCTCTAGGTTTTTGGAACTCTAGGAAAGAGAAATTGAGACAAAAGAGTAAGAATTTTGAATTTGCAGTTTCTTTACTCATATATAAAGTCTGAATATACAATGAGAAGACAATCCTATTTATAGTAATTGGAAAGGGAAGGTAGCTTGCAAGTGAAGCCACACTAACCCTAGCTTGCATGACAAGTTAGGGTTAGGGTTAGCATAGTTATCCATGCTTCTTGGAAACCCTAGCTTGTTTCCCAAGTTAGGTTTTCTAGAAGCCTCTCCTTCTTCTTTTTGATGAGTTCTAAACATGCCTAAAAAACAAAGGAAAAATATGGCTCAGAATACAAAGCTAGAGAAAGAAAACCTATTCTACTTTTGTACCAAATTACACAAGGGTTTAAGAGATAAATATATTCTTTTGTGTCTTTGCTCTTAGTCTGAGTTGTGGTGGCTAGCTTTGGCTAGATGGATCTCCATCAGATATTATTCACTAACTAACAATGTTAACTAATAGACCCCTGTAAACTAATGGCGGGGTTGGATTGAACCATTAGTTTAGAACGAAAAGAGAAAAAGGCAATGCCAGACAATGGCTTCATGAGAATATCAACGAGTTGTTGTTGGCCAAGGATGTGATTCAGAAGCAGTTGGTGTTGTTGAAGAGAGTCACGAATGAAGTGCAAGTCCAAGTCGAAGTTCTTTATGCAAGAATGTAGGATTGGGTTGGCAACAAGGAGAACCGCACCATGGTTGTCACTGTATATTTGAGAGGTAGGGAACGAAACATCTAACTCTTGAAGTAAGTTACGTATCCATTTGATCTCATAGAAATTTGCAGCTATACTTCTATACTCAGATTCAATGGTGTTGCGTGAGACAACTTTTTGCTTGTTGGATGCCCAAGCAACTAGATTGCATCCAAGGAAGATTGAATATCCAGTGGTGGACTTTCTGTCATCAGGATCAAAGCCCCAATCCTTATATGCAAAACCAATGAATATCAAATGGGTGGATATGGAATCAAATACAAGCATTTCTTATTATGAGATAAATTCAAACATGTGAAGGATTTACAAGTAATAACCCTCTTTTACAAATTTGTCTAGAAGAACATCTAACACATTAAGCAGTTTGGTTGTCGTTCATTGATATCAAGATCATCTAACTCTTTGTACATTTGTTGCTCCTTTAAAAGTCATTGGTGCTTCTACACAAAAATGTAAATTCATGTTTTGTGCTTATGTGTTGGGTGAGTAACAAAAAGCCATATATTTTTAACTAGAAAGTCTTTAATCTAATTCACTTTTAACAAACTCAATAAATCAACCAAAATAATGTGTTATCATCAAAACCTTGTGTGACTTGTTGATGATTACTTTAAATGTAGATTTGCATGTAATCATTTATGCCTTAACAAAAGCATGATAAATCTTATAAAATGATGTTATTGAAAAAAAATCTCAAAACAAAATTCATTTTCTAACTATAAATATTACTCTATATTACTTTTTGTGTATTTCTTTTGTATATGAATTACTTGAAAGGAAAACTCATTGTTGTTGAAGAAGAGAAAAATGGAAAAGTTGTGAGAGAACACTAACAGAATTGAAAGGAAACATGTTACATTTGAGACAAAAAATAAAATAAAATGAATTAGTCAAATAATTTTTTGCTTTAAGCTTTAAAACTAAATGTTGGAAGAGGGAAGAGAAAAGTTCAATTATTACATTTTAAAAAAACAAAACAATTAGTTAATTGTGAGAAGTTTAAATCATGAAATAAAAATAATTGTAAATAAAATAACCTAGTCATAAAAATATCACTTCATAAAAGAAATTAAATTGAGAGAGAAAAATAAAATAACACACAAAAAAAAAACTAGTATCACATATGTTAGATAAAACATTAAAAGAAAAATGCTACATAACACAAACTTTATTAGTTGGAAAAATTTCTTAGAGGATAAACCAAAAGAGGTGTTTCATATTTTTTAGGTAACTAAATTTCCAAACTCAGTACCAATTCTCAAATAGATTGAAAAAAACAACATTTTATAGATGAAAGAAGTTGAATAATAATTGGAATAAGAATTTTCCCAAATAATAACACTTGAAATATTGTCATCAAGATTTAACTTTGGTTTCATCAACCAATGGAGTATCAAAGCACGACATTGTTATTAGCTTTGGACCAAAATATCCTTGAGCAAGAATTAAATGAGTCAGATTCGCACATAACAACTAACTCACAAGGTGGACTTCATAAAAAAGTCTCCCATAGAAAATATATGTCTTTCATTGACCTGCCTTAAAGACAAATCTTGATTTAAGAATTTGGATAACTTTAAAAATAGAAGACCATGCATAAGAAAAATTATAAGACTAAGAAATATTCATGACTCATTTATCTGTCCATCAACATGTGAACCCATAATTTATCTTAATCATATAAATATAAACCAACTTTTTTTCCTAAAAGACCGATATTAGTTGCACAAGTTGATCTAATGCTAATACCACTATAAATCTGGTGTTTGATAACCTTTTTCCGACCAATTCAATGACAATAGAAGCCTTTCTAAATGAATATTATGATACAACATAAGATCACATATACCTTCCAAAATCATTAGATTCTGCATAGTATAATAAGGAATTGTTGTAATAAGGTCATCCTCCCAATTATTTAACAAACTACTTGTTTTCATCCCTCTAACTTATCAATAATTATGTTCAAAATAAATGAGTATTTTCATTTTTCACCTTGCCATACAAGAAAGAAAAACTTACAATATTTGTCCAAATTAATAGTGTGATTAACCATTATAGACCAAAATTTAACAAATTTTCACCTAATTATTAGAGCACTACTACAAGATATACATCTCATATTGGTTAAAAATACATTTTAGCATTAGTTATTCATGCAATACAATTGTTTGTGACATGAATTTTTCTATATCAATCTTACTAAAAAAAACTGATTTACACACGGTCAAAATTCATTGATAGTGTTAAAATTTCGTCAGTAAATAAAAAATTATTGAGGAAATTCATACAAAAACAATCCGTCAATAATTAATAATTAAAAGAAAATTTTTATTATTTATAATATTATTATAATATTATTAAAGTTAATATTAATATTATTAATACTATTAATATTATTCTAATAATGATTAATATTATTAAATTATTATTATATTAATAATAATTATTAATATTATTATAATTATTATTAATTTTATTGATATTAACATCATCTTTATTATTATTATTATTATTAAAATTACTGATGAATTGTGTTTGCATTTAATTATAGACGGATTATATGGATGAATATTATTTACGTTTAATTTTTTTATGAATTTTCATATTTGTCTATAAAATTTATTAGTAATAAAAAAATTGTCAACAAATACAATTCTGTCGATAAATTGTAAACTTCAATGTAATATTATTTTTCCATTCAAAAGAAATATGACTCTTGCTTACAATGTCACAGAAGCCAATATCTGTGTCTCATTATTCTTATTGGAAACCTCAAACCAAAGATTTCGTTAAACAACATCCAATAAAGACCACATCGAGAAACAACCTTCCAAACCTAGAAAAATGTAAAGACACCAAACTCAAATTGAAAACAACATTTAACATTAATGACCTTTAACAATTTATGAGAGAGTTTTGCTAGAGAATTTTGTCACACGAGTAGGTAGCCATACTGATGAGTGGTTGTAATGGTGGGTTGTTGCGAGAGTAGGAACATTTGAGAACAAAACATTAAAGAGATGTTGTTAAGAAGAAAAGCGAACAATAACAATGAAAAGAATGAGAATGAAAAATCACGAAGTAAAATTTTTCATAGAACATAATACATTGGTTCTTATTATAATCAATGTAGAATTTACCTTATTATATTGGTTCCTAATGTCAACATTGTGTATACACTATATCAATTACACTTATAACCAATTTAGTATGTCTCCCATAATATACACTGATGTAAAATTTACATACAATATCAACTATATTTAGGAGTGTTCCAATATGGTTTATTTAGTTTTTGGTTAAAAATACATCAAAACTAAACATAAAAGTTATATGCAGTTTAGTTTACTTTGAATATAAGAAAATCCTAACAAAAAAACTAATTTTTACAGTTTGATTTGAATCGATTTTACGATTTTATTTGTATTATTTTATTACTACATGTATTGAGTCTTATTTTTGTTGACATGATAATCTTATGTTATATCATGATGAAAATTTTCATTCTCTACTCTACTATAATTGTTCTATTCAACAATATTATGTATTGCATCAAACAATTTATTTACACATAGTAAAAATTTATTTATTCTTTTATCAACAAAGAAACTAGAATAAAATATAAAAACACACGAGATGTCTACACTTTTCAACAAAGGATAAATAAACAAAAATGATTATATTATATTTGTACATTATGATATAAGTATTATATAATCCTTAAGATCTTCTTCTCAAAGCCTAACAAATACTAAGACAAAAGATGTATACACTTTTCAACAAAGGATAAATAAGAAACAAAAATAATTACGTTATATTTATACATTCTTGTATAAATATTAGATAATCCTTAAGATCTACTTCTTACAAGTCTAACAAACCCTTTCCGTATAATATTACAAAACATTCAAAACATAAAAATTCAAAATTAGTCTCTCAGTCCCTCTTTATGTTTCCTTCAAATAATATTTTATTTTGTTTTAGTAATTTTCTCCCTCCAAACTAACAATACGAAGAGAACAACTCTTCATCCACCTGATACATATGTTTATTTATTTATTTTTTTTATCGGCGATACATATGTTATATGTTAAATATACTTTTGTTACTCCTCTCTAACATGAACTTAGTTCATTAAGTTTTTCTCGTGCACACATAAATAAAACATGAACTTATTCTATGTATGAATAAAATAATAGTTAATATAATAATTGATTTCGGTTCAATTTGAGTTGGTTCCAAAGTGCTAAAAGTGAAAATCGAATCTAACCTCTTGTTTCTATAAAAATAGTTCAATCAATAAGAAAAATAATCTTAATTAGTTATCAATTGGATCAATTTTCAATAAGGATGGCGAAGCCGCGTAGAGTGCCTATTTCAATTCACTGGCTTGTTTAGGCTTACTCCGCATAACCTGCAGTCTGTGCGGGTCAAGTGCAGGACGGAGTGGACTGACCCACATATTTTAAAAATTTAGAAATTTTTTTCTGCAGCCTAATTATTTCTTCTTACAGCATCATATTCTAAAAAAGTTCTAAAATTATCCATTCAATTTTTACAATATGGAATATAAATTTGTATTTTGAATTGTACAATATGGAATATTATACAATTCAGAACACAAATTTTAACTTCCAGATTCTATAACCCGAGAAGTCTCTAAATTCCACATTTCAAAATTAAAGAAAAAACAGTCAATGAGAAATGTTAAAGGATAATTTGAGTATTTTTGGAAGTATGAGGCGTAAGAAGAAAGACATGGATGTGTAGGAACAAACTACGTCCAATCCTTAATTCATAACACCTTCATGAAATTAGATAATATTTTTTTTAATATTTAGTAATATTTTTTTGTCTTTCTAAAATACATAGATTGTTTAGGTTTACATACTCATTAAATGCTAAATGTAATAGTCAGACCTTAATATTTTTATAATAAAATTTAAATATAATATTATTATATATTATTTTTTAAATTAGAATAGTAATTATTATCTTAATAAATGTTTTATTAGTCAATTTATTAGTACGGTTGAAATTTAAATTTCATTAAAAACCAAAAATATTATTATAATTTTTTTATCCATATCTTATTACGTATGTGACGTGAGAATAATACTGAAAGACTATTTAGCCAAATCATCTAAATAAAAACAAGTAATAAACAAATAAATTTATTTAAAATTTATATTTAATTTAAAAAAATATATTTCTTATGCGGGTTGACCCACACATGAAGCAGGCCAATAAACCAACCAATATGTTTTATATAGGTTTGGTTAACTCGGTCCGCATTTTGTGGGTCTAATGCGAGATGAGTTGACTCACATTATCATTCATAATTTTCAATTATTTTTTATTGATTCAATTATGAATGTCTTTAACTATATTGAAAACTAATTAAATATAGTAATTTAAACGTGTGTTTGAATAGAAAATGAGGTATTATTGACTTTTTTTAATTTACAAAAATTTTTAATTTTGAGAAATAAAAAATAAATAATTTTTTTTAAAAAACGAAAATAGAACATTAAGTATTGTAGATTGAGAAACAAAGACATATTTGCGAAGACCGGGAAAGGAACTGGGTGGCAAGGGAAGCCGAAGCGGAAGCGGCAGAAGCAGAAAAGATAGAGTGAGAGTGAGGCCAAGGAAGATGTCGAACTTGCAGTTTCAACTACACTCTCAACCATCAATCTTATCGTCTTTATCTTCATTATCCTCGTCATCTCTTAAGCTATTCGCAAACCACTCTTTCTCTCCAAAGTCTCTTCCTTTCAACCCTCCTAAACCCTTCTCCCTAAGATGCCGCCACTCTGACCTCTTCGACCAGAACACCTTATCCTCATCACAACGACCCACAAGGCCCACTGCTTCAGGTACAACCTCTTTTTCCACAACCCCATTTGTTTTTTTTTTTTTTTTTGCTTTCTTAATTGCTCCTTCAAAACTAATGTTAATAATAACTAAGAGAAACTTTTGGGTTTCTCAGAAACCTAGTGGAGGCTTGGTTTTCCTATTTAAAAATCTAATTTTTAGTACTTGGAAGATGAATAGGACTTATTCCTGTGGTATGTCTTTTGTGAACAGCCACAATAGAATTGTGGGGTAGTTAGGAAATATGCAAAGGGTTTGTGTTGTGTTTTGTTCTGTTCTTGTGTAATACACTTATTTTGTTGTCTGGTTTAATGTATGCTCAGTTGGAGCTTTGCCGCCTAGGGTTTATGTTGGTTACTCCATTTACAAAGGGAAGGCTGCGCTTACTTTGACTCCTAGACCACCGGAATTCGTGCCGCTCGATGTATGTTTATTTTCGTTTTGTTGGATGTGCCATTATGGACTTGTGAATTCAGCATTTAACTGACTGGGCTTTTTGGTGTTTTTTTAGTCAGGGGCATATAAAATATCTAAGGAAGGTTATGTGCTGCTTCAGTTTGCACCTGCTGTTGGTACACGCCAATATGATTGGAATAGGAAGCAGGTGAGTTTTTATGATTTTCTTGGGATTTGAGGGTTATATCTATGCTGATATTATATTTTAAAATCGAGTAGGCTTTGTTTGGTTTTCAGTTGGGAGGTCTCAATTTTGTATTGAAACTTAGTTTGAAATGGAAGAAAAAATAGGCCTACTTTTGCAAAATGGAGTTCATTCACACTTAAGTTTGTAAAATGAAGTTCGTTCAAACTCAAGTTTGCAAAGAAAAAGTTCATTCAAACTTAGGTTTGCAAACATTAATCAAAAGATGCACAAAGTTGTTATCTTCTCTGAGAGTATTTTCTCAGTCTGTACATAATATTGCACAATTAAGACATTGCCCAACATAACCATATATGCCATTTGATTATAATTAAAGAATTATATGTTGAAGTTCAGATATAATATGAACGGCCGAGATCATTGCACATAGAGTTCACAGTATTTTTAGACAAAACCTGACTTTGTTATTTTGATAAGTTTTGGTATGATTTTGTTGGATTTAGTCTGTTGATATTCTCTTGTGGTTTAGAAGTGTGAATTTCTGTAGCACTGTTTACTTGAATGCAGGTGTTTTCCTTATCAGTGGGGGAAATGGGAAGTGTAATAAGCCTTGGTACAAGGGAGTCCTTTGAATTTTTTCATGATCCTTTTAAGGGCAAAAGGTAGTTTTTTACCCTGTACCCTTCCAATTATCGTAAAATGTAATTTAGTAATGGAATTATCCTTGATCAATGATAATTTCTTGATGCCTTTATTGGATCCTTGTCTCTCTGAATAAAATTAATTGATCTATATGACCGTGTAGACTGGTTCATACTTACTGTTTATGTTATTGCATGTTGTTGAATATGTTTTTGCATTTTTGTTTTTGCTATGTGGGTGGATTATGGGGAGGGGGCTCATATTTTGACGTCATAAGTTTTGTCTGCTATGCTTATACACATTTAAAATTATCTTAATATGCAGCGATGAAGGCAAAGTCAGGAAAATTTTGAAGCTGGAACCTCTTCCAGATGGTTCTGGGCACTTATTTAACCTAAGTAATACTCTTTCTTAATGAAGCTTTTGTTGCTGTTATTATATTTTTTCTTATTGTATTTCCTTTTCATATTTATGTTTCTGGGACACTATGAAATGTTGTGGGTTCATTGAGTCCATTACATATTGTGGGAACTGCATCAAGCTCCCACAGTAATGCATTATTCCAAAATTGATCAATCTTTGTGTCATCATTTTAAAGCATAACTTACCTGACCCTCTTTTTATCAATGCCTGTGTTTGCTTCGGTTCTGATTTTGTTGTGGCATTTCTGAAGGTGTTCAAAACAAGCTTGTAAACGTGGATGAAAACATCTACATCCCTATTACAAAAGCAGAGTTAGCAGTTTTGAGCTCAACTTTCAATGTACAACTCTCTCTCTCATTTCCTTCTAATGTCAATTGCCAAAATCTGCTTTGCCATGATTCTCTTGTAGTTCTCTGAAAAGATTTTGTAGCAGAAATGATTGATCATCATTAGAGTACTAACAGTGAAAATCTGACTATTGTAAAGTTTGCTTTAGTAGTTGGCTAACACTAGTCATGAAAATTCTATTGCCTACCCACTATAAGGAACATATCTTTCACTGTTGGATATCATGAAGTGCATATCTTTCTCTATAAGATGTCATGAAGTCAATTAAGGGGTTGTTTTCTTCTAATTCTGCATGCAGTACATTTCCTGCTTTTGTGAATGTAATATTTCCTATATGCATACGACCTGATTACTGATTTGTTTATATTACTATACTTTTGATACTTTATTTTTTTTTCTTTGTAGTTTATCATGCCATACCTTCTTGGTTGGCATACCTTTGCAAACTCCATAAAGCCAGAAGATACTAGCGGAGGGAATAATGCCAACCCAAGATATGGAGGTGACTATGAATGGAACAGATAGGGTTGTATTTCACCGCCTTCATCCTGTGAACTTGGAAATATGTTAAACCATTCCATTTTGTTAGCTGAGAATTGTTTTAGTGATGTCCAATTTTGAATTGTTTCTTCTATTTTTCTTCTTGTTACTGGAATTTAGCTCAAGGATGATATTACGGTTGAAAAAGTTGAAATGATTAGAGAATTTAAAGTGTAAATGATATTTATGGTAAGTATAAACTCATACTAATTTGATTAACCTATTATCAATTGGCTGGTAAGAGCTACAATGCAAGATCCATTTTTTTGGTATTAATTGATTGGAGGGCAGGGTCCTAGTTTATTTTTTGGTTTAGGGTTTCAATCACCCTGTGCTGGAAAGAAGGAATCTTAGTGAGAAGGGAGGTAGTCTGTATTAAGAGAAAAAGAGTATAAAGTAAAAAAAAAAATGAAAAAAAAGTTTGAAAGAGTTTGTTACTAATTTTACTATAATTGATATAATAAATTTTTTTATTTTATGATTTTATTTGTTATTACTGTTATAATTTTTACTGTTATTTTTATTTTTACTATTATTAATTATTAATTTATGATTTCATTATTATAATCATCATAATCATTATTAATTTTGTTATTTTTATTATTATAATTTTATTATTATTAATATTATATTTTTATTATCATAATTATCATTTTATAATTTTATAATTTTATTATTATTATTATCATCATTTATTATTTTAATTTTTTTTGTATTATTATTATTATCTGTAATTACTTTTTAGTTTATTATGTTAATTTTTTAATTATTTATTATTATTATTTTAATATTATGAATATTTTATTATGTGATGATTATGCTATAATTGATTATGATTATTTTATATAATATAATAATTCATCTACAACCATCACACAGCATAATCAATAATAATCAATTATGTGGGTAAATGATTATGGTTTCCAAAAATGTAATCTCTCCTACAGTTTCATCCACATAAGTAATAACCAAAAACATCAATGGAAATTCGTAACTTACCTCTTTGATGCTCAAGGAAGGAATAGAAGATGACATGAGAGCACCCAAGTCACAACCAAAGGAAGCAATAGGTGACTTTGCAAGGGAAGCTGTTAAAGTAGCATCAACGTTACATTGGCTTTCCAAGGTTTTCGTCTCAAAAACGAGAAACACTTAAAATCAACAATCCACTTAAATCCCTCTCTCTCGCCTTTATACTAAAACAACAAACACAACGTTAAAGGTTGGGTAATAATTTAACTCTTTGTGTAGACAAAAGTTTAATTTATAATTATCCAAATTCATTTATTTTAAGTCTATTTAAATTTATAATTTTGGATTTTAAATTCAATTAATTTAAATAGATTTAGATTGGATATAAATTGGATAATTATTTGGATTTTAAAAAACCAAAATCAAGATTGTTTCAAGTGTAGTTCATGTTCAAGTTGAACCGATTAAGCTCAGACTCATGTTGAGTTGGGTTAGAGTTAGCTTGAGCTAAAGTTAAACTCAATCTTAGATCGAGTCAAGTCGATCCGGGTCCAAATCAAGTTGAGTTTAGTTAAAGTTAGTCCGAACTCAAGTCTATCTAGCTCAGACCTTTATTGAGCAGAGTGAGTCTAGTCCCAAGTGATGTGAGTTGATTTAAAGGTTGGATAGAGTTGAATTCACTCAAGAAAGGTTTTCAAAGTTGTCAAAAGGGTCTACATGTAGTAGCAACACTTCAAGTGAAAGAGGTGAAAACTCTTATCACTTGCTTATACAAGGATTCCAACAAAACTTTTAAGAAAAAAATTAAAGACAAAGCAAGAAAAGTTGAAAGAAAGAAAGGTAAACCAAAATGGAATTTAGATGATGACAAAATTTAAACAAGACAAACAAGAAAAACACGTTTAAGACTCAAAGAAACTTACTTAACTTTTAACTTTTAACTATACAGTTTGATTTTCTTAGAAATTGTAAAAGTCAGAAGGATAAAATTTCACAAATATGAAAACAATTTGCCACATAAAAAGAATCCTCTTTGCATTTTAAACTTGAAATGTGAATTGCATTCAAATTGCTTTTGTCTTTTTGTTTTTATGGATTTAAAATGTCCACATTCTTGACATGCATATTTTTAATTCACTTCCAATTTTTGCAAATGATTGGGATTCAATTCATACGATCACTTGAGTTCTTTGTTTGGAAATCAACTACCACTTAAACCAATTCTAATTGTTTTTAACTTTTCACAATTAAAAGCAAAATAAGCATAATGAATTTAAAGACTCCTAGAACACTAAGAACATAAGACTCAAGCAAAATAAGTAAGGTAAAAAAAAAAAAATTGACACAAATAATTCAAAACCAAAATTTAAATTGCTTAATGAACAAAAAGCGGAATTGTAAATGACAAGGAATTAAAGACTGAATTGAAAGGTGTTGAATTGTAAAATGGAATTGAAATAGCTGGAATATAAAAATATAATTGAAATGTGCTGAAATTTTAAAGTAGAAATAAACTCAAAATCAATTAAGCACAAGATAACCATGTTCTGAATATCACATGATGTGAGTTGATTTTAGGATTGCACATTTTAGAGGTTGAACTTTGTTTATGATTTTTTTTTTAATTAAGCAGAATATGCTGATAAGCTCAAAGAAGATTGCCACTGAACACAAACTTAACCGAGTGGTTAAGTAAATGTGAAGGTTCTCTTCTAGAGAACAAAAGAGAAAACACAATTATATGGTGATGATGATGACGAGGTGTGGAATTTAAGAAGCACAAGATAAAGAACAATAAAGATCGAATGGAAAAGAAGAGAAAACAAGCAATAAAACAATGGAGATGGGCGTAAGGAATGGAAGAATAAAAGAAAGAAGAGATGAAGAAAGCTTATAGAAAAAGGATGGTGATCACGCCACTTGGAGGGGTGGAAGACTCCAAGATAAGTGGTGAAGAGCCACAACTTGAAAGTGCACTACACTTTCATGATATGCCCCAAAAATCTTTAGGAGACCAAGCTCACTAATCACTTAAGCAGATTTTTTCTTCTATATTCAAAGTCAAGTGTGAATACATGAGGCAAGACACCCTATTTATAGGAGAGGGTGTCTTGGTGGGCAAGAGTGAGATGAGAGGAGAGAGATAGGATGACTAGGTGCATTGAGAATTCATTAGGTAATCAAACCTAGATTACAAACCACACACCAAGAGTGATAATCTTGAACCCCTCAAGAACACACACCACTCTTTGACAAACCACACAGTTTTCAGAACAACCCTCTAAAACTGCACCAGACCAAAATACACAGAATTACAATGTCAAAGAAAGTAGGGAACAAAATACACCTGGGTAATAAAAGATTAAAGTTCAGAATTACAAGACCCAATCCTATTTCACACTTAAGATGATCCAAAAGCTCTTTGAAATTTTGAAAATTGTTTTTGATTAATTTCTCTTTCTTAGTTAAAAAATATGAGCGTAAAAAACCTCTTTATACTCCAATCAAATGGTTAAAACAGTTAGATCAAAAACCAAAAGAAGTTAAGATCATTAAAAATCAGTTCAACCAACTTAACAAAACTCTGTTAATGTTTTCAGAAAAACAATTGGTTGACTTCACGAATCAATAGATTGAATCAGTTTGACAACAAAGTCAAGTTTTTCAAACTCATTTTAAAAACCACTAAGTGTCAAATAACTGGTTGAATCGACATTTCAACAGGTTGAAATTTCACACTCTTTAAAAAACTCATATTTTCAAAAAAATTAGGATTCAATTAACTTTGAATCATCTTAAAGAGTGAATTAACAATTCAAAGACTATTAGACACACACAACCAGCAACAAGGTCTTCAAGCATTCCTCTTGAATTTGAAGAAATCAAAGCATCTTGTTCAACAATTATTATTGATTGATATTAAATTACTAATGAATATTATTGATGAATATTGATTGATACTTGATTAATTATCAAAATTTGTGTAATGATATAGTTAAAGTCTTGAAGATGAAAATAAAATATATCAAGAAAAGAGTATTAAAAATATCAATTAACTTATTTTTTATCAATTTATATCAATTAAAAAATAATATATTTCAAAGTTAACTCCGAGAAGAAAAGTCATATACGAGAAATGTTCTCCATGAGTTATGAGGCAATCACAAAGTTTAACCTGATTTGTTGAACTAATTAAGTTCTTCTTAATGTGAGTATTATTATGGACAATCTTAATTTATATTTTATGGTTCTCGCTATTTCGTATTATTTTAAAAAAAAATTACAATTTTTATTCCAAAAAAGTCTTATTTAAGCCCCATTTCAGTAATTTTCTATTCACTTTTAGATTTTATCATTATTTCTACAGGCATATTGTCTTCTATAGTTTTCTAATGCTTTCATTATTGCCTTAAATGTAGAATTCAATTGTATATATATTTGAAAAATGGATTTTGATTAAAAAATATTGTATAAAAAGTTGGGCACATGGGCAGGCAGAAAGCAACGAAACAGTTATTTTTTCACGTTAATTTGATCTTGTTAAGAGAACCAAAATATATTCAATCTTACACTCTATTATGTTTTCTTTAACGCACACAAAGCATAAAATTAAATAAAACCTATGCGTAACATGTTTTGTTCCATTTTAGTTTGTCTGCCACACGACTGCACAGGAATAAGAAAAGAAATTATGACCCCTTATCAAATGGATTCAGTTTCGAAGTTCTGTATCCAATTATATATAGTTAACTTATTAAAAAGTTCAGCTATTAATAAAATAATTTTTTAAAATTTTTTAGCTTAAGATTATTACTCAACATACACTTACTAGAAGGTAATAAGAACCTACTCCTAAACTATCTTTAATTTACACAATGTTACATATAATTATGTTTTAAGAAAAAGAAAAAGAAATATATGTCAAGTTCCCAACCTAACAGCCGAAGACAATATTATGTTAATGTATCCTATAACTGAGGATGAAATTAAAGAAGCAATGTTGTAATATGAGAGAAAAGAGCCCAATGAATGGTAATAAAACACGAAGTCACAGAGGTTGTAAACGCTTTCCAAAGGAGTGTAATGTGTCATTTATTTCCTTAATCCTAAAGTTAAAAATCCTATCACCTTAGAAGAACATAAACCCTTGCAGATACAAGATAATAGCTAAAATATTATCCGATTAAAACTTGTTCTTCCCAATATAACTGACGACACACAATATGCATTTATAAAGGTAGAAGTGTATATCGGACAATGTTCTAGTAACTCATGAAGTGAGACATGATAAGACACAATGTATATTGGTCCGGGATGAGCATATAGTTAAAGATAAAATATTTATTTTTATATAGACTCGTTCTACTTGACTCTCAAAAATCACTTCACTCGAGTATGAGAGCAAATGTACTACTGGATAGTTTAGAAGACCGACATGGCTGAATGGTCGAGAAGACCGAATGACTCTCTTAATCTGAACACATTCCGAAAACCCATAATTAATTATAATTAAGTCAATTTAGTTGTAAATCATTATTAATGCACGATTGGACCCTCTTTTGGACCCACGAGCATACACATGATAGTTGAGGCCCATCCAAAAGGTATAAATATCAGAGGAAGCCAAGTAGCAGACAGAGGTCATTTTTCTCTCTTGATTCACCCGCACATTGAACGAAAGCAGAAGACAAAAGGAGTCACTCTTGGAGGAACCCAACCTTGTAAGTACATATATAGTTAAAGTGAATTATGAGAATGTTTATCACTTGGCCAATTGGAAATTTATATATTATATGTTGGATAAATTAAGCCTTTTTTAGTAAGTGAATTGTATGGATTAAGGGATATTTAGAATCATCCACAATCTCAATCATAATCAATGTTAGTCCCACCCTAGAATTCATGCCAATAAAAGGATTAATACAAAAAGATTCATGAACTCCTTTTTTGTTTTTAATAGTTGCAAAATGACTATTTGAGGTCGTTAGATAGGCTATAAGGAAGCAAATGCTAGAAGGAGTAACAGTAGGAAAGAAAGACATCAAAGTTAACATGTTACATTTTGCAGATAACACTTTGTTTATATGTAGGAATGGGATTCAAAATATCCTGATAATTAAAAACATATTAAGATTTTTTAAACTTCCATAAGGTATAAAAGTAAACTTTCATAAAAGTAAGATCAAAGGGTTGGGCTTTAGGTGAGGAGGAATTGAGAAGGTTTCTAATGATTTTAAATAGGGGAGTGATGAGTTTACCTTTTAAGTATCTAGGAATGGATGTGGGGGAAATCTAAGAAAATAAGTTTTTGTAACTAGTTGTTGAAGAAATTAACAAGATGGAAAGGACAATTTTTGTGATTTTTATGTTGAGTGTGCTTAGTGAAATTTGTTATTATGACTCTACCATTGTATTATATGTTCTTCTTTAAGACACCAACACCAAACTGTGTGTGTAATGAGATTAGTAAAATACAAAGAAAGTTCCTTTAAGGTTGGGGTTCTAAGGGTAGGAATATAGTTTGGGTAAAGTGGGAAAATGTATACAAACCTAAGGATGAAGGAGGTCTCGAGACCAAATATTTAAGGTTATTTAACATAGCCTTAGCCAATAATGGAGATTAGGTAAAAAAAGTTAGGGGTTATGGAGGGAGTTCCTAGAACTCAAGTATGGTTCATGGAGAAACCCGGACAACAAAAAGAGAAGTAAGAGACTATTGTTTACAATTTTTCAACATAATTCATTATGCGTAAATTGCATTAGACGGTTTGATTCACGATTGCATGTTAAACGGTCTATTGTATTTACATTTTGCAAGTTTATATTTTTCTGTCTAAACTTTACTGCATTACATTTTTACATCTCTTTTTACATCTCTTGTTTGAGTTCCAATTTTCTCCCTTTTCAATTTGTCAAGAATGAAATATTAAACAATGGATTCAATTAACATATTTTCTTTGGAATTTAACCTTGGTTAGGGGAAAATTTAGTATTTTTGTTTAAAAAACTAAACATGATTGAGCAAATATCAAATAGCAGGGTGTTAAAACTTAGAAACAAAGTGTTGGGCAAATTTAACGAAAACTCAAGCTCTCAAACAACATCAATGTATGTCCTACTACATGCATTAGTTCTAGGAATCACATATTCCATGAGAGGTGACATAGGCTGAAGGCAGGGTCATGAAATTACTTTTAGGCTTGAAAGTCTAGAGCTTTTACCATAGATGATGAGATTAGTGTAAAAATAAAATGGCCAGGAATTGAATGAAGCATTCAAACACAAACGAAGGACAGGGGCATTGGTGCAAAGACTGCCTGTGTTCTTGCTTTGCGTGATGTCCATGTGATTATGGGGTGTTAGATAGGATGTGTTCAAGCAAACAGGGCTTAGTAAGGACTTGCTTCAGATGTAGAGGAACCAAAAACCCAATTTTGCGATAAAATATGTGCAAAAACAACACAAATTTATATCCAGGAATGAATTGCCATTTTTTCAAATATGAAATGTTATCCACACCCTTGTACTATCTCCAGTTGTAGAGTGAGCAGAATTGTGTATGTATCGTTATTCTGTATTTGTATCCTTCTGTGATGGCTACATCATATTTTGTTGTCTTTCTCTTTAAACTTGCCTTGGGATAGTAGGAACTGAAAGTGTGTGTACACATAGATATTGAATAGATTCCTCGTGCTTTTCACAAAGCGTACACATGAAACATAAATGCAAACCTTTATTTTGAATATGCTAATCTATAGGAAGCCGTCCATGAAAAACTTTCTAGAATACTAGAGTTTTGGAAGGTGAAATAGATGAAGACCAAATGAATTTATCCTAACCACAGGGAACTCCTGGTTCCAAGAAAAAAGTCCTAGTCGATTTAAAAGTGAAACGACCAAAATCATCTAGAATCCAATTAGGAATACCTTGTTCCTCCCTAACCATGATATGATTAAAAAAATGAGGCTTATGGTAAAGACAAGGGAATATTCCAATCACAACTTGTCCAAAACTGAGAGACTGTATCCGGAATGCTAGTACCATCAGATAACCCTGCAATATTCGCTAAAGAAGTAGTATAACACAATTTATCATTCTAGAAACTAATAAAAGTACCTGTACCAACAGTCCAAGAAGTATAATCAAGTATAGTAGAATAAAACTGCTCAATTACAGGCCAAAGAGAGGAGGATCTATAAACAATTCTAAACTCGTATTTTGATTTAAGAACCTTGACTTTCAGGAGAAAAGACCAAGGCTTGTTGCTATAAGCAAAGTTCCAAGCAAGCTTAAGAAGATATGTATTATTTTCATGATGAAGATTAATAATCTTCAAACCTCCATTCTTAAGAGGAGAACAAATTGTATCCAAATTAATGGTAACTATGCCTTTTCTCAAGAAGTGAAACAGGCCATTTATACATATTAAAGCTATAAGCTAAAAATCCAGTAATCATCGTATTGACAACCTGAATTCGACCCATCATACTAAGGGATATACCTTTCGGAGATGCTAGCTTCAATTTGACTTTATCAGCCAAAGGTTGAAGAAATCGACACTTTGGAGCACCAACAAAGATAGGCACTCCTAAATAATTGAAAGGCAAACAACCATGACTACAAGAAAGAATATGTTGAATTTTGGTGACAAATCTTGCAGAATTATCCATGGTGAAAAAACTACTCTTAGAATTATTAACATATTGACCAGAAAAATCACCATATGTTTTAAGAAAAATACTCAAATTTCTAAGAGACTTATTATCCCCTACAGAAAACAAATATATCATTAGCATACAAAATATGAGAGGGAGTGCGATAACCTTGGGGACTAGTCATAGGTAGAATTTTCTTATCATTCACAAGCTTATAAATACCTCTACTAAGAACTTCCTCTACAAGACAAAAAAGTAAAGGAGACAAAGGATCACCTTGTCTGACACCTTTACTACAAGGAAAAAAACCCACCAAACTACCATTTATTATGATAGAAAACATAGCTAAACGGAGAATTGTACGAATCCAACCGACAAACAAGGGGTGAAAACAAAAGCGTGTCAAAACTAATAATAAGAACTTCCAACTCAGAGTGTCAAAGGCTTTATGAATATCAACTTTGTAAGCCACATTACCTCCTCTAACCTCTTTAGAAAGCATGTTAATAGTTTCAGAAGCAATAGCAATGCACTCTTGAATTTGTCTACCCTGCACAAACCCATATTGATTACGAGAAATGGTTTTAACAACCACAAGTGCAAGCCTATCCTGCCAGTATCTTGGAAATAATCTTAAATTTGAAATTAGCAACAACAATTTGCATGTAATATTTAATGGAGTCAACACCCTGATTCTTAGGAATAAGAGATATAATATTACTGTTCATTCTAGGGAGAACCCAGTTTTTTTTTATAAAAAATTGTTGAACAGCATTGCAAACATCTGTTCCAATAATTTCCTAGCAAGAATGATAGAAAACACCACCCAAACCATCAGAACCAGGAGCACTATTACCATTAAGATTAAAAACAACATTCTTGATTTCCAAAAAATCAGGACATTTAATCAACATCGCATTTTGCTGAGGGAAAACTAGCTAAGGAATATAAAAACCAATAAAATCTTCCATATTACTTGTATCCGAAACATTCGAAATAGACTTAGCATAAAGATTTTTATAAAATTTCAAAATATGATCCTCAATGAGTTTAAGATCCTCAGTAACCTCTTTATCAATCCGTAGATGATGAATCCCACTAGAATTATTTCTCCTTTTGACCACAACATGGAAAAAAACAGTATTTCGATCTCCATCTTTAAACCAATAACATCTTAGCCATTTCTTTCCAAAACAAATATTGACAATGAAGAGCATGATCAAGCTTCTCCTTAGCAATCTTTTCTTGACAGAGAAGCCTATCAATATTAGACAAACTAACAATCTCTAAGTTTTGTTGAATACTAAGGAGGAGACACTTCTTAAGAAGAATTGCATAGTGAACATTACCAAAAGAATTTTTATTCTAGTCTCGGAGCTCAATTTTCAACCTTTTTAACTTATGTTGCAAAATAAACATAGGACAACCAACAAACTTATTAGCTTAAGAATCATGAATAAGCTTCAGACATGAAGTGTTCTGAAGCCACATAGAAAAGAAATGAAAATTACTAATCTTTCTTAAAGAATTACGAGCAAGAATAGAGGAAAGATTAGGGCAATTTTTAATAAGAACCTGATAAGTACAAGAATCTCATTCATCCAGAGACACTCCATTACATAAAGCCCTATCTAATCTTCTATGAATTCTATGCAACGCTCTCCTTCCATTACACCAAATATAACAAGATCCAGTAAAAGACATACAAGAAAGATCATTAGTATTAATCCTATCAAGGAATTCATTACAAGAAACCTGATTAGGAGTCACCCCCTTTGCAGTCATTCGCCGAGAGCACAACATTAAAATCTCCCAGAATACACCAAGGTCCTGTGAAGAAACTAAGATCCCTCCACAAAAATCATCTAGCCAAGTATGTGTTAGCACCATAAACACCTGCAAAGCTAAAACATTTATCATGTAAAAGGCAAGTTACAGAAATAAATTGATTATAGACTAAGAAATTTTGGACAAGATTAGGAACCGACAAACACCAAAACTTAGCAGCTTTATTAACAATAGGAGACGTAGCCACCAAATGCATATTAACAGATTTGGAAAGGACATCGAAAGCATCAACGTACGACATCATAGGTTCAACAAGAAAAACCAGGAGGGGTTTATGTAGTTTAAGTAAACTAATCAATATCTTCATAGTTTTGTGGTTTCTTTTAGTGCGAACTATTTCCTCCCCAGTATCACTAGCATGCTCCTCCATCTCATTAGGATCAGCCCAAAATTTGGAAACTATCCAATTTTCAATAGTGATATGGTCATAATTAAATTCAACAATGGCACAATTGGAATAATTGACGCACCAATATGTGGATCACCTCCCACATCTGTAGTTTCTAAACTGTCAAAAGAGGAAAAGTGATTTTGCAGGACCAAAGTATCATTATCGAGGAGTAGTGCTTTAACAACCCCAAGAGATTAAACCTTCTGAGGGGAGGTATGAGACGATGGAGATGGTATAGTCACCATAGCAGAGACCTCCACATGATGACCATCAATAAGAGTCTTAATTGGTGCTTTAGTATCCCCGGGTGATTTAGCCCTCCGAGGAGAGGTAGGACGCGACAGAGATTATACAACCACAGGAGCAGAGACCTCCACATGATGATCATCAATAGGAGTTGTAACTGAATGTACTACAAGTTGTGACTCTAAGCCTTTGATTGGCATAACAACAGGTGAATTCCTTACCATCCCCAGTTCTAAAATATTCGAAGTGGGAGTGAACAACCCCTGCTTGGATGAGGACCTATCATGATCTGAGATATCCTCGAGAGGAGGCATATCTGCACAATCATCTTCCCCTCCATTTGTTTTATCAGAAGCAAGGTGACCCAAGAATGACCCTGCATTAGTCCCGTAAGGAGCATTAGTTGTCAATTTATCAATAGGGTCTTCCATGAGCTTCGACTGCAGATCTTTCTGCTGATACTCTTTACATTGTTTAGGAACCGCGACCCTCCCTTGTTCCCGTTCATCCGGATTTGTCTTCTGAGAAGGTTTATGTTGAGGTCCAAACCACGACCTTGACCATGAATCACACGGCACTGATGCCTAATCATCTTTCCGTGAGAGCAAAATGGAGGGAGTCATTCATATTCCACATCAACTACAAAAGCAAAGTTTGAATGTTCAACAGGTCAATATCCATCAGCACTCTAGTAAACAAACCCATGTTCTTTTGCATGACATGCTCATCCAAAAACAAAGCAGTACCAAAACCTCTGGTGATGGAAAATATCGCCCTTGGTCTCCAAAGGCAAATAGTAGATTCTAACACATGTCTAGATTTTACTACTCCTCATAATAAATGAAACAAAGTCTTTCGTTCAAACAAAGAATCTCAAAAAACCAAGAATCTCAAAAAAATTAAGAGATAACTACAATAAACCCATCATGAAGGCCCATTCTAAAGAAGTAAAAACAAACTCATAAAAACCTTTTTGAACGAGGGAAAAGCCTTCCACACAGATTATAACTTTTTAGAAGGTATGTAAGGGTTTATCCCCTTAGATAGAAAAGTAACCCGTAGAACACTCCGCTATTTCCAATTGCTAACAAGCTGCTGCCCACAACAACCACACTATCGCTGCCAGCCACAGAACCACCGCGCTAGCCACCAGTAAGCCCGTCACGCGGCAGCCGTCACCGTCACGCTCCGCCTGTGCGCCCTAACAGACTACCGCGCAAGCCACCACCCTACGTGCACGCCCTTCATCACCACAGCGACACCGGCTAACACCTGCCGCATGCGCAACCACCACTGTCGCCACCAGACGTGCGCGCAACGACCGCGAGAACGCGCCGCAATCACGGCGTCGGCGTCACCTCACTCACAACAGCCCTCCACTCCGTCGCGCTCTGCACAAGGGAGCCTGCAAGTGCCGCCTCACAGAAGCGCCTGCCGCCACGCCAACCAGCGTCGCGCCGTCGGATCCAAAACCCTAATTATTCTCTTTAAGCTCCAAAGGTATTCCTTATGTATATGTATTGTAGTTTCAAGAATTTTGGTCCACATATTTTGGTGAGCGATCCATGTAGAATTTCCCTTTGGCCATGAAGAAAAATGAAGGTTTCCGAGTGTGAAAAATAAAAATGACTTTTATTATTATTTTAAAACAATAAAGTAAATAAAGTTAGGTGAAATCTGTTCTTTAAAAAAGACAAAAATAGCATACATTCTCTTAAATATATTTTTATTCTTTATTAATAATTGAAATTTATTACAAAAATAACAAAATAGACTTAAAAGTTTGCTGAAAAGAGTCATATTTCATTTAAGATAAAATTAGTACACATAGACTTTAAAGGATCATCATTACTACCTAATTACTTTGTGTAAGGGAATATAAGCCTACAACTTTTTCTACAGATCGAAATAGACCAATAACACAAGCCTCCCACCATCTTAATTTACAAAAAGAAGGGATGTAAAAGTTATAAAAAAAAACTTATGTTTCAAGTTTTAAATTTTTTTCCTTGGATTTCATCTTGAACACATGAAAAACTTTTGTTTTTCATAAAGTTCTATCCCCCATCTAAAGAAACTAGAGAAAGAGTTGAGACTGCAAGAGTTCATAGTAGTTTGCAGTTTCATCTTCAAACTCCCACAAGCCATCACAAATAGAAGAAAGCATGTCTCCACCGTTGAACCCACGATCTTCCCCAAGATCGAGCAACCCATCACCCCCTTTGTTTGGAATCCCGAGCTCGTCATCAGAAGCCTGAAGAAGGTGTCTCATGACCATTTCTTTGTCATGTTCCTCCACGATACCACTAGAACATTGAGTGGTGGAGGATGAATATTCCTCCAAATTTTTACCGGTTGTTGTGTGTTGGCTCAAAAGGGTGTCCGAATCAGAGGCAAAATTGGTGATTTCTTGTTGGAGGGCAGTGATGAGAGGAGAGAGGTCTTGTGTGGAGTCATCTTCCTCTGATTCAAGGAGGGAGAGTATGTGGTTGTATGGTTTGTGCCTCTTTGAGGACTCTAGTAAGTTATCACAATCTAGAGCAAATTCGTTCCCTAGTGGCTCTTCTCTTGGCCTCTTTGGTGCCACACTTTCCTCCATTTAATAAGATGAAAAAATAAAATAAAGGGAAGAAGGAAGTGGAGTGATGAGAGAGAGAAGGGTGAGGAAAGGTTTATATAGAGTTGAGGGGAGAGAGAAAGTTGTGGAGTTTGTGGTCAATCAATGGAAAAGAGAAAGCATTTGGGGAATATTGCTGGTGAAACTTAAAGTGTGTTCCTTGGACCAGAGCAAGAGCAGGAGAAAAACGCTTATGGTAATTTCCTTGCACTTGCAATAAATTAAAACTACTCAAAGAAAATCATCAACCTTTCAACTTGTCTTGGACATTATTGTATAATGGGGTCGAGTGTTTTACTTAGAAGTGAGAAACATTGATATTTTCTTAACATATTTTTAAATATATTTTTTATACATTCAAATTTATTAAAAAAAACTATCAAATTTTATGGGTTTTTTTTTTTATAAAAACTTTTATGCTAAGTATTATTATGCAACTTGACATCTCAATTAGGCTGACATCTTAAGTAACAACAATTATTTGTCATCACATAAAAAATGTATTACTAAAAGAAAAAAATATATAGAAATTACAAAAATATGGGGAGACTAGACCAAAATCCATATGTTAACAAAAATGATATGTAGGTAAACTATACATATTCATAAAGAATTCTAAGAACAGACTAGATGGAAGCCTATTATACCAAAGAAATGATTTTCTATGAATAAATCCTAAATTAACCAACTTATCAGTACACACAACCTTAAGCTTGATTTTTCCACAATAATGAAGACAAACATTCCATCGATTACGAAGCATCCAAGGAACAATTGTCCTAGTAGTAAACACAGCACAAACCAAGGCAAAATAACATTTCAGTTAAACATTAGTAAGTCCCATCTTTTGAGCTTTCTCCAAAGAATATATAATTCCATAAAATTAAGCAACCAGAGCAGTCTGAATATCAAGAAACACAAAGAAAGCTCTAATAAACTCTCTCATAGAAAATACCTCCACAAGTGGCAAGACTGGGATATCCCCTAGCAGGCCCATCAGTATTAACTTTAACCCAGCTTGGTGAAGGAAACTCCAATCTAACAGGAAGAGGATGAAGAACTTTACCAATATGAGTATTAATACTAAAAAACTTAATCACGTTGAAATCCATCATATCATTCTTCATTGAAGCTTTAGACGACTTTCCCACTAGATAAGTTAAATCTTTAATAACTGAAATAGCCCTAGAAACCTCAATCTTATCCTGAAAACGAGCATAATTCCTCATACGCCATAACATCCAAATAGAAAATGTTATCATAGCAAGCTTAATCAATTTAACCAAAGGACTATCATCACCCTTAATAAAAGAAAGAATATCATCCTTATTAGAGAAATGAGAAGTAGGGAAAATATGTCGAACCCAACTACAAATATACAAAGCATTAGGGCATTCAAAAAATAAATACTGAATAGATTATTCATTCTTTTCACAAAGCGTACACATAGAACAAATATGCAAACCTTTACTTTGAATATGCCGATCTGTAGGAAGCCGCCCATGAAAAACTTTCCAAAGTACAAGGGTTTTGGAAGGTGGGATATATGAAGACCAAATAAGTTTACCCTAACCACAGGGAGCTCCAGGTTCCAAGAAAAAAGCCCTAGCCGATTTAAAAGTGAATCGACTGGACTCCTTTAGAGTCCAATTAGGAATATCCTATTCCGCCCTAACCCTGATATGACTAAAAAGATGAGGCATCTGCTGCAAAGATAAATGAATATTCCAATCACAATCTGTCCAAAACTGAGAGACTGTATCCGAAATGCTAACACCATCAGATAAACCTCTAAAGAAGTTGTAGAACACCATTTAGCATTCCATAAATTCATTCCATAAATTAATAAAAGAACCTGTACCAACAGTCCAAGAAGTATAATAAAGTATAGTAGAATAAAATTGCTTAATTCTAGGCCAAAGAGATGAGGATCTATAAACCATTTTAAACTCGTATTTTGATTTAAGAACCCTGTCTTTCAAGAGCAAAGACCAAGACCTATTGCTATAAGCAAAGTTCCAAGCAAGATTAAGAAGATATGCATTATTTTCATGGTGAAGGTTAATAATCTTCAAACCTCTATTCTCAATGGGAGAACAAATCGTAGCCCAATTAACAGTAGCTATGTCTTTCTTTAGAATAACGCCAGTCCATATAAAATTTCGACACCATTGCCCAACTTGCTTAAGAAGAGAAACCATATGAGTATTTTTTTCTTTAACCAATTTTACTGATAATTCTCTTTTTTTATATAAAATTTAATCAATAGTAAAATTTATATAAAAAGATCTTAAAAAAATATTACTATATTTTTCAATTTTATAAAAAGTTATTATATATTTTACTCCTTTTTTTACTTTCTTCATCGCAGTTATTTTTGTGATATATAAAGAATAAAGAATTAAATTTGTTTAAATGAAAGACTAAGAAAGGACTTATAGCATTGAAAAGTGTGAGTAAAAAATTAAGTAAATGGAAGCACTAACATTGTGTTTGGTTCTAGTGATGAACTATTCACAAAGATGAAAAAGTAGGAGGCATACGTGTTTGGATTCACTAATTTGAACCGAAATGAAAGTGAGAAATTGCAAGAAAGGTTACTCTTCACACTTTCACTCACTTGAAGAAAGGCAATGAAAGCCAAAGCAAGTCATGTATGCATGCAGCAAAATACCCAAATAGCCTCACTTTACCTGTGCATGACATCATGCTTTTGCTTATTCATTTTTAGTTTTGCTTCTTTATTTTTGTGTGTGAGTTCTTGGTCTGAGAGTTGTAATTGTGTGAGGATCTTTTTGAAGGAAGATGATGGGGTGTGGTACTCATTTTCTGGTGCTTTGAGGTAAACTTTCATAGTGGATAGTGTATGAATGTGTTCTGAAACTTCAACCCCATTTGGTTATCCAACACATGTCCCTAATTAATTGTGGAAGACATAAAAACCGATCATAATCGATTTCAAGTGTGTTTGCAAAGGATAATCGATTATCATGTCCTCATAATTAATGTTTTGTGTTTTTTCCAAGATAATCGATTATCCATGACCAAACATCGATTATGTGTGTAAAACTTAAGGGTAATCGATTATATGGCTCACATAATCAATTATGTATGTGTTTTTAAAGCCTAATTGATTATATTTAGTACATAATCAATGTTAGACACTATTTCTTAAATACGAAATTAAATAATTTAGATTGATATTTATTTAAGATTTTGAATAATTTAGAAATTTTATTTATTTCAGATTCTTTTAAATAGGACAATAAATAATTTATTAAAATTTCATGTTAGGCATCACAATGAAATATAGCATCTCAGCTGCTAACACCACAAATTTCAACAATCATCTGTCATCACATAAAAAATAACATATAACAAAGAAAAGATACAAAAAGAGTATGGGGGGACTAGGACAAAACACATACCAAGAAGAAGACAACTTCAAAGACAACACCAAGCGAAACATAGGAAGCTTACATAGTGTGAAAAAAAGTTCAAAAATACAATGTTAAGAATAATTACTTCTAAGGGTAAATCCCAAAACATGCCTCCTATGAAACATAGAAATCCTGAAGAGATACCTTTTACATAAGTTAACCCTGTCATACTAGGAGAGATGATATTGAGATTATTTATGCACATAACTGTGTGGATTTCATAGTGAGATAGTATGGGTGCAGATCTCTGAGTCTAAGTCAATGCACTTCCGGAAGTAGAGTCAAGTGTCTAAGTGTGTTGATCAGTAGAAGTCTGACCCGAGTAATGTGAATAATGAATTATGATAGACACTTGATGGATTTTGAGGAAATGTATGAAAGTTGATGACTTTATGTTTGTTAATTGAAATAGAAATTTTATAGTAAAATTTTTTATAGCTAGCTTACCCTGTTTTTGTTAAGTTTTGTTTTCTTTATATGTGATGATTGTGTATTTTACACGGGAACAGATGAGGTTGTAGGTGAGAGAAATTTCCAGTGAACAGATGAAATATATATATATATATATATATATATATTATTTTTATTATTTTGTTGATGTTTGTAAATATTATTTTTCATATGAATAGATATGTAGTTTGAACTACTATACATATGATATATATATATATATATATATATATATATATATATATGTATATATATATATATGTAAATATTTACGTTGAAAATTCACACATATTATAATATAGATGTGGGAAAAATATAGAGATGGTACATATAGGATTTTGAATAATTTAAAAATTTAATTTATTTAAAATTTTGTAAATACGAAATTAAATAATTTAGAACTATATTTATTTAAGATTTTAAATAATTTAAGAATTTAAATTTTTTTATTTTTTTTATATAAATTAGACATTAAATAATTTAGCATTTGTATTTATTTAAGATTTTGAATAATGGATTTTTATTTATTTCATTTTTTTTTAAAAAAAATTAAATAGTTTAGAATTGTATTTATTTAGAATTTTAAATAATTTTGGAATTTTATTCATTTCATATTTTTAAAATAAAAATTAAATTATTGAGATTTGTATTTATTTAAAATTATGAATAATTTAGTATTTTAATTTATTTAAGATTTTTTAATTAAATAATTTAAGATTTGTATTTAATTAGAATTTTAAATAATTTAGGAATTTTACTTATTTTAGATTTTCTTTTTTTATAAATTAAATAGTTTAGATTTATATTTGTTTAGGATTTTGAATAATTTTTAAATTTTATTAATTTAAAATTTTATTTAAATAGGACATTAAATAATTTAGGAATTGTATTTATTTAGGGTTTTGAATAATTTAGGAATTTTATTTATTTTATATTTTTTAAAAAACAAAATTAAATAGTTTAGATTTGTATTTATTTAGACTTTTTAATAATTGAGGAATTTTTTTAAATATGAAATTAAATAATTTAGATTTGAATTTTTTTTAAGATTTTAAATATTTTATAAATTTTATTTATTTTAAAATTTTATTTACATATAGAATTAAATAATTTAGAATTATTTATATAAGATTTTGAATAATTTATAAATTTATTTATTTCATATTTTTTAAATAAGACATTAATAATTTAAATTTTTATTTATTTAAAATTTTGAATATTTTGAAAATTTAATTAAATAGGAGATAAATAATTTAGAATTTATATTTATTCAGGATTTTCAATAATTTAAGAATTTTATTTATTTTATATTTTTATTTAAATATGACATTAAATACTTTAAGAGTTATATTTATTTAAAATTTTTAATAATTTAGGAATTTCATTTATGTAGAATATATGTGTCAAAAATTTTAAAATATTTTTACTCATAAATTTTAGTTTGATTATATATAAAACATTATAATCATATTTTATTTTAATTTAATTTTAACTTCAATGATAAATTTATAATTTACACTTTTATCTATTTTATAAAAAATATTTTATCAAACACATCTATCATGTCATTCGAAATTTTTATCAATTTTTTTTTTATCATCTTTCTCTAAATTCAAACAACTTTATTTTCTATATACTTTTAACTCAAATCCTCTCCAACACCTTCGTTTAAACCAATCTTCAAATCCAAAATAAAGTATAAAAATTACTTTGTAAGACAAGTTATAAATAATTTTTTAAAAGTTGAAGTTCCTTGAAATAGTTTCTATGTATAAGGTAAATTTCTCACTTTTAATGTGAGATATTTTATAAGAGAACTTAGAAATAATTTTTTAAAAGTTAAAGCTCCTCGAAATAGTTTCTATATATAAGGTAAATTTCTCACTTTCTAAGTGAAATAGTTTATCATAATAAATTTTGGGTTTCTAAAAGAGAACTTTATAGTTTCTATATATATGGTAAATTTCCCACTTTCTAAATGAGATAGTTTATCATAAAACATTTTGGGTTTCTAAAAGAGAACTTTAGGTTTCGGAAATAAATTTGGATACTATTCTTGTCGGTTGACTCTACGACAGTCACACGCCTCCTTCCTTTTCCTTAGGTAATGCTTCGCTGGATCGAAACAACCTGCACCTGCAAAGATAGAAGGGGCACCCTAGAGGCCATTTGCACTCTGACGCTCAAGTCAATACTGGGGCAAGCACACCAAGTGAATAGTATATCAGTTTCAGTCTTAAAACTGCGTACCTCTGTGAAGTGTTTTACTACCCTTTATATAGTCTAGGGTTTCCTCTGCACCGCTACCCATATTTAGGGTTTCTGGGAACATACCGTTACGCACCGCTATCACTCAATCTAAGACTAATCTGGCATGTCACATTCCCTTAATTGGAGTGCAAATTCTAACAGGATGGCCACCTGGGTACCCCCTTGTGCACTTAATCTCTGGGGCCATTTGTCTTGGGAGTGCCTTTGCTGTTCACGTGCCATGCATGTAGCTTCACTTGGAAAACCTAATCCTGACGGACACTCAAACCCTTTAAGACTCTGCACTTAACTGTGCTTTCCATGCCACACGCATGGATGCTTCGTGACCTAGGCTCCTCCCTACCTCTGGGCATTTTACTGATAACTGGTATTGTTCTCGGGACCCACCTTCCATGATCTAGTTCAGTTGTTCAAAACACCCAAGACCGATGTCACATCATCCCACTCTGTTGCCAAGGACTCATCGCTCTGTTGTGTGATGAGGACACATCGTTCCACTCTGGTGATCGACATGCTGATGACTAATTAGCCCACTGGTCCATGCTACTCGTGGGACCCAACCCACGTGGCTCTGACCCATGCTGTGGGATCCAGCTCACGTGACTCTCCATTATTAGCTATTCTCAGTGTCCGAGGACTGGTCGGTACAGATACTTTGCTTAAATTTTTTTAAAATTATATAAATACATACATATATATATATATATATATATATATATATATATATAAATGCGTAAATTATTCAAAGGAATATTTATGTTAATTATAATAATTTCATTTAACTTTATTGCATTGATCATAAAAAAAAATTATAATTTAAAGATGTATATGTAACAAGTGTGACACCCTTTTACCTCAATATGTTTTTCTTAAACTAGCAAAAACATAGATGTTTGTTGCATATGTGTGTATTTATATTTTACGCTATTTTATTTCATTAAATGAAAATTCAATGTTTGATTTTTTATAATTTTGAATTTATTAAATAAAAAAATACGCATTATTATTTTATGCTAATTTGTGTATTATAATAAAATGTAATTGATATTAATATACAATGAAATACCTCATTTGGTGTAAATTATAACAATAAAATATAAATAAAGTGCGCGTATGCAAGTACTTTTGACAGCGATGATAGTTTTTTTTACTATTTTTTTTTTCTCATGAGTACCTTCTCGATTATGACTTTGTGTCGTCATTTTAAAACATTATTAAGGATATAATAGAAAAAATGATTTGTATACATATCTCTTTTATATATATTTTTTATAAATAAATAATAAAGCATAATAAATATATATATATATATATATCACTTTCTATATAAACTCATAAAAATACAAAAAAATCAAAATAAAATATCCTTACTTACTAAAGTGATTTTAACAACATTATTAATTATTATAATATTATTAACATTATTATATTAATATTATTAATTTTATAATGTTAATAGTATACATATCTACAATCTTTAGTCCGTAGATAATATTCATCAACTTCAGTTTGTAGGTAATACCCATTAACATTAATTGGTAAGTAATATCACTAACTTCAATGTATAGGTAATACCCACCAACTTGAATTCATAGGTAATATCCATTTACTTGGGTTAGTAGGTAAAACTTACCAATTTGAGTCCGTAGGTAATTCTCATCAACTTGAGCCCATAAGCACTACCTATCAACTTCCGTCCGTGGGTAAATTTGTAAGTAATCTTATATATCTTTCTTTAATTTTTTTTCTCATTATTCCTTTTATCTTTTCTTATTATTTAGAATTATAATTTACTATTACTATTTATGATTATAATTTATGAATATTATTTATAATTATTATTTATGAATATTAGTTATAATTATTATTTATGAATATTAGTTATGATTATTATTTATATCATAATAATATTTTTAATATTATGTATATAATTATTATAATTAATATTATTCATATTATTAAAGCTATTGAGATTATTTATATTGTCAATATTCAAAATATTATTAATAAAAAATATTTATATTAATAATAATATTAAATTTACTCATGAATATATATTTGTGGATAATGTAAAATTTACTTATCGATAGATATCCGTGAGTAATAATTTGTTGCTAATGTTGAATTTATCTACAAATTTAGATCCATGAATAATATTTCATAAAATAATATTAAATTTATCTATGGATTTAAATATGTGGATAATATCCATAGGTAATATTGGTAATATTAAATATACCTACAAATTCTGAATCGTAGATAAAAATTCGTTGGTAAATCTAATTACCAATTTTTTTGAAGTAATACTACTCTTATGGAAATAATTGTCATTATTTTTAGTTTTCTTAATATTATTTTTTTTATGATTCTTACCTCAATTTAAGAACCTGCATATACCATTCTTGCCCAATTCACAATTATTAGTATATAAGTTATATCATTTATAATGAAAGCATAAAATGTCCTTCTTCATAATGGAAGACATTCAAAACTCAATATTATTCAATATTATGAAAGATATAAGAAAACAATTATCAATAAATGAAGGTCAAAAAATTGTAAAGCATAAAAACTTGTGTTAACCTTTTTCAATATCAACTCGTGAGTTCATCATTCATGACATTAAATAGTAATCACATTCATATTCGCCAGAGTTGGTTTATTACACTCTACATTTCAATACTAACCATCATAATATATTTATTTTACACACAAAAGTAGGCACAAACACTGTGTATTTAATGAAATTAATTATATTAAGTTGTATTTAATGAAATTAAACTATCCTTCAAAATGAAATTAACACTTTTGTAATGTTATACTTAAACTATCCTTCAAAATATTAATGACCTACCTTCTTGTTTGTAACTTATTTAAATTTCTTCAAACTACTACTTATATTTTAATAGATTTCTTTATTATCCTTAATTTATTTTTACCTTTTATTATTTATTTTAATTTTTTATAGGCAATTAATTATTATACTATGTTAGTAATTTTTTAGTTAATTTTTAATTTAATGTAGTTCAAATTAAAAAAGTTACATTAGTACAAAATAACTCATTAACGATGGTTAAAAATGTCATATAAAAACGATTCTAGAATCGTTGTTATTGTGGGTGTCGTTATAAATCAACCGTTTATAACAACGGTTCTAGAACTGTCATTATAAACCCACATAAACGTAAAAATTTAAAAACAAAAAATAAAAAAAATACACTTATAACGACGGTTCCAATAGGAAACTGTCGTTGTAAGTGCCTCTAGAGGACTTTTAAAGACAGTTCCAGTGGGGACCATCATTGTAAGTAATTTTTTATAATTTTATGTCTCTAATCTGCATAAAATATCAAATTCTCAGAACATTTAGAACATATTGAATTCCCAGAATTTTCTTATAAGTGCAAGTATGAGAACTACAATCTCAAAAATACCTAAATAATACTAAAAAATAGAAAAATGATAGTAAATGATGAATATTTGAAATTTTGGTGGGGCCAATCCTCCTTGGAAATTCGTCATGGCCTTCGTTATCTCGTTTTAGACAACTTTCATTTTTTACGCGTCTCCATTCGACTTCTCCATCAAAAGTTATGGCCATTTGAAGTTTTTTCGTGGTAATTTTTTGCATATAACCCTAAAACCTAAATCTACCACTCTTCTCCTCAATATCAATACATACATTCAAATATTTATTTAAAACTCTAAACCCTAAAAATACTAACCTTTTGGAGTCAAGTTCATGGTGTGGTAGCGTGTGGTGGAGGTGTTGGCGGTGCGGTGTGGAAGGTGTTGCGGTGGTCAAGGGTTGGCGCGCGGAGGAGAGAAGCCGCTTAACTAGGGCTGGAGTTGGAGGCGCGGAGCGGCAGAACTGGAGGACGACACGAGGAGATGACTAGAATAGGAGAAGAAGAGTGAATGGAAGAAGCGAGAATGGGAGAAGATGAGAGCCGAGAATGGGAGAAGAGAAAGAGTGGAGGAGGAGGGTTTTGACAGAATGATAGGCGCAAATGGAAAGAGTGTGGTTTATGTAGCGAAATTTTCAAAATTTGAAGGAAACAAAGACGATTAAAAAAGTAACCGTCTTTATATGCACTATGTTTGAGTTATAAAGACGGTTCAAAAAGGAACCGTCTTTATATGTCACTCTGAATGACTTAAAAAGACGGTTCCTTAGGAAACCGTCGTTATATGTGTCTCTTAATTACAAAATTGTCACCGCGCATTTTATAACGATAGTTATTTTTAAACCGTCTTTGTATGGTATCGTTAATGTATGTTTTTTACTATTAACATTATAATTTGGAGTAATTAATGCTCATTGGATGATGCTATGTGGGAATTAAAAACAATAAAATAGTAAAACACAAATTCAATGTAACAATAATTTAAATTGAGAAATAAAAATAAAAATTTATAAAAATAAATTTGATTAATATTCACTACATCAACTCATTCAAATAAAATAACTTGTCCAAATAAAAAAAACCTATATAACTTTTAATAAAATAAACAAAAATACTAAAAAGTTTAGTAATAGTTTAATTACTTAAAAAAATATAAAATTATAATGGTAAGAAATGAGTAATTTAGCCTGAGAGTATAAATGGTTTAAATGTGATAAAATATAGTTTATTTGTTAGGTTAAAAAACTTATAAACATTCTGTTTAAACTTTATTTCATTAAAAATAATTTATGTTATATGTTTTGATTTAAAATTTTAACTATGTATAAAGAAGAGGAAATTAATTTGTTTTGATTTTATTTTACACAAGAAAATTATTTAATAAAAATTAATTTTAAAGACTAAAAATAATTAATTATTATACTAACTAGGTTAGATATTATTTTATAAAATAAAAAATTATTAGTATCTAAAATAATTTCTATTATTAATAAAATATTATAAATTAGTTTTTAAATTGGTATTTAACATCAACTACCCATTTTTTTTATTCTAAATTAGTTACTACAAAAATTAATTTAAAATTTAAAGTAGTTGGTACCTAATTTAGGTACAAATTTAAAAATTAATTTAAATTTTTTTATTAATAATATAAATTATTTTAGATATAAATTTTTTTTGATTGATAAAGTAATATTTAATTTTGTCAATATAGTAATTAATTATTTTTTGACTATAAAATTATAATTTTTATTTAATAATTCTTTTTAGTATTAATGTAATGGCATAAGAAATAAGAAAATAAAAAACAAAGCCACAACCCCCCTCCCCACAGTGCCTTTCTTTTTCTTTCTCTCTCTCCATATTTTCTTTCCTCCCTTCTCTCTTAATTTTCTCTCCCAATCTCTATCTATTTTAGAATCTAATCCCACCACGCTGTAGCTGAGGAGTTAAGGAACAATTCTACCCAATCAGATTTTCAAACAGAGTAAGTTCAGTTTTGCTCTAAAGGTCCTTTATTCTCTGTTTTTGCTTAGGATTTAGTCATCAATCTTGGTGGAATCAGTTGAGAAGATTAATCCCCTCAACTTATTCTACTATATACTGAATTTTTGTTCTATTTGGATAACTTGCATTAGGTCCATAAATCTTGAAGCTTATCCAGACTGTGGGGAATAAAATTCTAGAAGTTACTTGGAAAGCAAACAATTAAGGTAAGGGAAGCTAAATTTAATTTTTTTAACAGCACCCTAGGCTAGAAGATCTGAATGTGGAAGGGACGTGGTTCCAATATTCAATTTCTCTTGTAGGGATGTTGTGTGTTTATATTTTGTGTTGTTTGTTTATATATTATTTAAATTTGTAAAAATATTATATTTTGATGGTTTAGTATTTAAGTGTTATTTTTTTTTTATGTTAAATAAGATTTTAAATATTGTGGATTGTGTTTTGGAATGATACTGTATGATGAAAATGGTATGGAATTGAATTCATACATTTGGGATAATGTATGGACGGATGTTTCTATGTGTATTAAGTATTGATGCCTATGTGATAACAGAGATCTCCGAGCTTCACTGATGATCTAAGTCACATAGACTAATGATGTGAGTTGATTTTATGATTGTTCAATTTTATGGTGACACTTTACTTAGGACTAGATTTTATGAGACAAGTATGGTGAGAACCTAAGGAAAATCCCCACTGGACATTAACTTAACCAAGTGGTTAAGTAGATGTGAAGGTTCATTTCACAAAGGCAAAAGGAAAAGACACGAATTAAGGTGATTATGATGCAAAACCGAAACTTAGAATTTAGAAAGGAGAAAAGGAATGCATCAATGGTGTACAAGCCATTCCAAATGATGCTTCCAACTCATAAAGGAGTCTCCAAAACCGAAAACAAGATTAAAGAACAAAAGAAACTAAAAAGACATAAAATTGGAATGGAATAATGGAAGAGATGATGAAAGAAAGAACTTATGGAGGTGGAGCAATGGTGAATCACGCCACTTGATAGGATGGAACCACCAAGATAAGTGAAGGGAGAGCGCCACTTGAGAGTTTCAACACTCCAAGATAAGACCAAGAGAGGAGGAATTTCACTCACTCACAATTCACACAATAACTTGTGTATAGTAACTTTACTCTAATTTTCAACTTGTCAATACATGAGGTAGGCCTCCCTATTTATAGATTTAGAAGCCTTGGAAAGCAAGCTTAAAGGGTAGAATGGGAAAAGGGAAAAAAGTTGG
Source organism: Phaseolus lunatus (assembly GCA_013389735.1). Classification (NCBI taxonomy): domain Eukaryota; kingdom Viridiplantae; phylum Streptophyta; class Magnoliopsida; order Fabales; family Fabaceae; genus Phaseolus; species Phaseolus lunatus. The sequence continues at coordinate 9,735,748 of CM023859.1, read as the reverse complement.
CAGCCATAGGGTTTGACTAACTCAATCCCGTATTCTAGGCTTATCCTTCTAGAAACTAGGTCAAAATGCCTTCAAAATGGGTTAGGAACAAGCTAAAATGTTACCCACACCCCCTATTATACTAAAGGCACTTTATTCTACCTTATTTCTACTATTTGGACCCCTCATTTAAGCCCAATTTATTTACAACATTTTTCTAAATATTAAAGAAGACTAATAGGAAGAACTTCAAATGTTTTGGCCTTTGTCCATTCCTCCTATGAATGAAGTCTTTATTTGCTTGTTGAGATGAACCTTCAAGTTTAGCATCCTTGGTCATATTTATGTGGTTGTGGCTTGCATCAACTAAGATATCAGGCGGTGAGAAGCTGATGGAGGAGTTCATGCACACCGTGACATATGAGATGCATGACTTGGGTTGTATTGAACTTACCCTGACCCTTTCTATTGGATTCACTGGTAATCTTTGGATCAGGTGTTAGTCTCTAATAGGACTAACTTAATACGGGTCTTCCGGAAGACATTGTTTGTTGAATATTCTAGATGTGTAGATCCATGTGAGATCTGTGTGATTATTTTATGTTGGAATTTGAAGAAGATTGAATAATTGAAAAATTGATCATGCAATTTGGTTTTTTCTTTTACTTTAATTGCATATATTATAAAATTTTATTTTCACTAGCTTACCCTTGCTTTTCTTATTGTGTTTGAACTGCGATGACTGTACTATGTACACGAGCAAATGACCATACAGGTGCAGGAGAGCCTTAAAGGTTTAAGAGTTTTATTTTGAGCTATGAATATGTAAATATTTGTATTTCTATAGGTCATAATCTTGTAATAGAAATATTTTGAAAAAACTCTAAGTTTGTATAGAAATATGTAGAATGTGTATTTAAATAGTTAGATGTATTTTCGGGGTGTTACAGTTAAAATATGTATGGATGAATTGGGTGTGGTGTTACAATAATAACTATTTTTATCTAAATAAGACAAATTTCATTTATATCATTAAACTTCTGTAATTATAATTATATTTTTTATATTGTTTTCATTTAGCAAGTAATTGATTAGCTAATCTACCAAACACTTTTAATTCAATAAGCTAGTTTATCAACTTAGAACCTAAAAGCTATAAACTTAATATACATTTAAGTTACACTTTAAGTTTTTTTTAACAAAGCTTCCATGTTAAGTATCACTATGCAACTTGAGATCTCAGCTATGCGAACACCTCAAGCAACAATAATCTTCTGTCATCACACGAAAAGAATATTATTAAAAAAAAAGAAATAAAATACAATAAAACTATGGGGGGACTAAACCAAAACCCGTATGCTTACAAAAACGATACATAGGTAGACTATACCTATTCATAAAGAATTTTAAGAACAGACTAGATGGAAGCCTATTATACCAATAAAATGATTCTTTATGACAACATATTAGCATACACATTCTAATAATAATTAAGACAAGTATTACATCGATTACGAAGCATCCACGAAACAGTAGTCCCAGCAGTAAATGTGGCACAAACCAAGGCAGAATCACATTCAAATCATATATTAGTAAATCTCATCTTTTGAACTTCCTCCAGAGCATATATAACTCCATAAAACTCAGCAACCAAAGCAGTATGAACATCAAGAAATGTAGAGAAACCCCCAATAAACTCCCCCACACTCCCACGAAAAATACCTCAACAAGTAGCAAAACTAGTATATCCCCTAGTAGTCCTATCAGTGTTAATTTTAACTTATCCTGGTGAAGGGAACTCCCATCTAACAGGAAGATGATGAAGAACTTTACCAGTACGAGTATTAATACCAAAAAATTTAATGACACTGAAATCCAACTTATCATTCTTCATTGAAGCTTTAGACAAATTTTTTATGAGACAAGTTAAATCTTTAATTACTGAAATAGTTCAAAAAACATAATTTTCTCCTTAAATCTAAGATAATTCCTCATACACCATATCATCCAAATAGAAAAATACACTTTAAATTAATATATATTAAATTTACATTAACAGTAATATAGTTTAATTCGAATTTACATTTTACTTAAGTTTGAAACAAATTCTATCAACATAACTATACTAAATTATAATACGAGAATTCTTAAGTGTGTGTATATATATATATATATATATATATATATATATATATATATATATATATATATATATATATATATATATATATATACTATAAATTCATTAAAATGCAGTAATTTTTTATATTAAATTTACGCTAAATCTTGCCATTGTTTTCTAAAATGTGAAATTTTTTTTATTATTAATTTTTTAACCTGAATTTTTTAGATTTTTTTTTACACCATACTTCCTTTCTCTTAGAATATAAAAAATTATGTTGAAGTTTTATATGTGGGAAATATTCTTGCTGTAGAAATTAGTTTTATATTGCTAGCATACTGTAGATATTTTCGACTTTAACATTTATTTTTTATTTTTTTATCAGCAATAATTTTCGATTTTAACATAATCACTTTGTTTTATAAATATACATCTAATTTAGAAAATAATACTCATCTTAATGGATAAATATGTGATGTATATATTAATAATAATTAATACCACGCATTCCTTTCCTTTCCCGTGCAATGCACGGGTTTAAAACTAGTTTATGTACAAAAGGTACATCAAGTAAGCAACTTTCTTAGCATTGTCGGGGGTTCCAAGTTTGTCCTTCGTTGTATTCTCACCGTTGGATCGGATATTTATGCAGAAAGCGCAATCTCGGAAAGTTCATGGTTTATATGAACACGCAGAAGTTTTTAATAATAATAATTATTATAATTTTATTTTTTTTATGAAAGGTCTGTATACAATCATAAATATATTATCATAGAAGACGAGGGAGTGTATACTATCATAGAAATTTAACTGTGATATATATATATATATATATATATATATATATATATTATATTCCTACTTTATTTTCAAGATGTTAAGTATGATCAAGATGTATCAAGATGTAGTCAAGTTAATAGCTACTAGTTTAACTAGTTAAAAATTCAAGGTTGAACATTAGTGGCTTGGAGCTATATTAACTTGGTTAGATTTTATTATCTATTTACAACATACCTTAAGCATGATTCAATTTGTTGGGTTATAGTAAATAGGTTAACAAAGATTGTATACTTTTTACCTATAGATTTAAGAATTTTAATGTAAAAATTCGTTCAGATTTACATAAATGAGATAGTCATATTACACGGTATGCCTTCCATCATAATATCAAATAGAGATTCTAGATTCACCTCCAGATTCTAGCAAACGTTTCAAGAAGCTTTGGCAACTAAACTCAGATTTAGTTCAACATACCATCCTTAGACTGATGGACAATCAAAGAGAACTATCCAGTCCTTAAAGGATTTGTTCAGAACGTGTGTCTTAATTGGACAAGAAATAATACAACAAACAAATGAGAAAGTCAATATGATTAAGAAAAGATTGAAAACATCTTTGAGTAGACAAAAATCTTATGCAAATCAAAGAACAAGGCTTTTAAAATTTTCCACAAGTGAACATGTTTTTCTAAGAGATACACCTTTCATTGGTGTAGGAAGAGCAATCAAATTTAAGAAGTTGACTCCAAAGATCATATGACCCTATCAAATTCTTAAGAGAATAGGTCATGTTCCATATGAACTTACTTTGCATTCTCCTTTGGAAAACATTCACAAATTTTTCACTTATACACAACATAGAAAATATATACCTAATCTCCATCATATTCTAGAGTTTGATTCAATGCAAGGAAAAGAAAATCTATCTTTTGAAGTAAAGTCTTTTAGAAATTTACATACTCAAATAAAACAACTTCGTGGAAGAAATATCAACATGGTCAAAGTTTTGCGGGATCTCATATCTAGTATCTAAAGTAGTATCTATAGAAACTATTAATAGAAACTACTTATTGGTATCTATAGAAACTATTTATTAATAATAGAAACTATTTTAGATATCAATAATTTTTTTAGTCCCTAAAATAATATCTAATTTAATCAATCTAGTAACTAATTATTTTTTGTCTCTAAAATTAGTTTCTATTTAATGATTTTCTTGTAGTGAATTCATCATATAATTATTTAAAATCAATATTCAATTTACATGTATAAATAAACATTCACATTTAAATCAATTAAAATAATTACATAATAACCAAATAAAGAAAATCAAATTTTTTTGTAAGCTTGAGTGAAAATCCCTTCACTTGAGCGAAAATATCTTCGTTGGAGCGAAAATGTGGTTGAGACAAGGGTTCAGTTCCAGTACCATTTTCACTTGAGCAAAAATGGACTCTGAGCAAACATGTAAGCTTTTTGTTATATTTTCGCTCCATTGCTAATTTTTGTTTAGTTTTTAGGTTCTCTACTATCTAGGGCATATAGAGTGCGTTTTAGTCTCTTCTATCTTGCTCGTCTTGAGGTTGTAGTGACAATAATTGTATTGAGTCTTGAATCTTTCAGGTGAACAGTTTGGGAAAAGCAATCACTTTTTATTTGTTCATTAGTACGTAACTTGTAATCAACATGTCATATATTTTACGTAATTTTGGTTCATAACATTTCGTTTTGTTCTTCGGGTTTATATTTGATTGTGGAGATTTCGTATCACCACTTTCATTTCATGCCACCTAAAGAACAATGCAAAATGTTGTCAAAATTTCGTGAAAATATAAGGAATGTTGATTAAAATGTATGTACTATTGAATTATAATAAAAGTGAATCTTCTCAAATGGGATAAGTTCATACCTATGATAAAAATGTGATATTTCACATGCATTAGGGAACACCTCAATGACCATTACAAAACATACATATGGATCGAGATTTAACTCAACTTGCATACTTGTAGTTATTTGTTTGGAGTTTCTATTAATGATGGGAATCAAGATGTTTATGGATTCTTGGATCCCTATTTCATTTATCCAAATGGAGAGAAGAAAATTGAAACTCAAACATACATCACCAACACTTTGATTGGAAAGGCAAAACAAATATATGTTTCCCCTTATATTAATGAGTAAGTTCAATTATAAGTCGTCAATTATTAGTATTTCATCTTTTAAATATTTACTAACTATTTTCATGGATGATGCAAGGTCACTGACAGTTACTTGTGCTATCCATAATTGATAACACTACTGTGTGGTTATGTTCACTGTATAAGAAGCCAACCATACATCTCAAGCAAATATGAAGTGTAACTACATTATGAAGTTACTTGTGTATAATACTTAAATGTCTACTACCAAGGTTTTTTCTATTAATTAGGACATGACGTGGATATAGCACACTAAGAGGTCGACTCGGTGCAAATTATTAGAAGCTGACATGGTTGAACCTAAAGGTTTGTAATTTTTTTTCTCTCTTCATTGTTTGCCAAAATACCAATATTAACTTTTAATTTATATTGAATTGTAGTGTAAACAACCTTGAGGCTCTGAGTGTGGCTACTACGTTATGCAATGGATAACTACCATTATAAGGATAGACATTCAACGAGTTTGAGAGCATGTAATAATATTTAAATTATTCTTTATAATAAAAATATATGTACCTTAACACTAATTTGAACTTATTTTGTAATGCAATATTTACGGATGCTCAACCACTACATTCAAAAGCAATAAACTATGTGAGAAATGCTTGGGCCACATACTTCATCAATTTCTATAACTCTATGATAACTAATTAATAATATATAGGTTTAAGAAATATGTCATGCTTCTAGTGTATAGGAATTAGATAAGTAGGAATATATATTGGTGTTTGTAATTGATTTATCAAATGTATTTGTCTAAATTTGTATCTGGCTGAGTTTTTAAATGATTAGCTTAATTAAGAGGAAGAAATGTATAAAACAATTTGAACTATAGACGGCGATTCTGTCCACAATTGCTATCTATATCCTTCTCTGGGTATACTTTAACCTTATTTGATGCAAGCTATAGTCGATGGTTAGTCAAAATAATCGTCATCTAGATGTGTCTTATAGACTACAATTTTGAATCATCGTCTATAAGTCAAAAGTATAGACTACGTGTTGATAGACTATGGTTGCAAAACTGTTGACTAAGAACTTTAAAAACCGTTGTCTAAGAGCTTTTCTGCACTATTGTATGATCTTGAACTAGCACAAATCCATCTTTGCTTGAAGAATGCCACTTGCAAACAATAGTATTATAAATGCATGCAGCCAAAACCAAAAATCAATTAGAGACAAGGACAAAGATGAACTTACTCTAAAAGAAAATGAAAATGTAAAGGTTCTAAAGAAATGATATTTCTTTTAAATTAAAGCTTCAATAACTAACTTTTACTTCTATAAATTTTACAATTTAATAATAAAATATTTATACTTCATCTTATACTACTTTTACTCTTAAAATAATTTTCATGATATGATTAATATATAAACGCATAATATATATATATATTATATATATATATATATATATAAATAAATAAATAAAGGATGCTGCTGCAAGTAATAAGTAATGACTAAGAAATTACGAAGAGTTGGAATTTAAGGATGAGTTTGCAAGTAATGACTAAGAAAATACGAAGAGTTGGATAAATTTATTTCCTATATCTTATGTTGACTTTTTTTTAACTAAATATTTCATCATTGTATGATATATTTTAATACAAATATTATAGAGTATGTATGTATTGTAATACTACATCTAACTAACAGTAAATTAGATTAAATGAGACTACACAAATATTATTGTAGTATTTTTTTTTTCCTCAGCAATTATTATTATTATTATAGTATACTAATAATGAATATTTGAATGATATACTAAGAGGATATTGAAATTACTTAATTTAGAAGATTGACAGAACAAATACGAAATTAATTTTCATCCAAATTGTCCTCTGACAAAAAATTAGGTGAATTTAAGCTTTATAAGACATTGCTTTGTGAATAATATAATTTGTACAAAATTTATTTATTTTATTTAGAATAGTTCCTCCTCGCAATAATGGTGGGTGTACCTGCATGCGTCAAGAGGGAAGGTTCTTATGTTTTAGTCAAAATTAATAATGTGTGTTATTAGTATATGACATTGTGGAAATCTGTGCTGTAATGGAAAGTGGGGTCTCTTTAGAAAACACTTGGTGAACTTGTGAACAAAACTTATTCCGTTTTCTTGTTGAAGTGATTGTGGAAAATCATATAGCATTGAGACCACCTAGAAATGTAGAAGCATGGATAATGAGGTGTATATAAAAAGATAAAAAGGAAAAGGAGAGGAACCAACGCTAGAGTGGAAGAGATATTATTTCATAATAGGGTAGGGTGGATATGGAACATGACAAAATCATATTTGATATTTTAAGCCCATCTAGAGACGTCAAAATCACACACGTTTTTTCGTTTTGCATTACCACATATTGTGTCAACTAAACTAATATTTAAGGGCAAAACATGAATCTTGCTTCTCAGCTCAAGTGTGTATGTGGGTAGTGCAAAAGTTAAATAAAATTAAGTTAATTAAATATGTGGAAATATGTTCTTATGTGTAAATCCTAAATAAATACACAAAAATTATATAATTTCTTTACATTTTAATTTAATTATTATAATTTTTTATTGGTAAATATTGGTGGTAAATATCTTAGTTATTATTAGCGCAAAAACTTGAAAGCATGCATATATATATATATATATATATATATACTATGAAACTAATTTTGTTATATCCTTGGGTCATTCACTAAAAAAAAAATATTAAATAAAAACTGATTTTAGAGATAAAAAATAATTAGTTGCTATATTAACTAAATTAAAAGATTAAAAAAAATTAGTTTCTATTATTGTTAAATAGTTTCTAAATTGGTATCTAATCAACTACTAAAGTTTTAACTACTAATTATTTAGATTCTAAATTTGGTAATAAAAACTTTGGTAGCTAATTAGATATCAATTTAGAAATTATTTAATAATAAAAACTAATTTAGAAATAATTTTTTTTTAATTTTTAAAATGGTCTCTAATTTATTCAATATAGAAACTAATTATTTTTTTTCTAAAATTGGTTTCTATTCAAGGATTTTCTTGTAGTGATGGTAAAAAAACTCTATTTTTTAATGATAGTTTTTTGTATTATATCTTTTAATAATAATATATATTGATGGAAAAATATATTGAAATTATGCATATTTAATTAATAAAATTATCAATATCAGTTATATTAAAAAAATAGTTTTATTCTAACCAAAAGATTTTGAAAAAGTTTTATATGGTAGTTAAGTTGTTATGCATAATTTTATACATGGGTGTGTCATTGTCTCTTAAGTAATATGAGACCATGATAGTCAAAATGTTCCTATAGGCTTTTAGTAGATGTTTCATATTGTTTTGAAACTCTTGCTTGCACGAGGCACATTATTAATATATAAGACTTATCGGTTAACAACCACATACATATAATGAAAATATGTAAAGTATCAATTAGGTATACCACTTTGATAAGGAAATAAATAGTATATTTTAATCAATACATATCTAATTAGTAAACCAACTAAGAGTATACATACACCTTCTAAATCTCGAATGAACTAAATCTCGAATGAATGAAGTGATTAGCCTTAAGTCCTAGGTTGAAATATCTTTGAAAGTACACCATTCTTCCACTTAAAGCAAGCTATAGCCTTAAGTTCAAGGTTGAAACATTTTTGAAAGTACACCATTCATCCACCTCAAACAAGTGAAGGGATGAGATCAACATTAAATTTTGTCGTGCTTCTAAATTATTAATGATTCTTAAGAATTACATTATTCCAAAAAAATTAATATCTCATCTTAAAGGTCATGTTAGACAAAATGTTAAGTTTTTTGACACGGTCTAAACCCTTTTATGAAATGCAAGTAAAATATTAAATGCAAGTTATTAAAATGATTGTTGAACCATCATATCGATTCACTCCACAGGTATATTCACTTGTGAGACATTGTACATATTTAAGATCACTATAAAAAAATCATTAAATAGAAATCAATTTAAAAAAAAATTAGTTACTATATTTATTAAATTAGATACTATTTTAGAGATTAAAAAAAATTATTGATATCTAAAGTAGTTTTTATTATTAACAAAATTTATAAATTAGTTTCTAAATTGATATTTAATTAGCTATATAGTGACTAATTATTTTTGGTCACTAAAATTAATTTCTATTTAATAATTTTTTTGTGGTGAATGATGAGCTTGCATAATGATTGTGATGTTACATGACATCTCTTTGAAGCCTATCTATCTTATAAATATATTTTCATTATCAGAAGAAGCTACTGTTTGCCATTAAGAAAATGCTCTTACTATAAAGAAACCAATTATGGGGAGTGTTTGATGCAAAACTAGCTTGTTTTAACTTCTTATTTGTTGTAGTTTTGTATGTTGCGGAAGAATGAACTTGAAAATGACATCAATGGCTGAATGGAAGTGTGGAAGATGAAATGAAGAGGGGAAGTAGAAGCTTAGAAGAGGTATGGCCAACTTCTAAGAAGATTCAAGCAAAACACTAATAGAAGTGCAAACTTGAGAGTGAGAATTTGAAGACAAATGAGCTAGCAACTTGGGCAACATTTCATTATCAATTCAAATCAAATTTACCAGGGGGCTAGCACTTGCATTTATAGTGCTATGGGCAGCTAAGGTGCAAGCTTAAACCCTAAAAACTCTCCAGTCATAGAAGGACAAGTGACTCTCTCTAATTGGAGCAAATCCTCTCAAATTAGAGGCTGACAAGTGTCCTCCTCTTATTGGAGAGAATCCTCTCCATTCCCATGAAGACAAGTGTCTTTTTGGCATTGGTGGGAATCCTCTCCATTAAGGAGAAGACATGTGGACCTTCATGCCTTCCTTGCCACTCCATGCTTTCTATTTGCACTCTAGTAATTTATTTGCATTGGGTCCAAGGAGGCCCAATTGTAACTCTAATTAGACTCTTTCACTAGGACAAAATGTAAAAACAACGACTATTTATTTAATGCATTTTTAGGGTCAGCCGCTGTCATTCAAAATGCAGTGGCATCTTTGAAATTAACTTCATTTACGAATGTGGCTATTTAATAGCCGCATTCTTAAATTATGCACTTTGATTTAAGAATGCGGTTATTTGAATAGCCACATTCTTAAATCAAAGCGCATGATTTAAGAATGCGACTATTAGTAATAGTCGCATTCTTAAATCATTTTTTACCCTAATTCTGAAGCGCGCCACTTATGTTTTCATACTTTCTTTCTTCTTGACGTTTTGTGTTTTTTTCTATGTTTTTGCTCTGGTGTTCCTCTCTTCTTCTACAAGTTTCATTGTGTTCTCGTGCCATTGTAAGTTCGTTTCGATTTGCTTTCTTTCTTCTTCACCAATGGTTTATAAATTTTTTTCGTTTCACTTATTTGTTTGTTTTCTTGCATTGGCAAAGGGTTCTCTAGCACTTCGTTTTCCCTTTTGTTTCTGCTCTCGTGCTTCCTCTTGTCTTTTGTGAGCCTTCGTTATCTTCTTTGTGTCATTGTAAGTTTGTTTCGAGTTCTCTTTTTATTCTTCATCATTGGTTTATATATTTTTTCGTTTCTCTTATCAGTTTGTTTTCTTGTATTGGCGAAGGTCACCATTGCTTCATTGCTTGCTGTTTGGGTTTTTGCTATGTTGTAATTGCTCCGTCGTTACTATCGCCGCAATTGCTGCCTTAGGGTTGTAATTTTCTTTTAAAAAAAAAAAAAAAAGAATGCGGCTATTTACCATAACCACATTTATAAATCGCATTTATGAATACGACTATATAGCGGCCTTCTTATATCTTCAATTTAAGACTACGTGTAAAAAAAATGCGGCTATATAGCCGCCATTGTAAATATAAAATAGTCGCCGTTGTAAACTGCACCAGTGTTTCTTTTTCTATTTACACTCTACTCTAATTGGCCCAATACATGGCCCATGAAAATTGGCTCAAAACATAGTCCAAGAAAATGACCTAAATACAAGCCCAAAATAAGACCTACACTACTTTATAAAATGTTTATAAAAGTAGAGAAAAAAAATGGAAGAGCAGACTACATTAATTCTCCCTAAGATTAAAGTCTTCTAAAATCCTTTTTCTGCTTCCAATCTTCTTATCCAAATGTTTCGAGGTTGGATGGTTTTCATCAGTGTTCTTGTGCACTATTATTTTGTGTCTAACTTTCTACTTCTTAGGCAAGTTAATTCTCCAACCTTTATTTATTTTCTTTGTGTGATCATGGACCAAAATGAGCTCACACAAAAGAAATAACTACAAAAAGCATGGTTAAGAACCAAGAAAGGAAAAATAGAGTCCAAAAAATAAGAAAACTTATAGGGAAATCATAACTAGAAGCAAGGATAATGAGTTTGAAGAGCTTCATTAAACCAACAAATGTAGGAACAACCAGCTCCAGATGGGGGAGGGGGTTGAATAGAGTCTGAACTCAATTTGTAGTAGAAAAGAAGACACAAAGATAGAATTTAAAGGTAAAAAGAAGAACACAACATAAAGGATTACAAACGAGTTCTCCTGAACTCTTGGACTACGTTTAGTTCTCTCTTAAGTAAACTATTTAAGAGGTTCAACTAATCACAAAGGATTACAATCGAGTACACTAACCTCTCCAGGTTATCATAATACATAGACCTTTGCACGTGCTACGAGTACACAAATATCTCCAGGTTATACGAGTACACAAACCTCTCCAACTTAAACGAGTACGCAAAATAATTTAGACTCACTAGGTATACTTCACTGTTTTGAAGGATTTACAATGTTTAACTCAACCCAATTTGCTATATGCTCTATTTCCAATAGACATGAACTTTGATTATTGAGACTTTTATGTACAAAAATGGGTTTCTGATCATTATTCTAGTCTTCTTCAACTTTGAATCCATTATATGGCCTTAAAAAAAATATGAACATTAAAGTTTAAATCTACAAGACTTGAAGACTACATTAATGTCACACTATAACCTCTTCATTTTTGTCATTAAACACTCCATAAGGAAACTTATGCTTTGAAATCTTCTGTGCATCTTGAATGTTCAAATTACTTATGAAACCTTTCAAATGTGATTGGAATATACAATAATAAAAATAAATCAATTAGGTTGGATTAACATCAACTATATTTAAAACCATAATAAGTATTTGAGAACCTTCTATACCAGAAAGCTATTGGTAACACTGTTTCAAAAACTTTCCATCTAAGTATAAATTTCAAATGTTGAAGTATATGAAATATTATTGAGATAAAAGCATAATCTCAAATTCAAATAATCTCTGTAAACAAGAAAATCTTTTTTTTTTTACAAAATCTTCTTATTTAAGTATGCATTTTTGAAAACCTTCTATTTATGTTTTCATTTTTGAAAACTTTCTATTATTTGTAAGATTTCAAAACATTGATGCATATCCATGTTTTAAATATGATATAATCCAATAAGAAGATATATTTAATTAAGGCAATCAAGAATGTGAATTAACTTCTCTTTATGAAAGTCTCTGTTAATCATTCTAGTTTGGAAAACTTTCTGGAATAGCTTAATAAAAAATCTGATTAAAAGGATTTAAAAGAATCAATAAAATTTTCATAATCATTCAAAGATCATTAGAAAACAGTTTAAGAGTAGAAAGATTGAGTTTAAAAATTCCCTGATGTGTTAGTTCGTCTATCGTGAAAACAATGGCTAAACCAGCTATTTGATGTCTTTGAGAACATCTAGCACATTTTTCTCTTTGAGATCGTCTAATAAGCTAAGCTCCATTGAGACTATATAACAAGCTAACATAAAGACACTGTCTAATATGTTTAACATAGTGAGGTCGTTAACATATTTTGCATAGTGAAACCGTCTAACAAGTTAATCATTGTGAGACTATCTATCATGTTAAAACTATAGACTTGTCTACTAACTTTTTGGACACAAAGAGATCATCTAATGAGTTTAACTATGAAAGACCGTCTAATAAGTGTAACACTACAAGACCATCTAACATGTTTAATCTCAATAGACTGTCTAATGTGTTTATTTTAAGTTCTGCACATGAAGTAACTTTGCTAAAAAATTTAGCACAACTTATAATATTTCTTATCATCAAAACCTCATTGACACTCTTATCATGAGACTGTCTAGTGTCTTACTGAAAAAAACTAAAAATCTTAAAACTAGTATAGGTATGAGTAACCTTCACTTTTATATATATTTTAGTATTACATTGGGTTGACACTTTATATTTGGTTCAACTAATGTATATAAACCCTTATAACTTATCTTTATTAGGCTTAGAAAGGGCTGTGTTTGGGCACAATTTAACTTGTCTTCCATTTCCTATAAAAAGAGAGATATTTTACATATTTGAGATAACTTTTGAATGAATGGAATTAAGTGTTTTTGTTAGAAAATTGAAATTCTTTCTCTTTCCTTAAAAAGCTCTTTCTATGTTGAGTGAGATACCAAGTGGTTAGTCTTCACTACCTTGTTTATCTCCACTAAGTGTGGCACTTGGTGCTTCTTCAAAATTGCCAAATCTTAAGCTCCTTTGAGTTAGTCTTAACAAGTTATATTTTGTCTTCCTTTCAACTTTTCTTAGTCAATCTTCTTCCTCATCTGATAATCTGGCCTAAGTCTTCAATATGCATCCTTCACCAAAATAGAACTTCCCATTTCCATACTCACCTTGATCATAGAATCATTCAACCAATCTAATTCATTCAAGAAACACTATTACCTGCCTATGAATTACTATGTATAGATACATATCCGTAGGTAAATTCAACATTACATACAAATTATTACTTACATATACATATACATAAGTAATATTAATATTATTATAAATAATAATGATAATAATTATAATTATAATAATATTATTAAAAATAATATTGTTATTATTAATAATAATATAATAAATAATATGAGTAATAGTCATAATAAGAATAAGAATAATCATAATATAATAACAAAGTTTGTGTGGTATAGTGGTTAAATGTTTTATGTTTACTCATGGGACATGAGTTAACATGGAAGTATATCACCTATGGATTCAAATTAGTGAGAAACATGGAACTAAATTACCTACGTCCTCATTACCTATGAAATTGGGGTTGTTGGTAATTTGTAGTTAATTTATTTTATTGTACGCAAATGCAATTTTTTTTTTTTTGTAGTGAAAGCAACCAAGAACCAATCCAAGAAACCTAAGATGTAAACACTACTCTATAAGAAAACTTAGCATAACTATCAACATTTTGGAAAGGGAAATTCAAACTTGAATCCCTTATCATTTTTGCAACAAAATTGATTCACATGTAACATGTGCTTTGGTGTGAAAAGCACAAATTGAACACCTTAGATGTGCTACCTCTCTTCCAAGATCAGCCTAGGGTTTTCTTTGGGCCAATGGAAACCCAATTGAAATCCTAGGTAGGTTTAGAACCCTGACCCTAACCATAATCTATCTTAGGTCAAAATATAAGACCAATATTTTTCCTCTACTTGGCCTAATTATTTTAGGCTACTAGACTTAATACATGACGGATGAAATCCTAAACTACTTTATTTATTTTAAACTAAAGTCTATCTCAAAATGATGGTGACTTGTTGCTACTAAAGCCAACTGAGTTCCAATATTCTTGTAATTCTCTAACCAAAGTTCTAGTATTCTTTCATGGTATGGAGGTTTCTTTGAGATACTTTGTGTAAAAATTCATCCTAAAATTGTTCTCTTCATTGGATCTATAAAAGATAAAAAAAATTCAATTAGACTCATATATATACTAGTAAGTCACTGAACAAAAATTTTAAGTTTTCATCCTCCTTATTATATGAATATTGTGGTTCGATGAGTTTTCATCACTAACTTACAATCTAGAAATGTTATTTTCATTGCAATACCTAACCCCCAACCATTACCATACCATGTGAACAAAAGTAAAGAAAGAGCAAGGGTGTGAAGGTTTTAAATCCTTTATAATAATCATATATTCAAGTATCTCATTATTTATTTATTATTATTATTATTATTATTATTATTATTATTATTATTATTATATAAGCTAATAATATCATGTTTGTTTTAGTTGATACTAGAATTTGATCGAAATATACTTCATGCTGTTAATTTGAATGTTGCAGTCTCCTTTGCGTGTTCATATGATTAATCTAATTGTTGATGACTTTTCGTTTGCAAAAAGTTACAACATATATAATATATATTAATTTTCTATTGTAGAAAATTTAAAACTACAAAGGAGTTGATTTAGAAAATTTAAAATATGTTTAGTCTTTAATACCCACATGGCTTATAGTCATATCTAATTTTGAACTTTGTTCCTTTCCTTAAATTAAAACCCCTTCATTGATCCCCTCCTCTAATGCCTTTAATCTTTAATCTCCCCTCCTTGATAACACAAATGAGGGCTCTATTATCATCTTCCAAACAAAGCTCTACCAAATATTGTGGTGGTGGTGTGGAGTAGTAGTGGTGGTGCAGTGGTCCACAAAAGCAAGGACATTGTTATATTTAGAGGTGTAAAGTGGAGCTCACGATAGGGAGGTGGTGCGAAATAGACAATCATGATGACATGAAGAAAACTGACACGTCGCCACAATAATGTTGGAACAATTAGTTTTAGAAGGGGAAAATGAATGGAACCTGAACTTAATTCACAAATCTAAAGACAAAATAAAAATAGTGTTTAATAAGCAAAGAAAAAGGTGAATGGAGTCTCTTTATTGAGGCACCCTTCCCAAAAGGTAATTTTTCAGT